>CAWUFW010008516.1:385000-879139 GCA_963921515.1 Calotriton arnoldi
GAGCCCAGGACCCTACAAGGCGGCCTCACGCAACGGGCACGGAGCAGCCCATCATTACACCACTGTAAGCACACAAGTAGTGAGGCCCAATACTGCAGCAGAGGCTTTATTTTCAAAGTCTGGCAGCGCCTGCTTCCATATTCCGACGTTTCGGCATACTAGCCTTGTTCACAGATGGAAGTGACAAACACTCAGGTGCGCTTGGGCGTGCTTTTAAAAAAGGGTAGGTCACATGACTGTATTCACTTTACTTCAAGTCCCACAGTGCATTGTGCCAGTTGATGAAATAACTGGAAGTCCTCAGATGTAATTTGCCATGTTGGTAATTTACATACAGCACAAGCACCGATGTCGATGTGGAATACTTTTAAAAGGCAGTCAGGTGAATTGGTAAAATACCACAGTGTTCTCATTTTCATTCTGACTTGAAATCAAAACCATCATTATGCAGCACGATCATGGCAGGATATTATCCCCCTTGAATCCTTTCCTCGCGCCATCCCTTTTCGCTACATTAGCCTTTACCTAAATAGGTTGGGTGCACGAGTGGGTCAGGCTCCTCAATTCAAATCCAAAAAACAAGCCCCCGTTCCGGAGCCCAGGACCCTACAAGGCGGCCTCACGCAATGGGCACGGAGCAGCCCATCATTACACCACTGTAAGCACACAAGTAGTGAGGCCCAATACTGCAGCAGAGGCTTTATTTTCAAAGTCTGGCAGCGCCTGCTTCCATATTCCGACGTTTCGGCATACTAGCCTTGTTCACAGATGGAAGTGACAAACACTCAGGTGCGCTTGGGCGTGCTTTTAAAAAGGGTAGGTCCCATGACTGTATTCACTTTACTTCAAGTCCCACAGTGCATTGTGCCAGTTGATGAAATAACTGGAAGTCCTCAGATGTAATTTGCCATGTTGGTAATTTACATACAGCACAAGCACCGATGTCGATGTGGAATACTTTTAAAAGGCAGTCAGGTGAATTGGTAAAATACCACAGTGTTCTCATTTTCATTCTGACTTGAAATCAAAACCATCATTATGCAGCACGATCATGGCAGGATATTATCCCTCCTTGAATCCTTTCCTCGCGCCATCCCTTTTCGCTACATTAGCCTTTACCTAAATAGGTTGGGTGCACGAGTGGGTCAGGCTCCTCAATTCAAATCCAAAAAACAAGCCCCCGTTCCGGAGCCCAGGACCCTACAAGGCGGCCTCACGCAATGGGCACGGAGCAGCCCATCATTACACCACTGTAAGCACACAAGTAGTGAGGCCCAATACTGCAGCAGAGGCTTTATTTTCAAAGTCTGGCAGCGCCTGCTTCCATATTCCGACGTTTCGGCATACTAGCCTTGTTCACAGATGGAAGTGACAAACACTCAGGTGCGCTTGGGCGTGCTTTTAAAAAGGGTAGGTCACATGACTGTATTCACTTTACTTCAAGTCCCACAGTGCATTGTGCCAGTTGATGAAATAACTGGAAGTCCTCAGATGTAATTTGCCATGTTGGTAATTTAAATACAGCACAAGCACCGATGTCGATGTGGAATACTTTTAAAAGGCAGTCAGGTGAATTGGTAAAATACCACAGTGTTCTCATTTTCATTCTGACTTGAAATCAAAACCATCATTATGCAGCACGATCATGGCAGGATATTATCCCTCCTTGAATCCTTTCCTCGCGCCATCCCTTTTCGCTACATTAGCCTTTACCTAAATAGGTTGGGTGCACGAGTGGGTCAGGCTCCTCAATTCAAATCCAAAAAACAAGACCCCGTTCCGGAGCCCAGGACCCTACAAGGCGGCCTCACGCAATGGGCACGGAGCAGCCCATCATTACACCACTGTAAGCACACAAGTAGTGAGGCCCAATACTGCAGCAGAGGCTTTATTTTCAAAGTCTGGCAGCGCCTGCTTCCATATTCCGACGTTTCGGCATACTAGCCTTGTTCACAGATGGAAGTGACAAACACTCAGGTGCGCTTGGGCGTGCTTTTAAAAAGGGTAGGTCACATGACTGTATTCACTTTACTTCAAGTCCCACAGTGCATTGTGCCAGTTGATGAAATAACTGGAAGTCCTCAGATGTAATTTGCCATGTTGGTAATTTACATACAGCACAAGCACCGATGTCGATGTGGAATACTTTTAAAAGGCAGTCAGGTGAATTGGTAAAATACCACAGTGTTCTCATTTTCATTCTGACTTGAAATCAAAACCATCATTATGCAGCACGATCATGGCAGGATATTATCCCTCCTTGAATCCTTTCCTCGCGCCATCCCTTTTCGCTACATTAGCCTTTACCTAAATAGGTTGGGTGCACGAGTGGGTCAGGCTCCTCAATTCAAATCCAAAAAACAAGCCCCCGTTCCGGAGCCCAGGACCCTACAAGGCGGCCTCACGCAATGGGCACGGAGCAGCCCATCATTACACCACTGTAAGCACACAAGTAGTGAGGCCCAATACTGCAGCAGAGGCTTTATTTTCAAAGTCTGGCAGCGCCTGCTTCCATATTCCGACGTTTCGGCATACTAGCCTTGTTCACAGATGGAAGTGACAAACACTCAGGTGCGCTTGGGCGTGCTTTTAAAAAGGGTAGGTCACATGACTGTATTCACTTTACTTCAAGTCCCACAGTGCATTGTGCCAGTTGATGAAATAACTGGAAGTCCTCAGATGTAATTTGCCATGTTGGTAATTTACATACAGCACAAGCACCGATGTCGATGTGGAATACTTTTAAAAGGCAGTCAGGTGAATTGGTAAAATACCACAGTGTTCTCATTTTCATTCTGACTTGAAATCAAAACCATCATTATGCAGCACGATCATGGCAGGATATTATCCCTCCTTGAATCCTTTCCTCGCGCCATCCCTTTTCGCTACATTAGCCTTTACCTAAATAGGTTGGGTGCACGAGTGGGTCAGGCTCCTCAATTCAAATCCAAAAAACAAGCCCCCGTTCCGGAGCCCAGGACCCTACAAGGCGGCCTCACGCAATGGGCACGGAGCAGCCCATCATTACACCACTGTAAGCACACAAGTAGTGAGGCCCAATACTGCAGCAGAGGCTTTATTTTCAAAGTCTGGCAGCGCCTGCTTCCATATTCCGACGTTTCGGCATACTAGCCTTGTTCACAGATGGAAGTGACAAACACTCAGGTGCGCTTGGGCGTGCTTTTAAAAAGGGTAGGTCACATGACTGTATTCACTTTACTTCAAGTCCCACAGTGCATTGTGCCAGTTGATGAAATAACTGGAAGTCCTCAGATGTAATTTGCCATGTTGGTAATTTACATACAGCACAAGCACCGATGTCGATGTGGAATACTTTTAAAAGGCAGTCAGGTGAATTGGTAAAATACCACAGTGTTCTCATTTTCATTCTGACTTGAAATCAAAACCATCATTATGCAGCACGATCATGGCAGGATATTATCCCTCCTTGAATCCTTTCCTCGCGCCATCCCTTTTCGCTACATTAGCCTTTACCTAAATAGGTTGGGTGCACGAGTGGGTCAGGCTCCTCAATTCAAATCCAAAAACAAGCCCCCGTTCCGGAGCCCAGGACCCTACAAGGCGGCCTCACGCAATGGGCACGGAGCAGCCCATCATTACACCACTGTAAGCACACAAGTAGTGAGGCCCAATACTGCAGCAGAGGCTTTATTTTCAAAGTCTGGCAGCGCCTGCTTCCATATTCCGACGTTTCGGCATACTAGCCTTGTTCACAGATGGAAGTGACAAACACTCAGGTGCGCTTGGGCGTGCTTTTAAAAAGGGTAGGTCACATGACTGTATTCACTTTACTTCAAGTCCCACAGTGCATTGTGCCAGTTGATGAAATAACTGGAAGTCCTCAGATGTAATTTGCCATGTTGGTAATTTACATACAGCACAAGCACCGATGTCGATGTGGAATACTTTTAAAAGGCAGTCAGGTGAATTGGTAAAATACCACAGTGTTCTCATTTTCATTCTGACTTGAAATCAAAACCATCATTATGCAGCACGATCATGGCAGGATATTATCCCTCCTTGAATCCTTTCCTCGCGCCATCCCTTTTCGCTACATTAGCCTTTACCTAAATAGGTTGGGTGCACGAGTGGGTCAGGCTCCTCAATTCAAATCCAAAAAACAAGCCCCCGTTCCGGAGCCCAGGACCCTACAAGGCGGCCTCACGCAATGGGCACGGAGCAGCCCATCATTACACCACTGTAAGCACACAAGTAGTGAGGCCCAATACTGCAGCAGAGGCTTTATTTTCAAAGTCTGGCAGCGCCTGCTTCCATATTCCGACGTTTCGGCATACTAGCCTTGTTCACAGATGGAAGTGACAAACACTCAGGTGCGCTTGGGCGTGCTTTTAAAAAAGGGTAGGTCACATGACTGTATTCACTTTACTTCAAGTCCCACAGTGCATTGTGCCAGTTGATGAAATAACTGGAAGTCCTCAGATGTAATTTGCCATGTTGGTAATTTACATACAGCACAAGCACCGATGTCGATGTGGAATACTTTTAAAAGGCAGTCAGGTGAATTGGTAAAATACCACAGTGTTCTCATTTTCATTCTGACTTGAAATCAAAACCATCATTATGCAGCACGATCATGGCAGGATATTATCCCTCCTTGAATCCTTTCCTCGCGCCATCCCTTTTCGCTACATTAGCCTTTACCTAAATAGGTTGGGTGCACGAGTGGGTCAGGCTCCTCAATTCAAATCCAAAAAACAAGCCCCGTTCCGGAGCCCAGGACCCTACAAGGCGGCCTCACGCAATGGGCACGGAGCAGCCCATCATTACACCACTGTAAGCACACAAGTAGTGAGGCCCAATACTGCAGCAGAGGCTTTATTTTCAAAGTCTGGCAGCGCCTGCTTCCATATTCCGACGTTTCGGCATACTAGCCTTGTTCACAGATGGAAGTGACAAACACTCAGGTGCGCTTGGGCGTGCTTTTAAAAAGGGTAGGTCACATGACTGTATTCACTTTACTTCAAGTCCCACAGTGCATTGTGCCAGTTGATGAAATAACTGGAAGTCCTCAGATGTAATTTGCCATGTTGGTAATTTACATACAGCACAAGCACCGATGTCGATGTGGAATACTTTTAAAAGGCAGTCAGGTGAATTGGTAAAATACCACAGTGTTCTCATTTTCATTCTGACTTGAAATCAAAACCATCATTATGCAGCACGATCATGGCAGGATATTATCCCTCCTTGAATCCTTTCCTCGCGCCATCCCTTTTCGCTACATTAGCCTTTACCTAAATAGGTTGGGTGCACGAGTGGGTCAGGCTCCTCAATTCAAATCCAAAAAACAAGCCCCCGTTCCGGAGCCCAGGACCCTACAAGGCGGCCTCACGCAATGGGCACGGAGCAGCCCATCATTACACCACTGTAAGCACACAAGTAGTGAGGCCCAATACTGCAGCAGAGGCTTTATTTTCAAAGTCTGGCAGCGCCTGCTTCCATATTCCGACGTTTCGGCATACTAGCCTTGTTCACAGATGGAAGTGACAAACACTCAGGTGCGCTTGGGCGTGCTTTTAAAAAAGGGTAGGTCACATGACTGTATTCACTTTACTTCAAGTCCCACAGTGCATTGTGCCAGTTGATGAAATAACTGGAAGTCCTCAGATGTAATTTGCCATGTTGGTAATTTACATACAGCACAAGCACCGATGTCGATGTGGAATACTTTTAAAAGGCAGTCAGGTGAATTGGTAAAATACCACAGTGTTCTCATTTTCATTCTGACTTGAAATCAAAACCATCATTATGCAGCACGATCATGGCAGGATATTATCCCTCCTTGAATCCTTTCCTCGCGCCATCCCTTTTCGCTACATTAGCCTTTACCTAAATAGGTTGGGTGCACGAGTGGGTCAGGCTCCTCAATTCAAATCCAAAAACAAGCCCCCGTTCCGGAGCCCAGGACCCTACAAGGCGGCCTCACGCAATGGGCACGGAGCAGCCCATCATTACACCACTGTAAGCACACAAGTAGTGAGGCCCAATACTGCAGCAGAGGCTTTATTTTCAAAGTCTGGCAGCGCCTGCTTCCATATTCCGACGTTTCGGCATACTAGCCTTGTTCACAGATGGAAGTGACAAACACTCAGGTGCGCTTGGGCGTGCTTTTAAAAAGGGTAGGTCACATGACTGTATTCACTTTACTTCAAGTCCCACAGTGCATTGTGCCAGTTGATGAAATAACTGGAAGTCCTCAGATGTAATTTGCCATGTTGGTAATTTACATACAGCACAAGCACCGATGTCGATGTGGAATACTTTTAAAAGGCAGTCAGGTGAATTGGTAAAATACCACAGTGTTCTCATTTTCATTCTGACTTGAAATCAAAACCATCATTATGCAGCACGATCATGGCAGGATATTATCCCTCCTTGAATCCTTTCCTCGCGCCATCCCTTTTCGCTACATTAGCCTTTACCTAAATAGGTTGGGTGCACGAGTGGGTCAGGCTCCTCAATTCAAATCCAAAAAACAAGCCCCCGTTCCGGAGCCCAGGACCCTACAAGGCGGCCTCACGCAATGGGCACGGAGCAGCCCATCATTACACCACTGTAAGCACACAAGTAGTGAGGCCCAATACTGCAGCAGAGGCTTTATTTTCAAAGTCTGGCAGCGCCTGCTTCCATATTCCGACGTTTCGGCATACTAGCCTTGTTCACAGATGGAAGTGACAAACACTCAGGTGCGCTTGGGCGTGCTTTTAAAAAGGGTAGGTCACATGACTGTATTCACTTTACTTCAAGTCCCACAGTGCATTGTGCCAGTTGATGAAATAACTGGAAGTCCTCAGATGTAATTTGCCATGTTGGTAATTTACATACAGCACAAGCACCGATGTCGATGTGGAATACTTTTAAAAGGCAGTCAGGTGAATTGGTAAAATACCACAGTGTTCTCATTTTCATTCTGACTTGAAATCAAAACCATCATTATGCAGCACGATCATGGCAGGATATTATCCCTCCTTGAATCCTTTCCTCGCGCCATCCCTTTTCGCTACATTAGCCTTTACCTAAATAGGTTGGGTGCACGAGTGGGTCAGGCTCCTCAATTCAAATCCAAAAAACAAGCCCTCGTTCCGGAGCCCAGGACCCTACAAGGCGGCCTCACGCAATGGGCACGGAGCAGCCCATCATTACACCACTGTAAGCACACAAGTAGTGAGGCCCAATACTGCAGCAGAGGCTTTATTTTCAAAGTCTGGCAGCGCCTGCTTCCATATTCCGACGTTTCGGCATACTAGCCTTGTTCACAGATGGAAGTGACAAACACTCAGGTGCGCTTGGGCGTGCTTTTAAAAAAGGGTAGGTCACATGACTGTATTCACTTTACTTCAAGTCCCACAGTGCATTGTGCCAGTTGATGAAATAACTGGAAGTCCTCAGATGTAATTTGCCATGTTGGTAATTTACATACAGCACAAGCACCGATGTCGATGTGGAATACTTTTAAAAGGCAGTCAGGTGAATTGGTAAAATACCACAGTGTTCTCATTTTCATTCTGACTTGAAATCAAAACCATCATTATGCAGCACGATCATGGCAGGATATTATCCCTCCTTGAATCCTTTCCTCGCGCCATCCCTTTTCGCTACATTAGCCTTTACCTAAATAGGTTGGGTGCACGAGTGGGTCAGGCTCCTCAATTCAAATCCAAAAAACAAGCCCCCGTTCCGGAGCCCAGGACCCTACAAGGCGGCCTCACGCAATGGGCACGGAGCAGCCCATCATTACACCACTGTAAGCACACAAGTAGTGAGGCCCAATACTGCAGCAGAGGCTTTATTTTCAAAGTCTGGCAGCGCCTGCTTCCATATTCCGACGTTTCGGCATACTAGCCTTGTTCACAGATGGAAGTGACAAACACTCAGGTGCGCTTGGGCGTGCTTTTAAAAAGGGTAGGTCACATGACTGTATTCACTTTACTTCAAGTCCCACAGTGCATTGTGCCAGTTGATGAAATAACTGGAAGTCCTCAGATGTAATTTGCCATGTTGGTAATTTACATACAGCACAAGCACCGATGTCGATGTGGAATACTTTTAAAAGGCAGTCAGGTGAATTGGTAAAATACCACAGTGTTCTCATTTTCATTCTGACTTGAAATCAAAACCATCATTATGCAGCACGATCATGGCAGGATATTATCCCTCCTTGAATCCTTTCCTCGCGCCATCCCTTTTCGCTACATTAGCCTTTACCTAAATAGGTTGGGTGCACGAGTGGGTCAGGCTCCTCAATTCAAATCCAAAAAACAAGCCCCCGTTCCGGAGCCCAGGACCCTACAAGGCGGCCTCACGCAATGGGCACGGAGCAGCCCATCATTACACCACTGTAAGCACACAAGTAGTGAGGCCCAATACTGCAGCAGAGGCTTTATTTTCAAAGTCTGGCAGCGCCTGCTTCCATATTCCGACGTTTCGGCATACTAGCCTTGTTCACAGATGGAAGTGACAAACACTCAGGTGCGCTTGGGCGTGCTTTTAAAAAGGGTAGGTCACATGACTGTATTCACTTTACTTCAAGTCCCACAGTGCATTGTGCCAGTTGATGAAATAACTGGAAGTCCTCAGATGTAATTTGCCATGTTGGTAATTTACATACAGCACAAGCACCGATGTCGATGTGGAATACTTTTAAAAGGCAGTCAGGTGAATTGGTAAAATACCACAGTGTTCTCATTTTCATTCTGACTTGAAATCAAAACCATCATTATGCAGCACGATCATGGCAGGATATTATCCCTCCTTGAATCCTTTCCTCGCGCCATCCCTTTTCGCTACATTAGCCTTTACCTAAATAGGTTGGGTGCACGAGTGGGTCAGGCTCCTCAATTCAAATCCAAAAAACAAGCCCCCGTTCCGGAGCCCAGGACCCTACAAGGCGGCCTCACGCAATGGGCACGGAGCAGCCCATCATTACACCACTGTAAGCACACAAGTAGTGAGGCCCAATACTGCAGCAGAGGCTTTATTTTCAAAGTCTGGCAGCGCCTGCTTCCATATTCCGACGTTTCGGCATACTAGCCTTGTTCACAGATGGAAGTGACAAACACTCAGGTGCGCTTGGGCGTGCTTTTAAAAAGGGTAGGTCACATGACTGTATTCACTTTACTTCAAGTCCCACAGTGCATTGTGCCAGTTGATGAAATAACTGGAAGTCCTCAGATGTAATTTGCCATGTTGGTAATTTACATACAGCACAAGCACCGATGTCGATGTGGAATACTTTTAAAAGGCAGTCAGGTGAATTGGTAAAATACCACAGTGTTCTCATTTTCATTCTGACTTGAAATCAAAACCATCATTATGCAGCACGATCATGGCAGGATATTATCCCTCCTTGAATCCTTTCCTCGCGCCATCCCTTTTCGCTACATTAGCCTTTACCTAAATAGGTTGGGTGCACGAGTGGGTCAGGCTCCTCAATTCAAATCCAAAAAACAAGCCCCCGTTCCGGAGCCCAGGACCCTACAAGGCGGCCTCACGCAATGGGCACGGAGCAGCCCATCATTACACCACTGTAAGCACACAAGTAGTGAGGCCCAATACTGCAGCAGAGGCTTTATTTTCAAAGTCTGGCAGCGCCTGCTTCCATATTCCGACGTTTCGGCATACTAGCCTTGTTCACAGATGGAAGTGACAAACACTCAGGTGCGCTTGGGCGTGCTTTTAAAAAGGGTAGGTCACATGACTGTATTCACTTTACTTCAAGTCCCACAGTGCATTGTGCCAGTTGATGAAATAACTGGAAGTCCTCAGATGTAATTTGCCATGTTGGTAATTTACATACAGCACAAGCACCGATGTCGATGTGGAATACTTTTAAAAGGCAGTCAGGTGAATTGGTAAAATACCACAGTGTTCTCATTTTCATTCTGACTTGAAATCAAAACCATCATTATGCAGCACGATCATGGCAGGATATTATCCCTCCTTGAATCCTTTCCTCGCGCCATCCCTTTTCGCTACATTAGCCTTTACCTAAATAGGTTGGGTGCACGAGTGGGTCAGGCTCCTCAATTCAAATCCAAAAAACAAGCCCCCGTTCCGGAGCCCAGGACCCTACAAGGCGGCCTCACGCAATGGGCACGGAGCAGCCCATCATTACACCACTGTAAGCACACAAGTAGTGAGGCCCAATACTGCAGCAGAGGCTTTATTTTCAAAGTCTGGCAGCGCCTGCTTCCATATTCCGACGTTTCGGCATACTAGCCTTGTTCACAGATGGAAGTGACAAACACTCAGGTGCGCTTGGGCGTGCTTTTAAAAAGGGTAGGTCACATGACTGTATTCACTTTACTTCAAGTCCCACAGTGCATTGTGCCAGTTGATGAAATAACTGGAAGTCCTCAGATGTAATTTGCCATGTTGGTAATTTACATACAGCACAAGCACCGATGTCGATGTGGAATACTTTTAAAAGGCAGTCAGGTGAATTGGTAAAATACCACAGTGTTCTCATTTTCATTCTGACTTGAAATCAAAACCATCATTATGCAGCACGATCATGGCAGGATATTATCCCTCCTTGAATCCTTTCCTCGCGCCATCCCTTTTCGCTACATTAGCCTTTACCTAAATAGGTTGGGTGCACGAGTGGGTCAGGCTCCTCAATTCAAATCCAAAAAACAAGCCCCCGTTCCGGAGCCCAGGACCCTACAAGGCGGCCTCACGCAATGGGCACGGAGCAGCCCATCATTACACCACTGTAAGCACACAAGTAGTGAGGCCCAATACTGCAGCAGAGGCTTTATTTTCAAAGTCTGGCAGCGCCTGCTTCCATATTCCGACGTTTCGGCATACTAGCCTTGTTCACAGATGGAAGTGACAAACACTCAGGTGCGCTTGGGCGTGCTTTTAAAAAGGGTAGGTCACATGACTGTATTCACTTTACTTCAAGTCCCACAGTGCATTGTGCCAGTTGATGAAATAACTGGAAGTCCTCAGATGTAATTTGCCATGTTGGTAATTTACATACAGCACAAGCACCGATGTCGATGTGGAATACTTTTAAAAGGCAGTCAGGTGAATTGGTAAAATACCACAGTGTTCTCATTTTCATTCTGACTTGAAATCAAAACCATCATTATGCAGCACGATCATGGCAGGATATTATCCCTCCTTGAATCCTTTCCTCGCGCCATCCCTTTTCGCTACATTAGCCTTTACCTAAATAGGTTGGGTGCACGAGTGGGTCAGGCTCCTCAATTCAAATCCAAAAAACAAGCCCCCGTTCCGGAGCCCAGGACCCTACAAGGCGGCCTCACGCAATGGGCACGGAGCAGCCCATCATTACACCACTGTAAGCACACAAGTAGTGAGGCCCAATACTGCAGCAGAGGCTTTATTTTCAAAGTCTGGCAGCGCCTGCTTCCATATTCCGACGTTTCGGCATACTAGCCTTGTTCACAGATGGAAGTGACAAACACTCAGGTGCGCTTGGGCGTGCTTTTAAAAAGGGTAGGTCACATGACTGTATTCACTTTACTTCAAGTCCCACAGTGCATTGTGCCAGTTGATGAAATAACTGGAAGTCCTCAGATGTAATTTGCCATGTTGGTAATTTACATACAGCACAAGCACCGATGTCGATGTGGAATACTTTTAAAAGGCAGTCAGGTGAATTGGTAAAATACCACAGTGTTCTCATTTTCATTCTGACTTGAAATCAAAACCATCATTATGCAGCACGATCATGGCAGGATATTATCCCTCCTTGAATCCTTTCCTCGCGCCATCCCTTTTCGCTACATTAGCCTTTACCTAAATAGGTTGGGTGCACGAGTGGGTCAGGCTCCTCAATTCAAATCCAAAAAACAAGCCCCCGTTCCGGAGCCCAGGACCCTACAAGGCGGCCTCACGCAATGGGCACGGAGCAGCCCATCATTACACCACTGTAAGCACACAAGTAGTGAGGCCCAATACTGCAGCAGAGGCTTTATTTTCAAAGTCTGGCAGCGCCTGCTTCCATATTCCGACGTTTCGGCATACTAGCCTTGTTCACAGATGGAAGTGACAAACACTCAGGTGCGCTTGGGCGTGCTTTTAAAAAAGGGTAGGTCACATGACTGTATTCACTTTACTTCAAGTCCCACAGTGCATTGTGCCAGTTGATGAAATAACTGGAAGTCCTCAGATGTAATTTGCCATGTTGGTAATTTACATACAGCACAAGCACCGATGTCGATGTGGAATACTTTTAAAAGGCAGTCAGGTGAATTGGTAAAATACCACAGTGTTCTCATTTTCATTCTGACTTGAAATCAAAACCATCATTATGCAGCACGATCATGGCAGGATATTATCCCTCCTTGAATCCTTTCCTCGCGCCATCCCTTTTCGCTACATTAGCCTTTACCTAAATAGGTTGGGTGCACGAGTGGGTCAGGCTCCTCAATTCAAATCCAAAAAACAAGCCCCCGTTCCGGAGCCCAGGACCCTACAAGGCGGCCTCACGCAATGGGCACGGAGCAGCCCATCATTACACCACTGTAAGCACACAAGTAGTGAGGCCCAATACTGCAGCAGAGGCTTTATTTTCAAAGTCTGGCAGCGCCTGCTTCCATATTCCGACGTTTCGGCATACTAGCCTTGTTCACAGATGGAAGTGACAAACACTCAGGTGCGCTTGGGCGTGCTTTTAAAAAGGGTAGGTCACATGACTGTATTCACTTTACTTCAAGTCCCACAGTGCATTGTGCCAGTTGATGAAATAACTGGAAGTCCTCAGATGTAATTTGCCATGTTGGTAATTTACATACAGCACAAGCACCGATGTCGATGTGGAATACTTTTAAAAGGCAGTCAGGTGAATTGGTAAAATACCACAGTGTTCTCATTTTCATTCTGACTTGAAATCAAAACCATCATTATGCAGCACGATCATGGCAGGATATTATCCCTCCTTGAATCCTTTCCTCGCGCCATCCCTTTTCGCTACATTAGCCTTTACCTAAATAGGTTGGGTGCACGAGTGGGTCAGGCTCCTCAATTCAAATCCAAAAAACAAGCCCCCGTTCCGGAGCCCAGGACCCTACAAGGCGGCCTCACGCAATGGGCACGGAGCAGCCCATCATTACACCACTGTAAGCACACAAGTAGTGAGGCCCAATACTGCAGCAGAGGCTTTATTTTCAAAGTCTGGCAGCGCCTGCTTCCATATTCCGACGTTTCGGCATACTAGCCTTGTTCACAGATGGAAGTGACAAACACTCAGGTGCGCTTGGGCGTGCTTTTAAAAAAGGGTAGGTCACATGACTGTATTCACTTTACTTCAAGTCCCACAGTGCATTGTGCCAGTTGATGAAATAACTGGAAGTCCTCAGATGTAATTTGCCATGTTGGTAATTTACATACAGCACAAGCACCGATGTCGATGTGGAATACTTTTAAAAGGCAGTCAGGTGAATTGGTAAAATACCACAGTGTTCTCATTTTCATTCTGACTTGAAATCAAAACCATCATTATGCAGCACGATCATGGCAGGATATTATCCCTCCTTGAATCCTTTCCTCGCGCCATCCCTTTTCGCTACATTAGCCTTTACCTAAATAGGTTGGGTGCACGAGTGGGTCAGGCTCCTCAATTCAAATCCAAAAAACAAGCCCCCGTTCCGGAGCCCAGGACCCTACAAGGCGGCCTCACGCAATGGGCACGGAGCAGCCCATCATTACACCACTGTAAGCACACAAGTAGTGAGGCCCAATACTGCAGCAGAGGCTTTATTTTCAAAGTCTGGCAGCGCCTGCTTCCATATTCCGACGTTTCGGCATACTAGCCTTGTTCACAGATGGAAGTGACAAACACTCAGGTGCGCTTGGGCGTGCTTTTAAAAAAGGGTAGGTCACATGACTGTATTCACTTTACTTCAAGTCCCACAGTGCATTGTGCCAGTTGATGAAATAACTGGAAGTCCTCAGATGTAATTTGCCATGTTGGTAATTTACATACAGCACAAGCACCGATGTCGATGTGGAATACTTTTAAAAGGCAGTCAGGTGAATTGGTAAAATACCACAGTGTTCTCATTTTCATTCTGACTTGAAATCAAAACCATCATTATGCAGCACGATCATGGCAGGATATTATCCCTCCTTGAATCCTTTCCTCGCGCCATCCCTTTTCGCTACATTAGCCTTTACCTAAATAGGTTGGGTGCACGAGTGGGTCAGGCTCCTCAATTCAAATCCAAAAAACAAGCCCCCGTTCCGGAGCCCAGGACCCTACAAGGCGGCCTCACGCAATGGGCACGGAGCAGCCCATCATTACACCACTGTAAGCACACAAGTAGTGAGGCCCAATACTGCAGCAGAGGCTTTATTTTCAAAGTCTGGCAGCGCCTGCTTCCATATTCCGACGTTTCGGCATACTAGCCTTGTTCACAGATGGAAGTGACAAACACTCAGGTGCGCTTGGGCGTGCTTTTAAAAAAGGGTAGGTCACATGACTGTATTCACTTTACTTCAAGTCCCACAGTGCATTGTGCCAGTTGATGAAATAACTGGAAGTCCTCAGATGTAATTTGCCATGTTGGTAATTTACATACAGCACAAGCACCGATGTCGATGTGGAATACTTTTAAAAGGCAGTCAGGTGAATTGGTAAAATACCACAGTGTTCTCATTTTCATTCTGACTTGAAATCAAAACCATCATTATGCAGCACGATCATGGCAGGATATTATCCCTCCTTGAATCCTTTCCTCGCGCCATCCCTTTTCGCTACATTAGCCTTTACCTAAATAGGTTGGGTGCACGAGTGGGTCAGGCTCCTCAATTCAAATCCAAAAAACAAGCCCCCGTTCCGGAGCCCAGGACCCTACAAGGCGGCCTCACGCAATGGGCACGGAGCAGCCCATCATTACACCACTGTAAGCACACAAGTAGTGAGGCCCAATACTGCAGCAGAGGCTTTATTTTCAAAGTCTGGCAGCGCCTGCTTCCATATTCCGACGTTTCGGCATACTAGCCTTGTTCACAGATGGAAGTGACAAACACTCAGGTGCGCTTGGGCGTGCTTTTAAAAAGGGTAGGTCACATGACTGTATTCACTTTACTTCAAGTCCCACAGTGCATTGTGCCAGTTGATGAAATAACTGGAAGTCCTCAGATGTAATTTGCCATGTTGGTAATTTACATACAGCACAAGCACCGATGTCGATGTGGAATACTTTTAAAAGGCAGTCAGGTGAATTGGTAAAATACCACAGTGTTCTCATTTTCATTCTGACTTGAAATCAAAACCATCATTATGCAGCACGATCATGGCAGGATATTATCCCTCCTTGAATCCTTTCCTCGCGCCATCCCTTTTCGCTACATTAGCCTTTACCTAAATAGGTTGGGTGCACGAGTGGGTCAGGCTCCTCAATTCAAATCCAAAAAACAAGCCCCCGTTCCGGAGCCCAGGACCCTACAAGGCGGCCTCACGCAATGGGCACGGAGCAGCCCATCATTACACCACTGTAAGCACACAAGTAGTGAGGCCCAATACTGCAGCAGAGGCTTTATTTTCAAAGTCTGGCAGCGCCTGCTTCCATATTCCGACGTTTCGGCATACTAGCCTTGTTCACAGATGGAAGTGACAAACACTCAGGTGCGCTTGGGCGTGCTTTTAAAAAGGGTAGGTCACATGACTGTATTCACTTTACTTCAAGTCCCACAGTGCATTGTGCCAGTTGATGAAATAACTGGAAGTCCTCAGATGTAATTTGCCATGTTGGTAATTTACATACAGCACAAGCACCGATGTCGATGTGGAATACTTTTAAAAGGCAGTCAGGTGAATTGGTAAAATACCACAGTGTTCTCATTTTCATTCTGACTTGAAATCAAAACCATCATTATGCAGCACGATCATGGCAGGATATTATCCCTCCTTGAATCCTTTCCTCGCGCCATCCCTTTTCGCTACATTAGCCTTTACCTAAATAGGTTGGGTGCACGAGTGGGTCAGGCTCCTCAATTCAAATCCAAAAAACAAGCCCCCGTTCCGGAGCCCAGGACCCTACAAGGCGGCCTCACGCAATGGGCACGGAGCAGCCCATCATTACACCACTGTAAGCACACAAGTAGTGAGGCCCAATACTGCAGCAGAGGCTTTATTTTCAAAGTCTGGCAGCGCCTGCTTCCATATTCCGACGTTTCGGCATACTAGCCTTGTTCACAGATGGAAGTGACAAACACTCAGGTGCGCTTGGGCGTGCTTTTAAAAAGGGTAGGTCACATGACTGTATTCACTTTACTTCAAGTCCCACAGTGCATTGTGCCAGTTGATGAAATAACTGGAAGTCCTCAGATGTAATTTGCCATGTTGGTAATTTACATACAGCACAAGCACCGATGTCGATGTGGAATACTTTTAAAAGGCAGTCAGGTGAATTGGTAAAATACCACAGTGTTCTCATTTTCATTCTGACTTGAAATCAAAACCATCATTATGCAGCACGATCATGGCAGGATATTATCCCTCCTTGAATCCTTTCCTCGCGCCATCCCTTTTCGCTACATTAGCCTTTACCTAAATAGGTTGGGTGCACGAGTGGGTCAGGCTCCTCAATTCAAATCCAAAAAACAAGCCCCCGTTCCGGAGCCCAGGACCCTACAAGGCGGCCTCACGCAATGGGCACGGAGCAGCCCATCATTACACCACTGTAAGCACACAAGTAGTGAGGCCCAATACTGCAGCAGAGGCTTTATTTTCAAAGTCTGGCAGCGCCTGCTTCCATATTCCGACGTTTCGGCATACTAGCCTTGTTCACAGATGGAAGTGACAAACACTCAGGTGCGCTTGGGCGTGCTTTTAAAAAAGGGTAGGTCACATGACTGTATTCACTTTACTTCAAGTCCCACAGTGCATTGTGCCAGTTGATGAAATAACTGGAAGTCCTCAGATGTAATTTGCCATGTTGGTAATTTACATACAGCACAAGCACCGATGTCGATGTGGAATACTTTTAAAAGGCAGTCAGGTGAATTGGTAAAATACCACAGTGTTCTCATTTTCATTCTGACTTGAAATCAAAACCATCATTATGCAGCACGATCATGGCAGGATATTATCCCTCCTTGAATCCTTTCCTCGCGCCATCCCTTTTCGCTACATTAGCCTTTACCTAAATAGGTTGGGTGCACGAGTGGGTCAGGCTCCTCAATTCAAATCCAAAAAACAAGCCCCCGTTCCGGAGCCCAGGACCCTACAAGGCGGCCTCACGCAATGGGCACGGAGCAGCCCATCATTACACCACTGTAAGCACACAAGTAGTGAGGCCCAATACTGCAGCAGAGGCTTTATTTTCAAAGTCTGGCAGCGCCTGCTTCCATATTCCGACGTTTCGGCATACTAGCCTTGTTCACAGATGGAAGTGACAAACACTCAGGTGCGCTTGGGCGTGCTTTTAAAAAGGGTAGGTCACATGACTGTATTCACTTTACTTCAAGTCCCACAGTGCATTGTGCCAGTTGATGAAATAACTGGAAGTCCTCAGATGTAATTTGCCATGTTGGTAATTTACATACAGCACAAGCACCGATGTCGATGTGGAATACTTTTAAAAGGCAGTCAGGTGAATTGGTAAAATACCACAGTGTTCTCATTTTCATTCTGACTTGAAATCAAAACCATCATTATGCAGCACGATCATGGCAGGATATTATCCCTCCTTGAATCCTTTCCTCGCGCCATCCCTTTTCGCTACATTAGCCTTTACCTAAATAGGTTGGGTGCACGAGTGGGTCAGGCTCCTCAATTCAAATCCAAAAAACAAGCCCCCGTTCCGGAGCCCAGGACCCTACAAGGCGGCCTCACGCAATGGGCACGGAGCAGCCCATCATTACACCACTGTAAGCACACAAGTAGTGAGGCCCAATACTGCAGCAGAGGCTTTATTTTCAAAGTCTGGCAGCGCCTGCTTCCATATTCCGACGTTTCGGCATACTAGCCTTGTTCACAGATGGAAGTGACAAACACTCAGGTGCGCTTGGGCGTGCTTTTAAAAAGGGTAGGTCACATGACTGTATTCACTTTACTTCAAGTCCCACAGTGCATTGTGCCAGTTGATGAAATAACTGGAAGTCCTCAGATGTAATTTGCCATGTTGGTAATTTACATACAGCACAAGCACCGATGTCGATGTGGAATACTTTTAAAAGGCAGTCAGGTGAATTGGTAAAATACCACAGTGTTCTCATTTTCATTCTGACTTGAAATCAAAACCATCATTATGCAGCACGATCATGGCAGGATATTATCCCTCCTTGAATCCTTTCCTCGCGCCATCCCTTTTCGCTACATTAGCCTTTACCTAAATAGGTTGGGTGCACGAGTGGGTCAGGCTCCTCAATTCAAATCCAAAAAACAAGCCCCCGTTCCGGAGCCCAGGACCCTACAAGGCGGCCTCACGCAATGGGCACGGAGCAGCCCATCATTACACCACTGTAAGCACACAAGTAGTGAGGCCCAATACTGCAGCAGAGGCTTTATTTTCAAAGTCTGGCAGCGCCTGCTTCCATATTCCGACGTTTCGGCATACTAGCCTTGTTCACAGATGGAAGTGACAAACACTCAGGTGCGCTTGGGCGTGCTTTTAAAAAGGGTAGGTCACATGACTGTATTCACTTTACTTCAAGTCCCACAGTGCATTGTGCCAGTTGATGAAATAACTGGAAGTCCTCAGATGTAATTTGCCATGTTGGTAATTTACATACAGCACAAGCACCGATGTCGATGTGGAATACTTTTAAAAGGCAGTCAGGTGAATTGGTAAAATACCACAGTGTTCTCATTTTCATTCTGACTTGAAATCAAAACCATCATTATGCAGCACGATCATGGCAGGATATTATCCCTCCTTGAATCCTTTCCTCGCGCCATCCCTTTTCGCTACATTAGCCTTTACCTAAATAGGTTGGGTGCACGAGTGGGTCAGGCTCCTCAATTCAAATCCAAAAAACAAGCCCCCGTTCCGGAGCCCAGGACCCTACAAGGCGGCCTCACGCAATGGGCACGGAGCAGCCCATCATTACACCACTGTAAGCACACAAGTAGTGAGGCCCAATACTGCAGCAGAGGCTTTATTTTCAAAGTCTGGCAGCGCCTGCTTCCATATTCCGACGTTTCGGCATACTAGCCTTGTTCACAGATGGAAGTGACAAACACTCAGGTGCGCTTGGGCGTGCTTTTAAAAAAGGGTAGGTCACATGACTGTATTCACTTTACTTCAAGTCCCACAGTGCATTGTGCCAGTTGATGAAATAACTGGAAGTCCTCAGATGTAATTTGCCATGTTGGTAATTTACATACAGCACAAGCACCGATGTCGATGTGGAATACTTTTAAAAGGCAGTCAGGTGAATTGGTAAAATACCACAGTGTTCTCATTTTCATTCTGACTTGAAATCAAAACCATCATTATGCAGCACGATCATGGCAGGATATTATCCCTCCTTGAATCCTTTCCTCGCGCCATCCCTTTTCGCTACATTAGCCTTTACCTAAATAGGTTGGGTGCACGAGTGGGTCAGGCTCCTCAATTCAAATCCAAAAAACAAGCCCCCGTTCCGGAGCCCAGGACCCTACAAGGCGGCCTCACGCAATGGGCACGGAGCAGCCCATCATTACACCACTGTAAGCACACAAGTAGTGAGGCCCAATACTGCAGCAGAGGCTTTATTTTCAAAGTCTGGCAGCGCCTGCTTCCATATTCCGACGTTTCGGCATACTAGCCTTGTTCACAGATGGAAGTGACAAACACTCAGGTGCGCTTGGGCGTGCTTTTAAAAAAGGGTAGGTCACATGACTGTATTCACTTTACTTCAAGTCCCACAGTGCATTGTGCCAGTTGATGAAATAACTGGAAGTCCTCAGATGTAATTTGCCATGTTGGTAATTTACATACAGCACAAGCACCGATGTCGATGTGGAATACTTTTAAAAGGCAGTCAGGTGAATTGGTAAAATACCACAGTGTTCTCATTTTCATTCTGACTTGAAATCAAAACCATCATTATGCAGCACGATCATGGCAGGATATTATCCCTCCTTGAATCCTTTCCTCGCGCCATCCCTTTTCGCTACATTAGCCTTTACCTAAATAGGTTGGGTGCACGAGTGGGTCAGGCTCCTCAATTCAAATCCAAAAAACAAGCCCCCGTTCCGGAGCCCAGGACCCTACAAGGCGGCCTCACGCAATGGGCACGGAGCAGCCCATCATTACACCACTGTAAGCACACAAGTAGTGAGGCCCAATACTGCAGCAGAGGCTTTATTTTCAAAGTCTGGCAGCGCCTGCTTCCATATTCCGACGTTTCGGCATACTAGCCTTGTTCACAGATGGAAGTGACAAACACTCAGGTGCGCTTGGGCGTGCTTTTAAAAAAGGGTAGGTCACATGACTGTATTCACTTTACTTCAAGTCCCACAGTGCATTGTGCCAGTTGATGAAATAACTGGAAGTCCTCAGATGTAATTTGCCATGTTGGTAATTTACATACAGCACAAGCACCGATGTCGATGTGGAATACTTTTAAAAGGCAGTCAGGTGAATTGGTAAAATACCACAGTGTTCTCATTTTCATTCTGACTTGAAATCAAAACCATCATTATGCAGCACGATCATGGCAGGATATTATCCCTCCTTGAATCCTTTCCTCGCGCCATCCCTTTTCGCTACATTAGCCTTTACCTAAATAGGTTGGGTGCACGAGTGGGTCAGGCTCCTCAATTCAAATCCAAAAAACAAGCCCCCGTTCCGGAGCCCAGGACCCTACAAGGCGGCCTCACGCAATGGGCACGGAGCAGCCCATCATTACACCACTGTAAGCACACAAGTAGTGAGGCCCAATACTGCAGCAGAGGCTTTATTTTCAAAGTCTGGCAGCGCCTGCTTCCATATTCCGACGTTTCGGCATACTAGCCTTGTTCACAGATGGAAGTGACAAACACTCAGGTGCGCTTGGGCGTGCTTTTAAAAAAGGGTAGGTCACATGACTGTATTCACTTTACTTCAAGTCCCACAGTGCATTGTGCCAGTTGATGAAATAACTGGAAGTCCTCAGATGTAATTTGCCATGTTGGTAATTTACATACAGCACAAGCACCGATGTCGATGTGGAATACTTTTAAAAGGCAGTCAGGTGAATTGGTAAAATACCACAGTGTTCTCATTTTCATTCTGACTTGAAATCAAAACCATCATTATGCAGCACGATCATGGCAGGATATTATCCCTCCTTGAATCCTTTCCTCGCGCCATCCCTTTTCGCTACATTAGCCTTTACCTAAATAGGTTGGGTGCACGAGTGGGTCAGGCTCCTCAATTCAAATCCAAAAAACAAGCCCCCGTTCCGGAGCCCAGGACCCTACAAGGCGGCCTCACGCAATGGGCACGGAGCAGCCCATCATTACACCACTGTAAGCACACAAGTAGTGAGGCCCAATACTGCAGCAGAGGCTTTATTTTCAAAGTCTGGCAGCGCCTGCTTCCATATTCCGACGTTTCGGCATACTAGCCTTGTTCACAGATGGAAGTGACAAACACTCAGGTGCGCTTGGGCGTGCTTTTAAAAAAGGGTAGGTCACATGACTGTATTCACTTTACTTCAAGTCCCACAGTGCATTGTGCCAGTTGATGAAATAACTGGAAGTCCTCAGATGTAATTTGCCATGTTGGTAATTTACATACAGCACAAGCACCGATGTCGATGTGGAATACTTTTAAAAGGCAGTCAGGTGAATTGGTAAAATACCACAGTGTTCTCATTTTCATTCTGACTTGAAATCAAAACCATCATTATGCAGCACGATCATGGCAGGATATTATCCCTCCTTGAATCCTTTCCTCGCGCCATCCCTTTTCGCTACATTAGCCTTTACCTAAATAGGTTGGGTGCACGAGTGGGTCAGGCTCCTCAATTCAAATCCAAAAAACAAGCCCCCGTTCCGGAGCCCAGGACCCTACAAGGCGGCCTCACGCAATGGGCACGGAGCAGCCCATCATTACACCACTGTAAGCACACAAGTAGTGAGGCCCAATACTGCAGCAGAGGCTTTATTTTCAAAGTCTGGCAGCGCCTGCTTCCATATTCCGACGTTTCGGCATACTAGCCTTGTTCACAGATGGAAGTGACAAACACTCAGGTGCGCTTGGGCGTGCTTTTAAAAAAGGGTAGGTCACATGACTGTATTCACTTTACTTCAAGTCCCACAGTGCATTGTGCCAGTTGATGAAATAACTGGAAGTCCTCAGATGTAATTTGCCATGTTGGTAATTTACATACAGCACAAGCACCGATGTCGATGTGGAATACTTTTAAAAGGCAGTCAGGTGAATTGGTAAAATACCACAGTGTTCTCATTTTCATTCTGACTTGAAATCAAAACCATCATTATGCAGCACGATCATGGCAGGATATTATCCCTCCTTGAATCCTTTCCTCGCGCCATCCCTTTTCGCTACATTAGCCTTTACCTAAATAGGTTGGGTGCACGAGTGGGTCAGGCTCCTCAATTCAAATCCAAAAAACAAGCCCCCGTTCCGGAGCCCAGGACCCTACAAGGCGGCCTCACGCAATGGGCACGGAGCAGCCCATCATTACACCACTGTAAGCACACAAGTAGTGAGGCCCAATACTGCAGCAGAGGCTTTATTTTCAAAGTCTGGCAGCGCCTGCTTCCATATTCCGACGTTTCGGCATACTAGCCTTGTTCACAGATGGAAGTGACAAACACTCAGGTGCGCTTGGGCGTGCTTTTAAAAAGGGTAGGTCACATGACTGTATTCACTTTACTTCAAGTCCCACAGTGCATTGTGCCAGTTGATGAAATAACTGGAAGTCCTCAGATGTAATTTGCCATGTTGGTAATTTACATACAGCACAAGCACCGATGTCGATGTGGAATACTTTTAAAAGGCAGTCAGGTGAATTGGTAAAATACCACAGTGTTCTCATTTTCATTCTGACTTGAAATCAAAACCATCATTATGCAGCACGATCATGGCAGGATATTATCCCTCCTTGAATCCTTTCCTCGCGCCATCCCTTTTCGCTACATTAGCCTTTACCTAAATAGGTTGGGTGCACGAGTGGGTCAGGCTCCTCAATTCAAATCCAAAAAACAAGCCCCCGTTCCGGAGCCCAGGACCCTACAAGGCGGCCTCACGCAATGGGCACGGAGCAGCCCATCATTACACCACTGTAAGCACACAAGTAGTGAGGCCCAATACTGCAGCAGAGGCTTTATTTTCAAAGTCTGGCAGCGCCTGCTTCCATATTCCGACGTTTCGGCATACTAGCCTTGTTCACAGATGGAAGTGACAAACACTCAGGTGCGCTTGGGCGTGCTTTTAAAAAAGGGTAGGTCACATGACTGTATTCACTTTACTTCAAGTCCCACAGTGCATTGTGCCAGTTGATGAAATAACTGGAAGTCCTCAGATGTAATTTGCCATGTTGGTAATTTACATACAGCACAAGCACCGATGTCGATGTGGAATACTTTTAAAAGGCAGTCAGGTGAATTGGTAAAATACCACAGTGTTCTCATTTTCATTCTGACTTGAAATCAAAACCATCATTATGCAGCACGATCATGGCAGGATATTATCCCTCCTTGAATCCTTTCCTCGCGCCATCCCTTTTCGCTACATTAGCCTTTACCTAAATAGGTTGGGTGCACGAGTGGGTCAGGCTCCTCAATTCAAATCCAAAAAACAAGCCCCCGTTCCGGAGCCCAGGACCCTACAAGGCGGCCTCACGCAATGGGCACGGAGCAGCCCATCATTACACCACTGTAAGCACACAAGTAGTGAGGCCCAATACTGCAGCAGAGGCTTTATTTTCAAAGTCTGGCAGCGCCTGCTTCCATATTCCGACGTTTCGGCATACTAGCCTTGTTCACAGATGGAAGTGACAAACACTCAGGTGCGCTTGGGCGTGCTTTTAAAAAAGGGTAGGTCACATGACTGTATTCACTTTACTTCAAGTCCCACAGTGCATTGTGCCAGTTGATGAAATAACTGGAAGTCCTCAGATGTAATTTGCCATGTTGGTAATTTACATACAGCACAAGCACCGATGTCGATGTGGAATACTTTTAAAAGGCAGTCAGGTGAATTGGTAAAATACCACAGTGTTCTCATTTTCATTCTGACTTGAAATCAAAACCATCATTATGCAGCACGATCATGGCAGGATATTATCCCTCCTTGAATCCTTTCCTCGCGCCATCCCTTTTCGCTACATTAGCCTTTACCTAAATAGGTTGGGTGCACGAGTGGGTCAGGCTCCTCAATTCAAATCCAAAAAACAAGCCCCCGTTCCGGAGCCCAGGACCCTACAAGGCGGCCTCACGCAATGGGCACGGAGCAGCCCATCATTACACCACTGTAAGCACACAAGTAGTGAGGCCCAATACTGCAGCAGAGGCTTTATTTTCAAAGTCTGGCAGCGCCTGCTTCCATATTCCGACGTTTCGGCATACTAGCCTTGTTCACAGATGGAAGTGACAAACACTCAGGTGCGCTTGGGCGTGCTTTTAAAAAAGGGTAGGTCACATGACTGTATTCACTTTACTTCAAGTCCCACAGTGCATTGTGCCAGTTGATGAAATAACTGGAAGTCCTCAGATGTAATTTGCCATGTTGGTAATTTACATACAGCACAAGCACCGATGTCGATGTGGAATACTTTTAAAAGGCAGTCAGGTGAATTGGTAAAATACCACAGTGTTCTCATTTTCATTCTGACTTGAAATCAAAACCATCATTATGCAGCACGATCATGGCAGGATATTATCCCTCCTTGAATCCTTTCCTCGCGCCATCCCTTTTCGCTACATTAGCCTTTACCTAAATAGGTTGGGTGCACGAGTGGGTCAGGCTCCTCAATTCAAATCCAAAAAACAAGCCCCCGTTCCGGAGCCCAGGACCCTACAAGGCGGCCTCACGCAATGGGCACGGAGCAGCCCATCATTACACCACTGTAAGCACACAAGTAGTGAGGCCCAATACTGCAGCAGAGGCTTTATTTTCAAAGTCTGGCAGCGCCTGCTTCCATATTCCGACGTTTCGGCATACTAGCCTTGTTCACAGATGGAAGTGACAAACACTCAGGTGCGCTTGGGCGTGCTTTTAAAAAAGGGTAGGTCACATGACTGTATTCACTTTACTTCAAGTCCCACAGTGCATTGTGCCAGTTGATGAAATAACTGGAAGTCCTCAGATGTAATTTGCCATGTTGGTAATTTACATACAGCACAAGCACCGATGTCGATGTGGAATACTTTTAAAAGGCAGTCAGGTGAATTGGTAAAATACCACAGTGTTCTCATTTTCATTCTGACTTGAAATCAAAACCATCATTATGCAGCACGATCATGGCAGGATATTATCCCTCCTTGAATCCTTTCCTCGCGCCATCCCTTTTCGCTACATTAGCCTTTACCTAAATAGGTTGGGTGCACGAGTGGGTCAGGCTCCTCAATTCAAATCCAAAAAACAAGCCCCCGTTCCGGAGCCCAGGACCCTACAAGGCGGCCTCACGCAATGGGCACGGAGCAGCCCATCATTACACCACTGTAAGCACACAAGTAGTGAGGCCCAATACTGCAGCAGAGGCTTTATTTTCAAAGTCTGGCAGCGCCTGCTTCCATATTCCGACGTTTCGGCATACTAGCCTTGTTCACAGATGGAAGTGACAAACACTCAGGTGCGCTTGGGCGTGCTTTTAAAAAAGGGTAGGTCACATGACTGTATTCACTTTACTTCAAGTCCCACAGTGCATTGTGCCAGTTGATGAAATAACTGGAAGTCCTCAGATGTAATTTGCCATGTTGGTAATTTACATACAGCACAAGCACCGATGTCGATGTGGAATACTTTTAAAAGGCAGTCAGGTGAATTGGTAAAATACCACAGTGTTCTCATTTTCATTCTGACTTGAAATCAAAACCATCATTATGCAGCACGATCATGGCAGGATATTATCCCTCCTTGAATCCTTTCCTCGCGCCATCCCTTTTCGCTACATTAGCCTTTACCTAAATAGGTTGGGTGCACGAGTGGGTCAGGCTCCTCAATTCAAATCCAAAAAACAAGCCCCCGTTCCGGAGCCCAGGACCCTACAAGGCGGCCTCACGCAATGGGCACGGAGCAGCCCATCATTACACCACTGTAAGCACACAAGTAGTGAGGCCCAATACTGCAGCAGAGGCTTTATTTTCAAAGTCTGGCAGCGCCTGCTTCCATATTCCGACGTTTCGGCATACTAGCCTTGTTCACAGATGGAAGTGACAAACACTCAGGTGCGCTTGGGCGTGCTTTTAAAAAAGGGTAGGTCACATGACTGTATTCACTTTACTTCAAGTCCCACAGTGCATTGTGCCAGTTGATGAAATAACTGGAAGTCCTCAGATGTAATTTGCCATGTTGGTAATTTACATACAGCACAAGCACCGATGTCGATGTGGAATACTTTTAAAAGGCAGTCAGGTGAATTGGTAAAATACCACAGTGTTCTCATTTTCATTCTGACTTGAAATCAAAACCATCATTATGCAGCACGATCATGGCAGGATATTATCCCTCCTTGAATCCTTTCCTCGCGCCATCCCTTTTCGCTACATTAGCCTTTACCTAAATAGGTTGGGTGCACGAGTGGGTCAGGCTCCTCAATTCAAATCCAAAAAACAAGCCCCCGTTCCGGAGCCCAGGACCCTACAAGGCGGCCTCACGCAATGGGCACGGAGCAGCCCATCATTACACCACTGTAAGCACACAAGTAGTGAGGCCCAATACTGCAGCAGAGGCTTTATTTTCAAAGTCTGGCAGCGCCTGCTTCCATATTCCGACGTTTCGGCATACTAGCCTTGTTCACAGATGGAAGTGACAAACACTCAGGTGCGCTTGGGCGTGCTTTTAAAAAAGGGTAGGTCACATGACTGTATTCACTTTACTTCAAGTCCCACAGTGCATTGTGCCAGTTGATGAAATAACTGGAAGTCCTCAGATGTAATTTGCCATGTTGGTAATTTACATACAGCACAAGCACCGATGTCGATGTGGAATACTTTTAAAAGGCAGTCAGGTGAATTGGTAAAATACCACAGTGTTCTCATTTTCATTCTGACTTGAAATCAAAACCATCATTATGCAGCACGATCATGGCAGGATATTATCCCTCCTTGAATCCTTTCCTCGCGCCATCCCTTTTCGCTACATTAGCCTTTACCTAAATAGGTTGGGTGCACGAGTGGGTCAGGCTCCTCAATTCAAATCCAAAAAACAAGCCCCCGTTCCGGAGCCCAGGACCCTACAAGGCGGCCTCACGCAATGGGCACGGAGCAGCCCATCATTACACCACTGTAAGCACACAAGTAGTGAGGCCCAATACTGCAGCAGAGGCTTTATTTTCAAAGTCTGGCAGCGCCTGCTTCCATATTCCGACGTTTCGGCATACTAGCCTTGTTCACAGATGGAAGTGACAAACACTCAGGTGCGCTTGGGCGTGCTTTTAAAAAAGGGTAGGTCACATGACTGTATTCACTTTACTTCAAGTCCCACAGTGCATTGTGCCAGTTGATGAAATAACTGGAAGTCCTCAGATGTAATTTGCCATGTTGGTAATTTACATACAGCACAAGCACCGATGTCGATGTGGAATACTTTTAAAAGGCAGTCAGGTGAATTGGTAAAATACCACAGTGTTCTCATTTTCATTCTGACTTGAAATCAAAACCATCATTATGCAGCACGATCATGGCAGGATATTATCCCTCCTTGAATCCTTTCCTCGCGCCATCCCTTTTCGCTACATTAGCCTTTACCTAAATAGGTTGGGTGCACGAGTGGGTCAGGCTCCTCAATTCAAATCCAAAAAACAAGCCCCCGTTCCGGAGCCCAGGACCCTACAAGGCGGCCTCACGCAATGGGCACGGAGCAGCCCATCATTACACCACTGTAAGCACACAAGTAGTGAGGCCCAATACTGCAGCAGAGGCTTTATTTTCAAAGTCTGGCAGCGCCTGCTTCCATATTCCGACGTTTCGGCATACTAGCCTTGTTCACAGATGGAAGTGACAAACACTCAGGTGCGCTTGGGCGTGCTTTTAAAAAAGGGTAGGTCACATGACTGTATTCACTTTACTTCAAGTCCCACAGTGCATTGTGCCAGTTGATGAAATAACTGGAAGTCCTCAGATGTAATTTGCCATGTTGGTAATTTACATACAGCACAAGCACCGATGTCGATGTGGAATACTTTTAAAAGGCAGTCAGGTGAATTGGTAAAATACCACAGTGTTCTCATTTTCATTCTGACTTGAAATCAAAACCATCATTATGCAGCACGATCATGGCAGGATATTATCCCTCCTTGAATCCTTTCCTCGCGCCATCCCTTTTCGCTACATTAGCCTTTACCTAAATAGGTTGGGTGCACGAGTGGGTCAGGCTCCTCAATTCAAATCCAAAAAACAAGCCCCCGTTCCGGAGCCCAGGACCCTACAAGGCGGCCTCACGCAATGGGCACGGAGCAGCCCATCATTACACCACTGTAAGCACACAAGTAGTGAGGCCCAATACTGCAGCAGAGGCTTTATTTTCAAAGTCTGGCAGCGCCTGCTTCCATATTCCGACGTTTCGGCATACTAGCCTTGTTCACAGATGGAAGTGACAAACACTCAGGTGCGCTTGGGCGTGCTTTTAAAAAAGGGTAGGTCACATGACTGTATTCACTTTACTTCAAGTCCCACAGTGCATTGTGCCAGTTGATGAAATAACTGGAAGTCCTCAGATGTAATTTGCCATGTTGGTAATTTACATACAGCACAAGCACCGATGTCGATGTGGAATACTTTTAAAAGGCAGTCAGGTGAATTGGTAAAATACCACAGTGTTCTCATTTTCATTCTGACTTGAAATCAAAACCATCATTATGCAGCACGATCATGGCAGGATATTATCCCTCCTTGAATCCTTTCCTCGCGCCATCCCTTTTCGCTACATTAGCCTTTACCTAAATAGGTTGGGTGCACGAGTGGGTCAGGCTCCTCAATTCAAATCCAAAAAACAAGCCCCCGTTCCGGAGCCCAGGACCCTACAAGGCGGCCTCACGCAATGGGCACGGAGCAGCCCATCATTACACCACTGTAAGCACACAAGTAGTGAGGCCCAATACTGCAGCAGAGGCTTTATTTTCAAAGTCTGGCAGCGCCTGCTTCCATATTCCGACGTTTCGGCATACTAGCCTTGTTCACAGATGGAAGTGACAAACACTCAGGTGCGCTTGGGCGTGCTTTTAAAAAAGGGTAGGTCACATGACTGTATTCACTTTACTTCAAGTCCCACAGTGCATTGTGCCAGTTGATGAAATAACTGGAAGTCCTCAGATGTAATTTGCCATGTTGGTAATTTACATACAGCACAAGCACCGATGTCGATGTGGAATACTTTTAAAAGGCAGTCAGGTGAATTGGTAAAATACCACAGTGTTCTCATTTTCATTCTGACTTGAAATCAAAACCATCATTATGCAGCACGATCATGGCAGGATATTATCCCTCCTTGAATCCTTTCCTCGCGCCATCCCTTTTCGCTACATTAGCCTTTACCTAAATAGGTTGGGTGCACGAGTGGGTCAGGCTCCTCAATTCAAATCCAAAAAACAAGCCCCCGTTCCGGAGCCCAGGACCCTACAAGGCGGCCTCACGCAATGGGCACGGAGCAGCCCATCATTACACCACTGTAAGCACACAAGTAGTGAGGCCCAATACTGCAGCAGAGGCTTTATTTTCAAAGTCTGGCAGCGCCTGCTTCCATATTCCGACGTTTCGGCATACTAGCCTTGTTCACAGATGGAAGTGACAAACACTCAGGTGCGCTTGGGCGTGCTTTTAAAAAAGGGTAGGTCACATGACTGTATTCACTTTACTTCAAGTCCCACAGTGCATTGTGCCAGTTGATGAAATAACTGGAAGTCCTCAGATGTAATTTGCCATGTTGGTAATTTACATACAGCACAAGCACCGATGTCGATGTGGAATACTTTTAAAAGGCAGTCAGGTGAATTGGTAAAATACCACAGTGTTCTCATTTTCATTCTGACTTGAAATCAAAACCATCATTATGCAGCACGATCATGGCAGGATATTATCCCTCCTTGAATCCTTTCCTCGCGCCATCCCTTTTCGCTACATTAGCCTTTACCTAAATAGGTTGGGTGCACGAGTGGGTCAGGCTCCTCAATTCAAATCCAAAAAACAAGCCCCCGTTCCGGAGCCCAGGACCCTACAAGGCGGCCTCACGCAATGGGCACGGAGCAGCCCATCATTACACCACTGTAAGCACACAAGTAGTGAGGCCCAATACTGCAGCAGAGGCTTTATTTTCAAAGTCTGGCAGCGCCTGCTTCCATATTCCGACGTTTCGGCATACTAGCCTTGTTCACAGATGGAAGTGACAAACACTCAGGTGCGCTTGGGCGTGCTTTTAAAAAAGGGTAGGTCACATGACTGTATTCACTTTACTTCAAGTCCCACAGTGCATTGTGCCAGTTGATGAAATAACTGGAAGTCCTCAGATGTAATTTGCCATGTTGGTAATTTACATACAGCACAAGCACCGATGTCGATGTGGAATACTTTTAAAAGGCAGTCAGGTGAATTGGTAAAATACCACAGTGTTCTCATTTTCATTCTGACTTGAAATCAAAACCATCATTATGCAGCACGATCATGGCAGGATATTATCCCTCCTTGAATCCTTTCCTCGCGCCATCCCTTTTCGCTACATTAGCCTTTACCTAAATAGGTTGGGTGCACGAGTGGGTCAGGCTCCTCAATTCAAATCCAAAAAACAAGCCCCCGTTCCGGAGCCCAGGACCCTACAAGGCGGCCTCACGCAATGGGCACGGAGCAGCCCATCATTACACCACTGTAAGCACACAAGTAGTGAGGCCCAATACTGCAGCAGAGGCTTTATTTTCAAAGTCTGGCAGCGCCTGCTTCCATATTCCGACGTTTCGGCATACTAGCCTTGTTCACAGATGGAAGTGACAAACACTCAGGTGCGCTTGGGCGTGCTTTTAAAAAAGGGTAGGTCACATGACTGTATTCACTTTACTTCAAGTCCCACAGTGCATTGTGCCAGTTGATGAAATAACTGGAAGTCCTCAGATGTAATTTGCCATGTTGGTAATTTACATACAGCACAAGCACCGATGTCGATGTGGAATACTTTTAAAAGGCAGTCAGGTGAATTGGTAAAATACCACAGTGTTCTCATTTTCATTCTGACTTGAAATCAAAACCATCATTATGCAGCACGATCATGGCAGGATATTATCCCTCCTTGAATCCTTTCCTCGCGCCATCCCTTTTCGCTACATTAGCCTTTACCTAAATAGGTTGGGTGCACGAGTGGGTCAGGCTCCTCAATTCAAATCCAAAAAACAAGCCCCCGTTCCGGAGCCCAGGACCCTACAAGGCGGCCTCACGCAATGGGCACGGAGCAGCCCATCATTACACCACTGTAAGCACACAAGTAGTGAGGCCCAATACTGCAGCAGAGGCTTTATTTTCAAAGTCTGGCAGCGCCTGCTTCCATATTCCGACGTTTCGGCATACTAGCCTTGTTCACAGATGGAAGTGACAAACACTCAGGTGCGCTTGGGCGTGCTTTTAAAAAAGGGTAGGTCACATGACTGTATTCACTTTACTTCAAGTCCCACAGTGCATTGTGCCAGTTGATGAAATAACTGGAAGTCCTCAGATGTAATTTGCCATGTTGGTAATTTACATACAGCACAAGCACCGATGTCGATGTGGAATACTTTTAAAAGGCAGTCAGGTGAATTGGTAAAATACCACAGTGTTCTCATTTTCATTCTGACTTGAAATCAAAACCATCATTATGCAGCACGATCATGGCAGGATATTATCCCTCCTTGAATCCTTTCCTCGCGCCATCCCTTTTCGCTACATTAGCCTTTACCTAAATAGGTTGGGTGCACGAGTGGGTCAGGCTCCTCAATTCAAATCCAAAAAACAAGCCCCCGTTCCGGAGCCCAGGACCCTACAAGGCGGCCTCACGCAATGGGCACGGAGCAGCCCATCATTACACCACTGTAAGCACACAAGTAGTGAGGCCCAATACTGCAGCAGAGGCTTTATTTTCAAAGTCTGGCAGCGCCTGCTTCCATATTCCGACGTTTCGGCATACTAGCCTTGTTCACAGATGGAAGTGACAAACACTCAGGTGCGCTTGGGCGTGCTTTTAAAAAAGGGTAGGTCACATGACTGTATTCACTTTACTTCAAGTCCCACAGTGCATTGTGCCAGTTGATGAAATAACTGGAAGTCCTCAGATGTAATTTGCCATGTTGGTAATTTACATACAGCACAAGCACCGATGTCGATGTGGAATACTTTTAAAAGGCAGTCAGGTGAATTGGTAAAATACCACAGTGTTCTCATTTTCATTCTGACTTGAAATCAAAACCATCATTATGCAGCACGATCATGGCAGGATATTATCCCTCCTTGAATCCTTTCCTCGCGCCATCCCTTTTCGCTACATTAGCCTTTACCTAAATAGGTTGGGTGCACGAGTGGGTCAGGCTCCTCAATTCAAATCCAAAAAACAAGCCCCCGTTCCGGAGCCCAGGACCCTACAAGGCGGCCTCACGCAATGGGCACGGAGCAGCCCATCATTACACCACTGTAAGCACACAAGTAGTGAGGCCCAATACTGCAGCAGAGGCTTTATTTTCAAAGTCTGGCAGCGCCTGCTTCCATATTCCGACGTTTCGGCATACTAGCCTTGTTCACAGATGGAAGTGACAAACACTCAGGTGCGCTTGGGCGTGCTTTTAAAAAAGGGTAGGTCACATGACTGTATTCACTTTACTTCAAGTCCCACAGTGCATTGTGCCAGTTGATGAAATAACTGGAAGTCCTCAGATGTAATTTGCCATGTTGGTAATTTACATACAGCACAAGCACCGATGTCGATGTGGAATACTTTTAAAAGGCAGTCAGGTGAATTGGTAAAATACCACAGTGTTCTCATTTTCATTCTGACTTGAAATCAAAACCATCATTATGCAGCACGATCATGGCAGGATATTATCCCTCCTTGAATCCTTTCCTCGCGCCATCCCTTTTCGCTACATTAGCCTTTACCTAAATAGGTTGGGTGCACGAGTGGGTCAGGCTCCTCAATTCAAATCCAAAAAACAAGCCCCCGTTCCGGAGCCCAGGACCCTACAAGGCGGCCTCACGCAATGGGCACGGAGCAGCCCATCATTACACCACTGTAAGCACACAAGTAGTGAGGCCCAATACTGCAGCAGAGGCTTTATTTTCAAAGTCTGGCAGCGCCTGCTTCCATATTCCGACGTTTCGGCATACTAGCCTTGTTCACAGATGGAAGTGACAAACACTCAGGTGCGCTTGGGCGTGCTTTTAAAAAAGGGTAGGTCACATGACTGTATTCACTTTACTTCAAGTCCCACAGTGCATTGTGCCAGTTGATGAAATAACTGGAAGTCCTCAGATGTAATTTGCCATGTTGGTAATTTACATACAGCACAAGCACCGATGTCGATGTGGAATACTTTTAAAAGGCAGTCAGGTGAATTGGTAAAATACCACAGTGTTCTCATTTTCATTCTGACTTGAAATCAAAACCATCATTATGCAGCACGATCATGGCAGGATATTATCCCTCCTTGAATCCTTTCCTCGCGCCATCCCTTTTCGCTACATTAGCCTTTACCTAAATAGGTTGGGTGCACGAGTGGGTCAGGCTCCTCAATTCAAATCCAAAAAACAAGCCCCCGTTCCGGAGCCCAGGACCCTACAAGGCGGCCTCACGCAATGGGCACGGAGCAGCCCATCATTACACCACTGTAAGCACACAAGTAGTGAGGCCCAATACTGCAGCAGAGGCTTTATTTTCAAAGTCTGGCAGCGCCTGCTTCCATATTCCGACGTTTCGGCATACTAGCCTTGTTCACAGATGGAAGTGACAAACACTCAGGTGCGCTTGGGCGTGCTTTTAAAAAAGGGTAGGTCACATGACTGTATTCACTTTACTTCAAGTCCCACAGTGCATTGTGCCAGTTGATGAAATAACTGGAAGTCCTCAGATGTAATTTGCCATGTTGGTAATTTACATACAGCACAAGCACCGATGTCGATGTGGAATACTTTTAAAAGGCAGTCAGGTGAATTGGTAAAATACCACAGTGTTCTCATTTTCATTCTGACTTGAAATCAAAACCATCATTATGCAGCACGATCATGGCAGGATATTATCCCTCCTTGAATCCTTTCCTCGCGCCATCCCTTTTCGCTACATTAGCCTTTACCTAAATAGGTTGGGTGCACGAGTGGGTCAGGCTCCTCAATTCAAATCCAAAAAACAAGCCCCCGTTCCGGAGCCCAGGACCCTACAAGGCGGCCTCACGCAATGGGCACGGAGCAGCCCATCATTACACCACTGTAAGCACACAAGTAGTGAGGCCCAATACTGCAGCAGAGGCTTTATTTTCAAAGTCTGGCAGCGCCTGCTTCCATATTCCGACGTTTCGGCATACTAGCCTTGTTCACAGATGGAAGTGACAAACACTCAGGTGCGCTTGGGCGTGCTTTTAAAAAAGGGTAGGTCACATGACTGTATTCACTTTACTTCAAGTCCCACAGTGCATTGTGCCAGTTGATGAAATAACTGGAAGTCCTCAGATGTAATTTGCCATGTTGGTAATTTACATACAGCACAAGCACCGATGTCGATGTGGAATACTTTTAAAAGGCAGTCAGGTGAATTGGTAAAATACCACAGTGTTCTCATTTTCATTCTGACTTGAAATCAAAACCATCATTATGCAGCACGATCATGGCAGGATATTATCCCTCCTTGAATCCTTTCCTCGCGCCATCCCTTTTCGCTACATTAGCCTTTACCTAAATAGGTTGGGTGCACGAGTGGGTCAGGCTCCTCAATTCAAATCCAAAAAACAAGCCCCCGTTCCGGAGCCCAGGACCCTACAAGGCGGCCTCACGCAATGGGCACGGAGCAGCCCATCATTACACCACTGTAAGCACACAAGTAGTGAGGCCCAATACTGCAGCAGAGGCTTTATTTTCAAAGTCTGGCAGCGCCTGCTTCCATATTCCGACGTTTCGGCATACTAGCCTTGTTCACAGATGGAAGTGACAAACACTCAGGTGCGCTTGGGCGTGCTTTTAAAAAAGGGTAGGTCACATGACTGTATTCACTTTACTTCAAGTCCCACAGTGCATTGTGCCAGTTGATGAAATAACTGGAAGTCCTCAGATGTAATTTGCCATGTTGGTAATTTACATACAGCACAAGCACCGATGTCGATGTGGAATACTTTTAAAAGGCAGTCAGGTGAATTGGTAAAATACCACAGTGTTCTCATTTTCATTCTGACTTGAAATCAAAACCATCATTATGCAGCACGATCATGGCAGGATATTATCCCTCCTTGAATCCTTTCCTCGCGCCATCCCTTTTCGCTACATTAGCCTTTACCTAAATAGGTTGGGTGCACGAGTGGGTCAGGCTCCTCAATTCAAATCCAAAAAACAAGCCCCCGTTCCGGAGCCCAGGACCCTACAAGGCGGCCTCACGCAATGGGCACGGAGCAGCCCATCATTACACCACTGTAAGCACACAAGTAGTGAGGCCCAATACTGCAGCAGAGGCTTTATTTTCAAAGTCTGGCAGCGCCTGCTTCCATATTCCGACGTTTCGGCATACTAGCCTTGTTCACAGATGGAAGTGACAAACACTCAGGTGCGCTTGGGCGTGCTTTTAAAAAGGGTAGGTCACATGACTGTATTCACTTTACTTCAAGTCCCACAGTGCATTGTGCCAGTTGATGAAATAACTGGAAGTCCTCAGATGTAATTTGCCATGTTGGTAATTTACATACAGCACAAGCACCGATGTCGATGTGGAATACTTTTAAAAGGCAGTCAGGTGAATTGGTAAAATACCACAGTGTTCTCATTTTCATTCTGACTTGAAATCAAAACCATCATTATGCAGCACGATCATGGCAGGATATTATCCCTCCTTGAATCCTTTCCTCGCGCCATCCCTTTTCGCTACATTAGCCTTTACCTAAATAGGTTGGGTGCACGAGTGGGTCAGGCTCCTCAATTCAAATCCAAAAAACAAGCCCCCGTTCCGGAGCCCAGGACCCTACAAGGCGGCCTCACGCAATGGGCACGGAGCAGCCCATCATTACACCACTGTAAGCACACAAGTAGTGAGGCCCAATACTGCAGCAGAGGCTTTATTTTCAAAGTCTGGCAGCGCCTGCTTCCATATTCCGACGTTTCGGCATACTAGCCTTGTTCACAGATGGAAGTGACAAACACTCAGGTGCGCTTGGGCGTGCTTTTAAAAAAGGGTAGGTCACATGACTGTATTCACTTTACTTCAAGTCCCACAGTGCATTGTGCCAGTTGATGAAATAACTGGAAGTCCTCAGATGTAATTTGCCATGTTGGTAATTTACATACAGCACAAGCACCGATGTCGATGTGGAATACTTTTAAAAGGCAGTCAGGTGAATTGGTAAAATACCACAGTGTTCTCATTTTCATTCTGACTTGAAATCAAAACCATCATTATGCAGCACGATCATGGCAGGATATTATCCCTCCTTGAATCCTTTCCTCGCGCCATCCCTTTTCGCTACATTAGCCTTTACCTAAATAGGTTGGGTGCACGAGTGGGTCAGGCTCCTCAATTCAAATCCAAAAAACAAGCCCCCGTTCCGGAGCCCAGGACCCTACAAGGCGGCCTCACGCAATGGGCACGGAGCAGCCCATCATTACACCACTGTAAGCACACAAGTAGTGAGGCCCAATACTGCAGCAGAGGCTTTATTTTCAAAGTCTGGCAGCGCCTGCTTCCATATTCCGACGTTTCGGCATACTAGCCTTGTTCACAGATGGAAGTGACAAACACTCAGGTGCGCTTGGGCGTGCTTTTAAAAAAGGGTAGGTCACATGACTGTATTCACTTTACTTCAAGTCCCACAGTGCATTGTGCCAGTTGATGAAATAACTGGAAGTCCTCAGATGTAATTTGCCATGTTGGTAATTTACATACAGCACAAGCACCGATGTCGATGTGGAATACTTTTAAAAGGCAGTCAGGTGAATTGGTAAAATACCACAGTGTTCTCATTTTCATTCTGACTTGAAATCAAAACCATCATTATGCAGCACGATCATGGCAGGATATTATCCCTCCTTGAATCCTTTCCTCGCGCCATCCCTTTTCGCTACATTAGCCTTTACCTAAATAGGTTGGGTGCACGAGTGGGTCAGGCTCCTCAATTCAAATCCAAAAAACAAGCCCCCGTTCCGGAGCCCAGGACCCTACAAGGCGGCCTCACGCAATGGGCACGGAGCAGCCCATCATTACACCACTGTAAGCACACAAGTAGTGAGGCCCAATACTGCAGCAGAGGCTTTATTTTCAAAGTCTGGCAGCGCCTGCTTCCATATTCCGACGTTTCGGCATACTAGCCTTGTTCACAGATGGAAGTGACAAACACTCAGGTGCGCTTGGGCGTGCTTTTAAAAAAGGGTAGGTCACATGACTGTATTCACTTTACTTCAAGTCCCACAGTGCATTGTGCCAGTTGATGAAATAACTGGAAGTCCTCAGATGTAATTTGCCATGTTGGTAATTTACATACAGCACAAGCACCGATGTCGATGTGGAATACTTTTAAAAGGCAGTCAGGTGAATTGGTAAAATACCACAGTGTTCTCATTTTCATTCTGACTTGAAATCAAAACCATCATTATGCAGCACGATCATGGCAGGATATTATCCCTCCTTGAATCCTTTCCTCGCGCCATCCCTTTTCGCTACATTAGCCTTTACCTAAATAGGTTGGGTGCACGAGTGGGTCAGGCTCCTCAATTCAAATCCAAAAAACAAGCCCCCGTTCCGGAGCCCAGGACCCTACAAGGCGGCCTCACGCAATGGGCACGGAGCAGCCCATCATTACACCACTGTAAGCACACAAGTAGTGAGGCCCAATACTGCAGCAGAGGCTTTATTTTCAAAGTCTGGCAGCGCCTGCTTCCATATTCCGACGTTTCGGCATACTAGCCTTGTTCACAGATGGAAGTGACAAACACTCAGGTGCGCTTGGGCGTGCTTTTAAAAAAGGGTAGGTCACATGACTGTATTCACTTTACTTCAAGTCCCACAGTGCATTGTGCCAGTTGATGAAATAACTGGAAGTCCTCAGATGTAATTTGCCATGTTGGTAATTTACATACAGCACAAGCACCGATGTCGATGTGGAATACTTTTAAAAGGCAGTCAGGTGAATTGGTAAAATACCACAGTGTTCTCATTTTCATTCTGACTTGAAATCAAAACCATCATTATGCAGCACGATCATGGCAGGATATTATCCCTCCTTGAATCCTTTCCTCGCGCCATCCCTTTTCGCTACATTAGCCTTTACCTAAATAGGTTGGGTGCACGAGTGGGTCAGGCTCCTCAATTCAAATCCAAAAAACAAGCCCCCGTTCCGGAGCCCAGGACCCTACAAGGCGGCCTCACGCAATGGGCACGGAGCAGCCCATCATTACACCACTGTAAGCACACAAGTAGTGAGGCCCAATACTGCAGCAGAGGCTTTATTTTCAAAGTCTGGCAGCGCCTGCTTCCATATTCCGACGTTTCGGCATACTAGCCTTGTTCACAGATGGAAGTGACAAACACTCAGGTGCGCTTGGGCGTGCTTTTAAAAAAGGGTAGGTCACATGACTGTATTCACTTTACTTCAAGTCCCACAGTGCATTGTGCCAGTTGATGAAATAACTGGAAGTCCTCAGATGTAATTTGCCATGTTGGTAATTTACATACAGCACAAGCACCGATGTCGATGTGGAATACTTTTAAAAGGCAGTCAGGTGAATTGGTAAAATACCACAGTGTTCTCATTTTCATTCTGACTTGAAATCAAAACCATCATTATGCAGCACGATCATGGCAGGATATTATCCCTCCTTGAATCCTTTCCTCGCGCCATCCCTTTTCGCTACATTAGCCTTTACCTAAATAGGTTGGGTGCACGAGTGGGTCAGGCTCCTCAATTCAAATCCAAAAAACAAGCCCCCGTTCCGGAGCCCAGGACCCTACAAGGCGGCCTCACGCAATGGGCACGGAGCAGCCCATCATTACACCACTGTAAGCACACAAGTAGTGAGGCCCAATACTGCAGCAGAGGCTTTATTTTCAAAGTCTGGCAGCGCCTGCTTCCATATTCCGACGTTTCGGCATACTAGCCTTGTTCACAGATGGAAGTGACAAACACTCAGGTGCGCTTGGGCGTGCTTTTAAAAAAGGGTAGGTCACATGACTGTATTCACTTTACTTCAAGTCCCACAGTGCATTGTGCCAGTTGATGAAATAACTGGAAGTCCTCAGATGTAATTTGCCATGTTGGTAATTTACATACAGCACAAGCACCGATGTCGATGTGGAATACTTTTAAAAGGCAGTCAGGTGAATTGGTAAAATACCACAGTGTTCTCATTTTCATTCTGACTTGAAATCAAAACCATCATTATGCAGCACGATCATGGCAGGATATTATCCCTCCTTGAATCCTTTCCTCGCGCCATCCCTTTTCGCTACATTAGCCTTTACCTAAATAGGTTGGGTGCACGAGTGGGTCAGGCTCCTCAATTCAAATCCAAAAAACAAGCCCCCGTTCCGGAGCCCAGGACCCTACAAGGCGGCCTCACGCAATGGGCACGGAGCAGCCCATCATTACACCACTGTAAGCACACAAGTAGTGAGGCCCAATACTGCAGCAGAGGCTTTATTTTCAAAGTCTGGCAGCGCCTGCTTCCATATTCCGACGTTTCGGCATACTAGCCTTGTTCACAGATGGAAGTGACAAACACTCAGGTGCGCTTGGGCGTGCTTTTAAAAAAGGGTAGGTCACATGACTGTATTCACTTTACTTCAAGTCCCACAGTGCATTGTGCCAGTTGATGAAATAACTGGAAGTCCTCAGATGTAATTTGCCATGTTGGTAATTTACATACAGCACAAGCACCGATGTCGATGTGGAATACTTTTAAAAGGCAGTCAGGTGAATTGGTAAAATACCACAGTGTTCTCATTTTCATTCTGACTTGAAATCAAAACCATCATTATGCAGCACGATCATGGCAGGATATTATCCCTCCTTGAATCCTTTCCTCGCGCCATCCCTTTTCGCTACATTAGCCTTTACCTAAATAGGTTGGGTGCACGAGTGGGTCAGGCTCCTCAATTCAAATCCAAAAAACAAGCCCCCGTTCCGGAGCCCAGGACCCTACAAGGCGGCCTCACGCAATGGGCACGGAGCAGCCCATCATTACACCACTGTAAGCACACAAGTAGTGAGGCCCAATACTGCAGCAGAGGCTTTATTTTCAAAGTCTGGCAGCGCCTGCTTCCATATTCCGACGTTTCGGCATACTAGCCTTGTTCACAGATGGAAGTGACAAACACTCAGGTGCGCTTGGGCGTGCTTTTAAAAAAGGGTAGGTCACATGACTGTATTCACTTTACTTCAAGTCCCACAGTGCATTGTGCCAGTTGATGAAATAACTGGAAGTCCTCAGATGTAATTTGCCATGTTGGTAATTTACATACAGCACAAGCACCGATGTCGATGTGGAATACTTTTAAAAGGCAGTCAGGTGAATTGGTAAAATACCACAGTGTTCTCATTTTCATTCTGACTTGAAATCAAAACCATCATTATGCAGCACGATCATGGCAGGATATTATCCCTCCTTGAATCCTTTCCTCGCGCCATCCCTTTTCGCTACATTAGCCTTTACCTAAATAGGTTGGGTGCACGAGTGGGTCAGGCTCCTCAATTCAAATCCAAAAAACAAGCCCCCGTTCCGGAGCCCAGGACCCTACAAGGCGGCCTCACGCAATGGGCACGGAGCAGCCCATCATTACACCACTGTAAGCACACAAGTAGTGAGGCCCAATACTGCAGCAGAGGCTTTATTTTCAAAGTCTGGCAGCGCCTGCTTCCATATTCCGACGTTTCGGCATACTAGCCTTGTTCACAGATGGAAGTGACAAACACTCAGGTGCGCTTGGGCGTGCTTTTAAAAAAGGGTAGGTCACATGACTGTATTCACTTTACTTCAAGTCCCACAGTGCATTGTGCCAGTTGATGAAATAACTGGAAGTCCTCAGATGTAATTTGCCATGTTGGTAATTTACATACAGCACAAGCACCGATGTCGATGTGGAATACTTTTAAAAGGCAGTCAGGTGAATTGGTAAAATACCACAGTGTTCTCATTTTCATTCTGACTTGAAATCAAAACCATCATTATGCAGCACGATCATGGCAGGATATTATCCCTCCTTGAATCCTTTCCTCGCGCCATCCCTTTTCGCTACATTAGCCTTTACCTAAATAGGTTGGGTGCACGAGTGGGTCAGGCTCCTCAATTCAAATCCAAAAAACAAGCCCCCGTTCCGGAGCCCAGGACCCTACAAGGCGGCCTCACGCAATGGGCACGGAGCAGCCCATCATTACACCACTGTAAGCACACAAGTAGTGAGGCCCAATACTGCAGCAGAGGCTTTATTTTCAAAGTCTGGCAGCGCCTGCTTCCATATTCCGACGTTTCGGCATACTAGCCTTGTTCACAGATGGAAGTGACAAACACTCAGGTGCGCTTGGGCGTGCTTTTAAAAAAGGGTAGGTCACATGACTGTATTCACTTTACTTCAAGTCCCACAGTGCATTGTGCCAGTTGATGAAATAACTGGAAGTCCTCAGATGTAATTTGCCATGTTGGTAATTTACATACAGCACAAGCACCGATGTCGATGTGGAATACTTTTAAAAGGCAGTCAGGTGAATTGGTAAAATACCACAGTGTTCTCATTTTCATTCTGACTTGAAATCAAAACCATCATTATGCAGCACGATCATGGCAGGATATTATCCCTCCTTGAATCCTTTCCTCGCGCCATCCCTTTTCGCTACATTAGCCTTTACCTAAATAGGTTGGGTGCACGAGTGGGTCAGGCTCCTCAATTCAAATCCAAAAAACAAGCCCCCGTTCCGGAGCCCAGGACCCTACAAGGCGGCCTCACGCAATGGGCACGGAGCAGCCCATCATTACACCACTGTAAGCACACAAGTAGTGAGGCCCAATACTGCAGCAGAGGCTTTATTTTCAAAGTCTGGCAGCGCCTGCTTCCATATTCCGACGTTTCGGCATACTAGCCTTGTTCACAGATGGAAGTGACAAACACTCAGGTGCGCTTGGGCGTGCTTTTAAAAAAGGGTAGGTCACATGACTGTATTCACTTTACTTCAAGTCCCACAGTGCATTGTGCCAGTTGATGAAATAACTGGAAGTCCTCAGATGTAATTTGCCATGTTGGTAATTTACATACAGCACAAGCACCGATGTCGATGTGGAATACTTTTAAAAGGCAGTCAGGTGAATTGGTAAAATACCACAGTGTTCTCATTTTCATTCTGACTTGAAATCAAAACCATCATTATGCAGCACGATCATGGCAGGATATTATCCCTCCTTGAATCCTTTCCTCGCGCCATCCCTTTTCGCTACATTAGCCTTTACCTAAATAGGTTGGGTGCACGAGTGGGTCAGGCTCCTCAATTCAAATCCAAAAAACAAGCCCCCGTTCCGGAGCCCAGGACCCTACAAGGCGGCCTCACGCAATGGGCACGGAGCAGCCCATCATTACACCACTGTAAGCACACAAGTAGTGAGGCCCAATACTGCAGCAGAGGCTTTATTTTCAAAGTCTGGCAGCGCCTGCTTCCATATTCCGACGTTTCGGCATACTAGCCTTGTTCACAGATGGAAGTGACAAACACTCAGGTGCGCTTGGGCGTGCTTTTAAAAAAGGGTAGGTCACATGACTGTATTCACTTTACTTCAAGTCCCACAGTGCATTGTGCCAGTTGATGAAATAACTGGAAGTCCTCAGATGTAATTTGCCATGTTGGTAATTTACATACAGCACAAGCACCGATGTCGATGTGGAATACTTTTAAAAGGCAGTCAGGTGAATTGGTAAAATACCACAGTGTTCTCATTTTCATTCTGACTTGAAATCAAAACCATCATTATGCAGCACGATCATGGCAGGATATTATCCCTCCTTGAATCCTTTCCTCGCGCCATCCCTTTTCGCTACATTAGCCTTTACCTAAATAGGTTGGGTGCACGAGTGGGTCAGGCTCCTCAATTCAAATCCAAAAAACAAGCCCCCGTTCCGGAGCCCAGGACCCTACAAGGCGGCCTCACGCAATGGGCACGGAGCAGCCCATCATTACACCACTGTAAGCACACAAGTAGTGAGGCCCAATACTGCAGCAGAGGCTTTATTTTCAAAGTCTGGCAGCGCCTGCTTCCATATTCCGACGTTTCGGCATACTAGCCTTGTTCACAGATGGAAGTGACAAACACTCAGGTGCGCTTGGGCGTGCTTTTAAAAAAGGGTAGGTCACATGACTGTATTCACTTTACTTCAAGTCCCACAGTGCATTGTGCCAGTTGATGAAATAACTGGAAGTCCTCAGATGTAATTTGCCATGTTGGTAATTTACATACAGCACAAGCACCGATGTCGATGTGGAATACTTTTAAAAGGCAGTCAGGTGAATTGGTAAAATACCACAGTGTTCTCATTTTCATTCTGACTTGAAATCAAAACCATCATTATGCAGCACGATCATGGCAGGATATTATCCCTCCTTGAATCCTTTCCTCGCGCCATCCCTTTTCGCTACATTAGCCTTTACCTAAATAGGTTGGGTGCACGAGTGGGTCAGGCTCCTCAATTCAAATCCAAAAAACAAGCCCCCGTTCCGGAGCCCAGGACCCTACAAGGCGGCCTCACGCAATGGGCACGGAGCAGCCCATCATTACACCACTGTAAGCACACAAGTAGTGAGGCCCAATACTGCAGCAGAGGCTTTATTTTCAAAGTCTGGCAGCGCCTGCTTCCATATTCCGACGTTTCGGCATACTAGCCTTGTTCACAGATGGAAGTGACAAACACTCAGGTGCGCTTGGGCGTGCTTTTAAAAAAGGGTAGGTCACATGACTGTATTCACTTTACTTCAAGTCCCACAGTGCATTGTGCCAGTTGATGAAATAACTGGAAGTCCTCAGATGTAATTTGCCATGTTGGTAATTTACATACAGCACAAGCACCGATGTCGATGTGGAATACTTTTAAAAGGCAGTCAGGTGAATTGGTAAAATACCACAGTGTTCTCATTTTCATTCTGACTTGAAATCAAAACCATCATTATGCAGCACGATCATGGCAGGATATTATCCCTCCTTGAATCCTTTCCTCGCGCCATCCCTTTTCGCTACATTAGCCTTTACCTAAATAGGTTGGGTGCACGAGTGGGTCAGGCTCCTCAATTCAAATCCAAAAAACAAGCCCCCGTTCCGGAGCCCAGGACCCTACAAGGCGGCCTCACGCAATGGGCACGGAGCAGCCCATCATTACACCACTGTAAGCACACAAGTAGTGAGGCCCAATACTGCAGCAGAGGCTTTATTTTCAAAGTCTGGCAGCGCCTGCTTCCATATTCCGACGTTTCGGCATACTAGCCTTGTTCACAGATGGAAGTGACAAACACTCAGGTGCGCTTGGGCGTGCTTTTAAAAAAGGGTAGGTCACATGACTGTATTCACTTTACTTCAAGTCCCACAGTGCATTGTGCCAGTTGATGAAATAACTGGAAGTCCTCAGATGTAATTTGCCATGTTGGTAATTTACATACAGCACAAGCACCGATGTCGATGTGGAATACTTTTAAAAGGCAGTCAGGTGAATTGGTAAAATACCACAGTGTTCTCATTTTCATTCTGACTTGAAATCAAAACCATCATTATGCAGCACGATCATGGCAGGATATTATCCCTCCTTGAATCCTTTCCTCGCGCCATCCCTTTTCGCTACATTAGCCTTTACCTAAATAGGTTGGGTGCACGAGTGGGTCAGGCTCCTCAATTCAAATCCAAAAAACAAGCCCCCGTTCCGGAGCCCAGGACCCTACAAGGCGGCCTCACGCAATGGGCACGGAGCAGCCCATCATTACACCACTGTAAGCACACAAGTAGTGAGGCCCAATACTGCAGCAGAGGCTTTATTTTCAAAGTCTGGCAGCGCCTGCTTCCATATTCCGACGTTTCGGCATACTAGCCTTGTTCACAGATGGAAGTGACAAACACTCAGGTGCGCTTGGGCGTGCTTTTAAAAAAGGGTAGGTCACATGACTGTATTCACTTTACTTCAAGTCCCACAGTGCATTGTGCCAGTTGATGAAATAACTGGAAGTCCTCAGATGTAATTTGCCATGTTGGTAATTTACATACAGCACAAGCACCGATGTCGATGTGGAATACTTTTAAAAGGCAGTCAGGTGAATTGGTAAAATACCACAGTGTTCTCATTTTCATTCTGACTTGAAATCAAAACCATCATTATGCAGCACGATCATGGCAGGATATTATCCCTCCTTGAATCCTTTCCTCGCGCCATCCCTTTTCGCTACATTAGCCTTTACCTAAATAGGTTGGGTGCACGAGTGGGTCAGGCTCCTCAATTCAAATCCAAAAAACAAGCCCCCGTTCCGGAGCCCAGGACCCTACAAGGCGGCCTCACGCAATGGGCACGGAGCAGCCCATCATTACACCACTGTAAGCACACAAGTAGTGAGGCCCAATACTGCAGCAGAGGCTTTATTTTCAAAGTCTGGCAGCGCCTGCTTCCATATTCCGACGTTTCGGCATACTAGCCTTGTTCACAGATGGAAGTGACAAACACTCAGGTGCGCTTGGGCGTGCTTTTAAAAAGGGTAGGTCACATGACTGTATTCACTTTACTTCAAGTCCCACAGTGCATTGTGCCAGTTGATGAAATAACTGGAAGTCCTCAGATGTAATTTGCCATGTTGGTAATTTACATACAGCACAAGCACCGATGTCGATGTGGAATACTTTTAAAAGGCAGTCAGGTGAATTGGTAAAATACCACAGTGTTCTCATTTTCATTCTGACTTGAAATCAAAACCATCATTATGCAGCACGATCATGGCAGGATATTATCCCTCCTTGAATCCTTTCCTCGCGCCATCCCTTTTCGCTACATTAGCCTTTACCTAAATAGGTTGGGTGCACGAGTGGGTCAGGCTCCTCAATTCAAATCCAAAAAACAAGCCCCCGTTCCGGAGCCCAGGACCCTACAAGGCGGCCTCACGCAATGGGCACGGAGCAGCCCATCATTACACCACTGTAAGCACACAAGTAGTGAGGCCCAATACTGCAGCAGAGGCTTTATTTTCAAAGTCTGGCAGCGCCTGCTTCCATATTCCGACGTTTCGGCATACTAGCCTTGTTCACAGATGGAAGTGACAAACACTCAGGTGCGCTTGGGCGTGCTTTTAAAAAAGGGTAGGTCACATGACTGTATTCACTTTACTTCAAGTCCCACAGTGCATTGTGCCAGTTGATGAAATAACTGGAAGTCCTCAGATGTAATTTGCCATGTTGGTAATTTACATACAGCACAAGCACCGATGTCGATGTGGAATACTTTTAAAAGGCAGTCAGGTGAATTGGTAAAATACCACAGTGTTCTCATTTTCATTCTGACTTGAAATCAAAACCATCATTATGCAGCACGATCATGGCAGGATATTATCCCTCCTTGAATCCTTTCCTCGCGCCATCCCTTTTCGCTACATTAGCCTTTACCTAAATAGGTTGGGTGCACGAGTGGGTCAGGCTCCTCAATTCAAATCCAAAAAACAAGCCCCCGTTCCGGAGCCCAGGACCCTACAAGGCGGCCTCACGCAATGGGCACGGAGCAGCCCATCATTACACCACTGTAAGCACACAAGTAGTGAGGCCCAATACTGCAGCAGAGGCTTTATTTTCAAAGTCTGGCAGCGCCTGCTTCCATATTCCGACGTTTCGGCATACTAGCCTTGTTCACAGATGGAAGTGACAAACACTCAGGTGCGCTTGGGCGTGCTTTTAAAAAAGGGTAGGTCACATGACTGTATTCACTTTACTTCAAGTCCCACAGTGCATTGTGCCAGTTGATGAAATAACTGGAAGTCCTCAGATGTAATTTGCCATGTTGGTAATTTACATACAGCACAAGCACCGATGTCGATGTGGAATACTTTTAAAAGGCAGTCAGGTGAATTGGTAAAATACCACAGTGTTCTCATTTTCATTCTGACTTGAAATCAAAACCATCATTATGCAGCACGATCATGGCAGGATATTATCCCTCCTTGAATCCTTTCCTCGCGCCATCCCTTTTCGCTACATTAGCCTTTACCTAAATAGGTTGGGTGCACGAGTGGGTCAGGCTCCTCAATTCAAATCCAAAAAACAAGCCCCCGTTCCGGAGCCCAGGACCCTACAAGGCGGCCTCACGCAATGGGCACGGAGCAGCCCATCATTACACCACTGTAAGCACACAAGTAGTGAGGCCCAATACTGCAGCAGAGGCTTTATTTTCAAAGTCTGGCAGCGCCTGCTTCCATATTCCGACGTTTCGGCATACTAGCCTTGTTCACAGATGGAAGTGACAAACACTCAGGTGCGCTTGGGCGTGCTTTTAAAAAGGGTAGGTCACATGACTGTATTCACTTTACTTCAAGTCCCACAGTGCATTGTGCCAGTTGATGAAATAACTGGAAGTCCTCAGATGTAATTTGCCATGTTGGTAATTTACATACAGCACAAGCACCGATGTCGATGTGGAATACTTTTAAAAGGCAGTCAGGTGAATTGGTAAAATACCACAGTGTTCTCATTTTCATTCTGACTTGAAATCAAAACCATCATTATGCAGCACGATCATGGCAGGATATTATCCCTCCTTGAATCCTTTCCTCGCGCCATCCCTTTTCGCTACATTAGCCTTTACCTAAATAGGTTGGGTGCACGAGTGGGTCAGGCTCCTCAATTCAAATCCAAAAAACAAGCCCCCGTTCCGGAGCCCAGGACCCTACAAGGCGGCCTCACGCAATGGGCACGGAGCAGCCCATCATTACACCACTGTAAGCACACAAGTAGTGAGGCCCAATACTGCAGCAGAGGCTTTATTTTCAAAGTCTGGCAGCGCCTGCTTCCATATTCCGACGTTTCGGCATACTAGCCTTGTTCACAGATGGAAGTGACAAACACTCAGGTGCGCTTGGGCGTGCTTTTAAAAAAGGGTAGGTCACATGACTGTATTCACTTTACTTCAAGTCCCACAGTGCATTGTGCCAGTTGATGAAATAACTGGAAGTCCTCAGATGTAATTTGCCATGTTGGTAATTTACATACAGCACAAGCACCGATGTCGATGTGGAATACTTTTAAAAGGCAGTCAGGTGAATTGGTAAAATACCACAGTGTTCTCATTTTCATTCTGACTTGAAATCAAAACCATCATTATGCAGCACGATCATGGCAGGATATTATCCCTCCTTGAATCCTTTCCTCGCGCCATCCCTTTTCGCTACATTAGCCTTTACCTAAATAGGTTGGGTGCACGAGTGGGTCAGGCTCCTCAATTCAAATCCAAAAAACAAGCCCCCGTTCCGGAGCCCAGGACCCTACAAGGCGGCCTCACGCAATGGGCACGGAGCAGCCCATCATTACACCACTGTAAGCACACAAGTAGTGAGGCCCAATACTGCAGCAGAGGCTTTATTTTCAAAGTCTGGCAGCGCCTGCTTCCATATTCCGACGTTTCGGCATACTAGCCTTGTTCACAGATGGAAGTGACAAACACTCAGGTGCGCTTGGGCGTGCTTTTAAAAAGGGTAGGTCACATGACTGTATTCACTTTACTTCAAGTCCCACAGTGCATTGTGCCAGTTGATGAAATAACTGGAAGTCCTCAGATGTAATTTGCCATGTTGGTAATTTACATACAGCACAAGCACCGATGTCGATGTGGAATACTTTTAAAAGGCAGTCAGGTGAATTGGTAAAATACCACAGTGTTCTCATTTTCATTCTGACTTGAAATCAAAACCATCATTATGCAGCACGATCATGGCAGGATATTATCCCTCCTTGAATCCTTTCCTCGCGCCATCCCTTTTCGCTACATTAGCCTTTACCTAAATAGGTTGGGTGCACGAGTGGGTCAGGCTCCTCAATTCAAATCCAAAAAACAAGCCCCCGTTCCGGAGCCCAGGACCCTACAAGGCGGCCTCACGCAATGGGCACGGAGCAGCCCATCATTACACCACTGTAAGCACACAAGTAGTGAGGCCCAATACTGCAGCAGAGGCTTTATTTTCAAAGTCTGGCAGCGCCTGCTTCCATATTCCGACGTTTCGGCATACTAGCCTTGTTCACAGATGGAAGTGACAAACACTCAGGTGCGCTTGGGCGTGCTTTTAAAAAGGGTAGGTCACATGACTGTATTCACTTTACTTCAAGTCCCACAGTGCATTGTGCCAGTTGATGAAATAACTGGAAGTCCTCAGATGTAATTTGCCATGTTGGTAATTTACATACAGCACAAGCACCGATGTCGATGTGGAATACTTTTAAAAGGCAGTCAGGTGAATTGGTAAAATACCACAGTGTTCTCATTTTCATTCTGACTTGAAATCAAAACCATCATTATGCAGCACGATCATGGCAGGATATTATCCCTCCTTGAATCCTTTCCTCGCGCCATCCCTTTTCGCTACATTAGCCTTTACCTAAATAGGTTGGGTGCACGAGTGGGTCAGGCTCCTCAATTCAAATCCAAAAAACAAGCCCCCGTTCCGGAGCCCAGGACCCTACAAGGCGGCCTCACGCAATGGGCACGGAGCAGCCCATCATTACACCACTGTAAGCACACAAGTAGTGAGGCCCAATACTGCAGCAGAGGCTTTATTTTCAAAGTCTGGCAGCGCCTGCTTCCATATTCCGACGTTTCGGCATACTAGCCTTGTTCACAGATGGAAGTGACAAACACTCAGGTGCGCTTGGGCGTGCTTTTAAAAAAGGGTAGGTCACATGACTGTATTCACTTTACTTCAAGTCCCACAGTGCATTGTGCCAGTTGATGAAATAACTGGAAGTCCTCAGATGTAATTTGCCATGTTGGTAATTTACATACAGCACAAGCACCGATGTCGATGTGGAATACTTTTAAAAGGCAGTCAGGTGAATTGGTAAAATACCACAGTGTTCTCATTTTCATTCTGACTTGAAATCAAAACCATCATTATGCAGCACGATCATGGCAGGATATTATCCCTCCTTGAATCCTTTCCTCGCGCCATCCCTTTTCGCTACATTAGCCTTTACCTAAATAGGTTGGGTGCACGAGTGGGTCAGGCTCCTCAATTCAAATCCAAAAACAAGCCCCCGTTCCGGAGCCCAGGACCCTACAAGGCGGCCTCACGCAATGGGCACGGAGCAGCCCATCATTACACCACTGTAAGCACACAAGTAGTGAGGCCCAATACTGCAGCAGAGGCTTTATTTTCAAAGTCTGGCAGCGCCTGCTTCCATATTCCGACGTTTCGGCATACTAGCCTTGTTCACAGATGGAAGTGACAAACACTCAGGTGCGCTTGGGCGTGCTTTTAAAAAAGGGTAGGTCACATGACTGTATTCACTTTACTTCAAGTCCCACAGTGCATTGTGCCAGTTGATGAAATAACTGGAAGTCCTCAGATGTAATTTGCCATGTTGGTAATTTACATACAGCACAAGCACCGATGTCGATGTGGAATACTTTTAAAAGGCAGTCAGGTGAATTGGTAAAATACCACAGTGTTCTCATTTTCATTCTGACTTGAAATCAAAACCATCATTATGCAGCACGATCATGGCAGGATATTATCCCTCCTTGAATCCTTTCCTCGCGCCATCCCTTTTCGCTACATTAGCCTTTACCTAAATAGGTTGGGTGCACGAGTGGGTCAGGCTCCTCAATTCAAATCCAAAAAACAAGCCCCCGTTCCGGAGCCCAGGACCCTACAAGGCGGCCTCACGCAATGGGCACGGAGCAGCCCATCATTACACCACTGTAAGCACACAAGTAGTGAGGCCCAATACTGCAGCAGAGGCTTTATTTTCAAAGTCTGGCAGCGCCTGCTTCCATATTCCGACGTTTCGGCATACTAGCCTTGTTCACAGATGGAAGTGACAAACACTCAGGTGCGCTTGGGCGTGCTTTTAAAAAGGGTAGGTCCCATGACTGTATTCACTTTACTTCAAGTCCCACAGTGCATTGTGCCAGTTGATGAAATAACTGGAAGTCCTCAGATGTAATTTGCCATGTTGGTAATTTACATACAGCACAAGCACCGATGTCGATGTGGAATACTTTTAAAAGGCAGTCAGGTGAATTGGTAAAATACCACAGTGTTCTCATTTTCATTCTGACTTGAAATCAAAACCATCATTATGCAGCACGATCATGGCAGGATATTATCCCTCCTTGAATCCTTTCCTCGCGCCATCCCTTTTCGCTACATTAGCCTTTACCTAAATAGGTTGGGTGCACGAGTGGGTCAGGCTCCTCAATTCAAATCCAAAAAACAAGCCCCCGTTCCGGAGCCCAGGACCCTACAAGGCGGCCTCACGCAATGGGCACGGAGCAGCCCATCATTACACCACTGTAAGCACACAAGTAGTGAGGCCCAATACTGCAGCAGAGGCTTTATTTTCAAAGTCTGGCAGCGCCTGCTTCCATATTCCGACGTTTCGGCATACTAGCCTTGTTCACAGATGGAAGTGACAAACACTCAGGTGCGCTTGGGCGTGCTTTTAAAAAAGGGTAGGTCACATGACTGTATTCACTTTACTTCAAGTCCCACAGTGCATTGTGCCAGTTGATGAAATAACTGGAAGTCCTCAGATGTAATTTGCCATGTTGGTAATTTAAATACAGCACAAGCACCGATGTCGATGTGGAATACTTTTAAAAGGCAGTCAGGTGAATTGGTAAAATACCACAGTGTTCTCATTTTCATTCTGACTTGAAATCAAAACCATCATTATGCAGCACGATCATGGCAGGATATTATCCCTCCTTGAATCCTTTCCTCGCGCCATCCCTTTTCGCTACATTAGCCTTTACCTAAATAGGTTGGGTGCACGAGTGGGTCAGGCTCCTCAATTCAAATCCAAAAAACAAGACCCCGTTCCGGAGCCCAGGACCCTACAAGGCGGCCTCACGCAATGGGCACGGAGCAGCCCATCATTACACCACTGTAAGCACACAAGTAGTGAGGCCCAATACTGCAGCAGAGGCTTTATTTTCAAAGTCTGGCAGCGCCTGCTTCCATATTCCGACGTTTCGGCATACTAGCCTTGTTCACAGATGGAAGTGACAAACACTCAGGTGCGCTTGGGCGTGCTTTTAAAAAGGGTAGGTCACATGACTGTATTCACTTTACTTCAAGTCCCACAGTGCATTGTGCCAGTTGATTAAATAACTGGAAGTCCTCAGATGTAATTTGCCATGTTGGTAATTTACATACAGCACAAGCACCGATGTCGATGTGGAATACTTTTAAAAGGCAGTCAGGTGAATTGGTAAAATACCACAGTGTTCTCGTTTTCATTCTGACTTGAAATCAAAACCATCATTATGCAGCACGATCATGGCAGGATATTATCCCTCCTTGAATCCTTTCCTCGCGCCATCCCTTTTCGCTACATTAGCCTTTACCTAAATAGGTTGGGTGCACGAGTGGGTCAGGCTCCTCAATTCAAATCCAAAAAACAAGCCCCCGTTCCGGAGCCCAGGACCCTACAAGGCGGCCTCACGCAATGGGCACGGAGCAGCCCATCATTACACCACTGTAAGCACACAAGTAGTGAGGCCCAATACTGCAGCAGAGGCTTTATTTTCAAAGTCTGGCAGCGCCTGCTTCCATATTCCGACGTTTCGGCATACTAGCCTTGTTCACAGATGGAAGTGACAAACACTCAGGTGCGCTTGGGCGTGCTTTTAAAAAGGGTAGGTCACATGACTGTATTCACTTTACTTCAAGTCCCACAGTGCATTGTGCCAGTTGATGAAATAACTGGAAGTCCTCAGATGTAATTTGCCATGTTGGTAATTTACATACAGCACAAGCACCGATGTCGATGTGGAATACTTTTAAAAGGCAGTCAGGTGAATTGGTAAAATACCACAGTGTTCTCATTTTCATTCTGACTTGAAATCAAAACCATCATTATGCAGCACGATCATGGCAGGATATTATCCCTCCTTGAATCCTTTCCTCGCGCCATCCCTTTTCGCTACATTAGCCTTTACCTAAATAGGTTGGGTGCACGAGTGGGTCAGGCTCCTCAATTCAAATCCAAAAAACAAGTCCCCGTTCCGGAGCCCAGGACCCTACAAGGCGGCCTCACGCAATGGGCACGGAGCAGCCCATCATTACACCACTGTAAGCACACAAGTAGTGACCATGTCATGAGTGATGTAATATGTGACGTCATCAGCAGTGCATTGCGGGCGCGAGTTATAGTTAGCTGAACTAACTATAACGGGTTAATTTCACGGGTTTTGTACGAGTGCAATGTCCAACTAACTATAACTTTCCCTAAAACCTATGGTTTTTTCAGTGAATATATATATATATATATATATATATATATATATATATATATTAAAGGAAACGTCTTTTCCACGCTTAGTCGATCTGCAAAGACGAAGCGAACCCAATTTGCAGTGCAAAGTAGTTTATTCTTGTTCAAACCCCTGCACCACCGCCATTACGCGTTTCAGCCCTCGTGGGGCCTTGATCACATGACACGAATGGGGAGCATGATTGTGTATTTAAAGTGACAGTGCCTAAAGAGAAAGACTGCAATTCACCAGAGACATAGAAGAGTTGAAATAAAATGTCTTCCTTTTTTGGGGGGGAGAAATTAACAATTAGCCTGAGACAATGGGAGATCTAGATCATACGAGCCGGACATGTGCAAATGAGCAATTCTAATAAATATATAAATATGTATAAATAAATAAATACACATATAATTACATCATAAGATTAGCTCATAAAAAGGGTATTTGTATATTAAAATTACCTAACTACCACCAATTGCAAAAAGAAACATACAATATTAGTAAGATAAATGCCTACTAAAATAAATATCCAACTAGATTATAGCAATGGGGACTGGCTACATTTGATCATCCTCATGTTAAAAATAAGTCATATAGGAACAATAAAGCCCAAGTGGGCCAACACAATAGAATTCTATGTCAACAAGTAAAGTGTCAGTGCATATGTGCAAAAAGGTGTCATAAAATGACACCGTACATTCTCACGTGCAAAAATGTGCAAAGTTAAAAACCTAAAATCCTATGAAATAAAAAAGATTTTTTTGTCTATTTTTTAAGGAATAAAATTAAAATGAGGCAGCGGCAAAGTATGGTATCATGACATATGATGCTAGGGTAGAAACCATTGAGATGTTCATGTATCCTATACTTATAAATGTGTGTAAAAATCTTCACTGCTGTTCAAACCGACTGGTGTCTTACAATCTAATTCTAATATGTACCTAGTCTCAAGTTTGCGCAAAAGATCCTCCCGGTCTCCACCCCTTCTAAGTGGAAGGACCGTGTCAATTACAAAATATCTGAGCTCTTTGGAACTTTTGGCATGGATTTCATCAAAGTGGCGTGCCACCGGATAGGACATATCTCCATTATTGATTGCCCTTATGGGTCCACGCTCGTTTTTTCTGGTCGAAGCAGAAGCGAAATCGAGTTTTCCTCATATATATAGTATATACATATTATCTACTGGCGGTCGCCAGTAGATAGTTATAGTTACAACCTATTATCCATAGGAAATCCGCGACATTCTATTTGAAATAACTCTCTTGCCGGTTGACGTATCTTCGCGGAATTTTCAAACTTTGTGGCCCGCTCCGGTCCGCTCCTACCCTGAAAGTCTCGGGGGATTCGTCAGCGGGGGCCGAGAAAAAAGGGGGTCCCAAAACGTGTTTTCCCCATGCACTTTTCCATAGGAAACTTTAGACACGGCTACAGCCCGAACTGCTGAACGGAATTACACCAAATTTGGCAAAGAGGTAGTTCTTGGTTCAGAAAGAACCCTTTTTGTTAAATGGTGTAAATCCGTTCAGTAGTTGCTGAGAAAATGAAAAGTAAAAAGTTAGTGATATCTATGGCCGAGTAGGGTCCGCGTACCCTCAGCGCACCCTGCGCGCACCGTCCCGATCACGAGCTGCATGTTAATTGGCTGTCAGCTGGCTGTCAACATTCCGATTCAGGAAATGTTGGCAGCCATTTTATCCCTCGGTAGAACCGAGGGACAGAAACAAGTGCGCAAAGCGCACAAAGGGGGCAGGGTAGAAACACCCTGACCCCCTAGGTTTGCTCAGGGGTCCCACAAGGACCCGCTGGGCAAAAAAAAAAATATTTTTTAAAAATCGGCAGGATGCGCCCAGGGTGCGCGAATCCTGCCGAAAAGAAATCGAAGCGCGGTCTCCCGCGCTTCGATTGTATTGCCCCGGGTGGCCCAAGTCCCGGGGGCATGGTGGGGGTTTAATTTTATGTGTGGGGGGCCTCAAAGGGCCCCCCAAGCCCCGAGGACCGCCACCCCCGGGGCTTTTTAAAAAATGGTGCGGGAGGGCTCTGAGCCCTCCCGCAGCCCGAAGACCACCACCTCCCAGGGCTTTTTTAAAAAAATTAAACAACCTGTGTGGGGGGCTCCAGCCCCCACATGCCCGAGGACCGCCACCTCCCGGGGCACTAACAAATTAAAATGGGGGTCCGTTTTGGACCCCCGAAGCCCGGGGACCACCACCTCCCCGGGGCTGTGCTGATGTAGGGAGGGGGCCGCGCGGCCCCCTCCTGGAGCCCTTGATGGCCCTGGGGACCGCCACCCCCAGGGCCGGCTCCTGCAGTGTCCCGGGGTGCCTACACCCGGGACACTGCTGTTTGCAATGACAGGACGGAGCCTCGCGGCTCCCGTCCTGTCATTGCAAACTTGCTTTGGATATTGGAAGAGAGAGCAGGAAACCTGCTCTCTCTTCCAATATCCCAAAGCAGATTGCGTTTCCACATGGGGAGCAGCATGTCAGCTGCTCCCCATGTGGAGCTAGCAATGCCGGCTCCCAAGGGACGTGGGGAGCCGGCGGGACTGTGGGGGATTGGGGACCCCCACAGTCCCCCAACGGAGAGGGCCAGCCCGGGGGATGGGGTCCCCGGGGCAAGTAGTGGCCCAGGAGGGGGGCCACGCGCCCCCCTCCCAAAAAAAAAAAAAAAAAATGGAAAGGCCGGCCCGGGGGATGGGGTCCCGGGGCCTTAAATGGCCTGAGGAGGGGGCCACGCAGCCCCCTCCCAAGAAAATAAAAAAGGCCATGCCCCGGGGGATGGGGTCCCGGGGCCAATACAGGCCCAGGGAAGGGGGCCACGCGGCCCCTTCCCGTTTTTAAATTAAATTAAATTTAAAAAAAGGGGTAAGGCCCTGGGGGATGGGGTCCCCAGGGCCCAAAAACAGGAAAAAGGAATGGGGCCACACAGCCCCCTTCAGAGGACAAAAAAAAATTATTTTAAAAAAACGATCGGGCCTGTAGGCCCCGCCCCCTTCCTTCACCACTCTGCAAACGCGCCCCCTGGCGCGTTTGCAGAGGGAACGATTCCCCTTGAATACTGGGGGTCCCTGTGGGCCAACTAGCCCACCAGGAACCTCCAATATGCGCCAGGGGGCTGCGTTGCAGAGACGTGTAGAGAGGCCACACCCCTTTTACACCTCTCTGCAACCAGCTCTGTGGCGCTTTTGGAGGTATATGGTGGGCTAGTTGGACTCCGGAGACCCTCAGGATTCAAGGGGACTTAATCCCCAACTTAAAATGCGCCACGGGCGCGTTTGCACAGTGGTGAAGGGAGGGCGGGGCTTCAGGTGACATGTGTGCAAACAGGCCCCGTGGCGCGTTTTAAGATGGGGAATTAAATCCCCTTCAATCCTGAGGGTCCCTGGGGGCCAACTAGCCCAACAGGTACATCCAGAAAGCGCCACAGAGCTGCGTTGCAGAGAGGTGTAAAAGGGGTGTGGCCTCTCTACACGTCTCTGCAACGCAGCCCCTAGCCATATTGGAGGTTCCTGGTGGGCTAGTTGGCCCCTAGGGACCCTCAGGATTCAAGGGGACTTAATCCCCCAACTTAAAACGCACCACGGGCGCGTTTGCACAGATGTCACCTCAGGCCCCGCCCCTCCCTTCACCATTGTGCAAATATTCTTCTAAAATCATCCGAAATACGAATTCCGATTTACTCACCTGTTATCAGGAGAGACCTCAGTGCTGTATCTTTCAGCCCAGTACTGGTCCTGAAAAGTAATTTTAACCGTACTTACCAGTAACTTGAATTTCCTTCCATAGGCTAACATTGACTGGTTTCACTTGGAAATTCTTCTAAGTGTGGAGTTTTGGAGCTTTAAAATATTCCTCTAAAATCAGCCGAAATACGAATTCCGATTTACTCACCTGTTATCAGGAGAGACCTCAGTGCTGCATCTTTCAGCCCAGTACTGATCCTCAAAAGTAATTTTAACCGTACTTACCAGTAACTTGAATTTCCTTCCATAGGATATCATTGCCTGCTTTTTGCTGAAAAAGTTTCTAAGTGTTGATTTTTGAAACGTACAAATATTCCTCTAAAATCAGCCGAAATACGAATTCAGATTTACTCACCTGTTATAAGGAGAGACCTCAGTGCTGTATCTTTCAGCCCAGTACTGGTCCTGAAAAGTAATTTTAACCGTACTTACCAGTAACTTGAATTTCCTTCCATAGGCTAACATTGACTGGTTTCACTTGGAAATTCTTCTAAGTGTGGAGTTTTGGAACTTTAAAATATTCCTCTAAAATCAGCCGAAATACGAATTCCGATTTACTCACCTGTTATCAGGAGAGACCTCAGTGCTGCATCTTTCAGCCCAGTACTAATCCTGAAAAGTAATTTTAACCGTACTTACCAGTAACTTGAATTTCCTTCATAGGCTAACATTGACTGGTTTCACTTGGAAATTCTTCTAAGTGTTGATTTTTGAAACATACAAATATTCCTCTAAAATCAGCCGAAATACGAATTCCGATTTACTCACCTGTTATAAGGAGAGACCTCAGTGCTGTATCTTTCAGCCCAGTACTGGTCCTGAAAAGTAATTTTAACCGTACTTACCAGTAACTTGAATTTCCTTCCATAGGCTAACATTGACTGGTTTCACTTGGAAATTCTTCTAAGTGTGGAGTTTTGGAACTTTAAAATATTCCTCTAAAATCAGCCGAAATACGAATTCCGATTTACTCACCTGTTATCAGGAGAGACCTCAGTGCTGCATCTTTCAGCCCAGTACTGATCCTCAAAAGTAATTTTAACCGTACTTACCAGTAACTTGAATTTCCTTCCAAAGGATATCATTGCCTGCTTTTTGCTGAAAAAGTTTCTAAGTGTTGATTTTTGAAACATACAAATATTCCTCTAAAATCAGCCGAAATACGAATTCTGATTTACTCACCTGTTATCAGGAGAGACCTCAGTGCTGCATCTTTCAGCCCAGTACTGGTCCTGAAAAGTAATTTTAACCGTACTTACCGGTAACTTGAATTACCTTCATAGGCTAACATTGACTGGTTTCACTTGGAAATTCTTCTAAGTGTGGAGTTTTTGAACTTTATAATATTCCTCTAAAATCAACCAAAGTACGAATACCAATTTACTCACCTGTTATCAGGAGAGAACCCAGTGCTGCATCTTTTAGCCCAGCACTGACCCTGAAAAGTAATTTTAACCGTACTTACCAGTAACTTATATTTTCTTCCATAGGAATCCATTGTCTGGTTTTCAGCAAAAAAGTTTCAAAGTGTTGATTTTTACAAACTACAAATATTCGTTAAAAATCACCTTTATGACTTAAACGCATTCTTTCAACTGTTTACAGGAGATGCACCAGTGCTGGATCCAGGATCCAACACTGAGTAAGAAAAAGTAACGATAACAGTTTTTACCTGCTAAGTGAATTTCCTTCCATAGGATAACATTGGTGATTCTATGAGAAAAAGTTTCTAAGTGTCAACTTTTAAAATACAATAATATTCCTTAAAAATCACGACTGTAACCAAAACGCTTTTACTCAACTGTTTACAGGAGATGTACCAGGACTGAATCTAGGATCCAGTCCTGTGGTTAGAAAAGTAATCCATAAAGTAACTAATTGCATTTAACTAGAAATTCACATTGAGCTGAATGTTGCATTGTGTTTGAAAATGTGTTGCCCATTGCAACAACTGTAACTACTGTACTTAAAAGTCTATTGCCTATGTGCAAAGTATTTAAACTAAAGTAATTCATTCTGAGAAAGTATTTTTGTAATGTAATGTATAATGTAATTACAATGTAATTTAAAAAATAAAATATGTAAAAAAAAATTGTTTCTAAAAATGTAGTAAATCAGTATGAAAAAAATTAATATAACAATTAATACATTTAAAAATTGTCATTTACAAAACCTTTGAAATTCACTGAAAAAACCGTAGGTATCAGGCACGTTATAGTTAGAAATTAGCATTTAAAAAACCTTTGAAATTCACTGAAAAAACCATAGGTTTCAGACACGTTATAGTTACAAATTAGCATTTAAAAAACCTTTGAAATTCACTGAAAAAACCATAGGTTTCAGACACGTTATAGTTACAAATTAGCATTTAAAAAACCTTTGAAATTCACTGAAAAAACCATAGGTTTTAGGGACAGTTATAGTTACTTGGACATTGCACTCGTACAAAACCCGTGAAATTCCCCCGTTATAGTTAGTTCAGCTAACTATAACTCGCGCCCCCGCAATGCACTGCTGATGACGTCACATATTACATCACTCATGACATGGTCAGTGACATCACTGATGACATCACTGATGACATCTCAAATGACATCACTGATGACATCATCCACGTGATAATCTGATGCACCTCCTCACACCCTAATATAATCTTTGATACACCCACTCTAAATTACAGACTGCCATTCGCAAAACCATAGACACTCCAACACCAATAACTACATACCCACTCACTGATTCTTAGGTCTACACACACACATCCACTCACTCACCCGTACAGTAACTCATACTTACGGTCACTCAGTACAGGACTATCATATGCACTCTTACTCCTATATAGACACTCAAACAACGCCACTCATCCATAGAGATACTCAGACACCTAGTCAGTCATGCAAATAATTAAACACACTGCCATTTACTCACCTATACAGTTATACACACACCAGCTCACTTACTCATACAAATAGTAGCACATTGTTACGCTCTTATACAATCACTGATACAAGCACACACTCATCCATACAGCCACTATCACAATCACTCACTCTTGCTTATAGCTATTTATATACTCCAACACACATATATACTGCCTTTCACATATGTAGTTACTCACACATGTACCACTGGGACATACATTCACTCACTAACACACTCTTACACACACTTACCCACCCATACAGTCTATCACAGATGCACTCTTGAAACCATCCACCCAGTGAATTACCCACTCACACATCTATGCACAGAGTTGCACACACCCCTCCCACACAAACACTCAGGCACCCATACAGATACTCAGACAAGCATTCAATAACTCATATAGACACTCATTTAGCTATTCACAAACACATGCAGCCACTTACACAGCAACAGACAGACGGATACAGACATTCACCCAGATTAGTCACTAACCCATGCATTCAGTAAGATACGTTAAATCACTCACTTATAGAGTCAGTCACGCACCTACTAAATCATCCATACAGACACTTACACACCCACTCATTCTTCAATACGTCTTTTCCTATATATATTAAAAATATTTAAACTTTACAGAAACACACAGTCACTGGATGATGTCATCAGTGATGTCATCAGTGATGTCATTTGAGATGTCATCAGTGATGTCATCAGTGATGTCACTGACCATGTCATGAGTGATGTAATATGTGACGTCATCAGCAGTGCATTGCGCGGGCGCGAGTTATAGTTAGCTGAACTAACTATAACGGGGGAATTTCACGGGTTTTGTACGAGTGCAATGTCCAAGTAACTATAACTGTCCCTAAAACCTATGGTTTTTTCAGTAAATTTCAAAGGTTTTTTAAATGCTAATTTGTAACTATAACGTGTCTGAAACCTATGGTTTTTTCAGTGAATATATATATATACATATATATATATATATATATATATATATATATATATATATATATATATATATATATATATATGTACATACATATATATATATGTGTGTGTGTGTTAGATAGATAGTGTGTGTGTTAGATAGATATAGTAGGTATTTATAGTTAGGACCAACTTTTCCCACAGACAAAGCATTTTTTGTTTTGCTAATAACTTTGGCGCAGTTTGACGAATCTTCACAAAAGTTCAAAACTAGTTTGCCTCTCACTTCAGCTGTTGTCTGTAACGTTACAGGGTGATTCATCAAGCGGGTGCCAAAAAAAAGGGGTTTCCCAAAATTCTTTTTCCCCTTGCAGTGTCAATGGGGATTTTGCATTTCTTTAACACAACTACTGGCCGAACCGCTCAACCGATGTATGCCAAATTTGGCAGTAAGCTAGCTCTTGGTCCTGAAAGAGTGCTTTGTCTAATTTGGTGTAAATCTGCTCAGTGGTTTTGGAGTTATTAAAGAATAAAAAATGTGTATATCTAGGGATGCAGATCCTTCACAGATCTACCTGCAGGGGATCCGCGGATCTGGGCGAAAAGCAAGGCCCTGATTGTATGGCCGCAACCTAAAAGTAAAGTTAAGGCAATCATTTTGTTTCTTGGTCGGCCCGGGAAAGAAAGATAAGTAAGAAATAGCATAAGGGGTCACAATAGAGATATCCTGACCCATAGGACACATGGAGGGGTCTCTGAGGTACCCCTCAGGGGCATAAAATGTCCCCATTTTTGCGGGGGCTGTCCCAACAAGCCGCAGATCCACCGCGGTGCTCAGCACAGCCCCCAGTGTAAATCCACGATGGAGTTGCAGATCCAAAACCCAAGGGAAAAAAAATACACCCACTTACACACCAAACTCCTGCTGTGCATAGCTTTCAGCCGTGCGTGGCATGGGGCTGGGTGCATGCAGGTGGGGTTGGCCGCAGTATAGTTATACTTATCTGAAAAAACTATAACTTGTGCCATTAAGTAACTTTAGGCCACAAGTTATATTTCTTAACATAAGGATAACTATAAGTATAACTATCACTGCTGAATTTCTATGGTTTTGTGTTGGTAAAACATGAACCTAACTATAACGATTGTTTACCATACATAAAACAAAAATAACCTGCCTGATGTAATAAATAGGCAGAATATCTCGCTATAATTTTAGAGATGCTCAAAGTCGTAATAGAGACAAGTGATTCAAAACATACACATCACAATACTCCAATAATACAGCAATAAATTTCATTTATTTTCACAATCTTCAATGTTTAATACACTTTAATCCAAATAAATGCGTATGTACATAATATGGTGCAGAGAAAGAATATCGAGTAAAAAATATCGAATTGCACAAATATCGTGTCAAAAAATATCGTGGGTCAGGAATATCGGCAGACAAATTCTCGTGGTCAAGAATATCGATTTTAGGTAAGTAATATCGATTTAAAAAATATTGAAGTGTTTAATATTGTTTGCAAAAATATAGTTGTTAAAAATATCGATTTTTTATTAATGTTATGTATTATAATATATATTTTATGTGTGTGATATTTGTTTTTTTGTACAAGAATTGTTTGTATTTTTATTATATGTGTTAAAATTTTAGTAGTTATTAATTTGTTTTAATTTGAATTTTGTGTTTTTAGTTCCGTAGCGGGTTGTGGGTTTATAGGGGAATAGGGTGGGAAGTAATTTAATTATATAAAATGTATTGATTATTTTTAGTAGTTATTATTTGTTTTTATTTGAAATTTGCGTTTTTAGTTCTGTAGCGGGTTGTGGGTTTATAGGGGAATAGGGTGGGAAGTAATTTAATGATATTACATTTATTAAATAATTATTATTTATTAATATTTATTTAGTTGAGATGTTATAGTGTTATATGTGTAAAATAATTTATTAATTATTTAATAATTAGTTGTTAATTAATTTTAATTAATTAATTAGTAATTGATGATGGTACTTGTGTAATTAATTTTAGGTGTGTGTTGTGGTGTTTATAGGTGTAAATGGTGGGAAGGGTGGGAAGTAATATATTTTTATTGATGAATTATTAATTAGTTGTTAAATAATTTAAATTAATTAATTTTGGTAATTGTGTAATTAATTTTAGGTGTATGTTGTGGTGTTTATAGGTGTAAATGGTGGCAAGGGTGGGAAGTAATTTATTATTTATTGATAAATTATTAATTATTTGTTAATTAATTTAAATTAATTAATTAGCAATTCATTATGGTAATTGTGTAATTAATTTTAGGTGTGTGTTGTGGTGTTTATAGGTGTAAATGGTGGGAAGGGTGGGAAGTAATTAATTTTTGTATTGATTAATTATTCATTAGTTGTTAATTAATTTAATTTAATTAATTAGTGATTAATTATGGTAATTGTGTAATTAATTTAATTTTAGGTGTAAATGTTGGATATTATAGTGGTAAAGAATGTGTACTCAATGAATGTTTATTATCTTTTTTTATTAATAATCTTCTTTTATTTCATTATTAATTATGTTAATTATGGAAATAAATTTAAATAAAAATGTTGACGTCTTTTTTTATTGCTGTGGTCTTATATGGTAGGGGAAAAAAATACATTTATGTTTTAAATAATTTCTTTGTTTGTTAATGTTTGCTCCTTTTAAATAAATATTCTTTTTAAATGTATTTATTAATTTATTTTATATAGTGTTTGTACCTTTTTGTTATATGTAATTAATATTATAATTTGTGTTCTTTTTATATGTTTAATATATTTAATCATATATTTTTAAAATATTTATTTATTTTTAAGATTATTTAATTATTTCAATTGTTTAAATGTTATTAGTCATTTTTGTTTCTCTGCTATCCAACACTTTCCCTACTGTTGCACTCACTGGGTTGTGAATAGTAATTTTTGTTTCTCTGCTATCCAACACTTTCCTTATTGTTGCACTCATTGGAGTGGGAATAATAATTTTTACCTCTCCGCTATCCAGCACTTTCCCTACTGTTGCACTCACTGGAGTGGGAATAATAATTTTTACCTCTCCGCTATCCAGCACTTTCCCTACTGTTGCACCCAATGGAGTGGGAATAGTCATTTTTACGCCTCCGCTATCCAGCACTTTCCCTACTGTTGCACTCACTGGAGTGGGAATAGTAATTTGTACCCCTCCGCTATCCAGCACTTTCCCTACTGTTGCACTCATTGGAGTGGGAATAGTAATTTTTACCCCTCCACTATCCAGCACTTTCCCTACTGTTGCACTCACTAGAGTGGGAATAGTAATTTTTATCCCTCCGCCATCCAATACCTTCCCTACTGTTTCACTCACTAGAGTGGGAATAGTAATTTTTACCCCTCCCCTATCCAATACTTTCCCTACTGTTGCACTCACTGGAGTGGGAATAGTAATTTTTATCCCTCCGCTATCCAATACTTTCCCTACTGTTGCACTCACTGGAGTGGGAATAGTAATTTTTACCCCTCCCCTATCCAATACTTTCCCTACTGTTGCACTCACTGGAGTGGGAATAGTAATTTTTACCCCTCTGCTATCCAGCACTTTCCCTACTGTTGCACTCACAGGAGTGGGAATAGTAATTTTTACCCCTCCGCAATCCAATACTTTCCCTACTGTTGCACTCTTTGGAGTGGGAATAGTAATTTTTACCTCTCCGCTATGCAACACTTTCCCTACTGTTGCACTCACTGGAGTTGGAATAGTAAATTTAATTATTTCGCTATCCAACATTTTCCCTACTGTTGCATTTATTGTATTGTGAAATGTATATTTTAATATTTTTTAATAGTTTAATGTTTTAATTAATTATAGAATGTTTTTTAAATTTTAAATTATTGATATATGTATATATTTTATTTTTATATAATTTAAAACTTTAAAAATTAAATAAAGATAACAGTTAATAAATTATTTTAAAGTAAATATATGTATATGTATAAATTATTGTTTGTGTGTTTATATTTTTTTAATTAAGTTTATTTTTTATATTAAGTTAAAATGTATATTAAATGTAATTTATTTTGTTAAAGATAATATTAATATTTTATATATTTCATATATATTATTTTATTTTGTTTATATTTTTAAATCGATATTTTTGATTTGATATTTTTGTACTTACCTGGTTAAGTCTATATTTTTGCATTCTATATTTTTTTCGGTATTTTTTACATTGATGTTTTTAGCATCGATATTCTATCAGTGAACCACATAATATCAAATGAGACAGGAACTAAATATTAACAAAGACAATGAAAAAACACTTTAGCTCTGAAGACCTCCAGACGCTCTCCCCCACCATCCCAATCATACTCATCAGCCTCACCGGGGCTAAATGGAACGATGGAGGGGGTCCTTGCACCCCTGTGAAGCCATTTATGGCCCTGGGGACAGCCACCCTCCAAGGCCAGCTCTTGCTACCTCCTAAGATGCCCAACCCTGGGAGTTAGCTATTTGCTTTTGCTTGGTGAGAGCTCCCAACAAGCAAAAGCAAATTTAACACCGCTTTCTGCAAGCCAAAGCTGTCAAACAGCTCTGGCATGCAGAAAGCAGAGTTTTCATCTGTTTCCCTCCACGCAAATATACATGCAGGGAAACAGATGAAAAATTGCTCTGACAGACAGGGAGCTGCTTTTCAGCAGCCCCCTGTCTGTCGGAGCAATGCCGGCTCATGCAGGAGGCGGGGAGCCGGCTGTGACCGCGGGCACCTTGAGGCTCCCCACGCAGACCCCAACAGAGGTCACTGGGTGCCCTGGGGGTACCCAGAATAAGAGGCCGGGCCCCAATGGATGGGGTCCCTGGGGTCAAAATCAGCCCAGGGAGGGGGGCCAAGTGGCTGGGACCCAGGGGAGGGGGTTCCCGGGGCCACAATTGGCCCGGGGTAGGGGGCCATGGGTCCCATTCCCTATCGTAAGAGAAAGAGCATGTACAAATCATCCAAGAGTGTTTTTTCTGCAGTTCCACCTTGTAAAGTTATCTGTTGATGACGCTCAAGCAAGAATCACATTGACAAGGTGACAGACACACAAGGTCCCTGGATACATTTCCTCGGCATCCTTTTCGCAGCTGTAGTGTAGGAGATGCGCTATAAATTTACTGAAAGAGGTAGGACTTACTAATTAGCCAGTAGAAAATACTCCACTCGGGTCGAGGTGTTGCACAAGATGGTGGCCTCTCCTACAGCTACACATCCACTCATACACGCACACAGCCACTCACAAACCCATACACACCCACCCATACAGTCATTCACACACCCATATAGCCACTCACACACCCACTCATATACCCATGCAGCCATTCACATTTCTACTCACATTCCCATACAGCCACTCACATACCCACTCATACATGCACACAGCCATTCACACACCCACACACACACACCCAAACAGTCATTCACACACACATACAGCCACTCACATACCAACTCATACACCCATACTGCCACTCACACATCTACTCACACACCCATACAGCCACTCAAACAGCCACTCACACACCTATACAGCCCCTCACACACTCACTCATACACATATACTGACACTCACACACACACTCACAGACCCATATAGTCACTCACACACCCATTCAGCCACTGACACTCCCACTCACACACCCATACAGTCACTCAAACAGTCACTCGTGCACATATACAATGACTCACATAGCCTCACCTACCCATACAACCATTCACACACCTATTCTCAGACCAATACAGTCACTCACACCCCTACACATACACCCATATAGCCACTTACACACCCACTCAAACACCTATAGTCACTCAAGCAGCCACTCACTGACCCATACAACAATTCACACACCCACTCCCACTATCACACCCATACAGCCATTCTCATACTCACTCACACACCCATACAGCCATTCACACATCCCCACATACACCCATACAGCCACTCACACACCTACTCACAGACCCATACAGCCACTCACACAGCCACTCATACATCTATACAGCCACTCACATGCCCACTCACACACCCATACAGCCACTCAAACAGCCACTCACCCACCCATGCAAACACTCATGCACCCACTCATACACCCACTCACACACCCCTACATATAGCAACAGGTATTCAAACATTCACAAACAAACCATATAACATATAGCTTTTCTTTGTTTTTAACCGGAAAAGGTTGTTCTAACAAACAAAACACACAAAACTTGTGCAACAAGTGTCTTTTCAAATTTTTATTTTAACACTTATGGCTTTTCGCACCCTGAATAACAGCAGGGATGTCCAGTCAGCACTTTTTTGCAGAGTGTGCAAAATGCTCCTATGCTGGAAAGTTCAGGAACTCTTTGAGGCAGGTGTTGTTGTACTTCAGCTGGCAGAGTATCATCAGGCGCAGATGTTGATGGTTGCGGCACATCGCATTGTCTCTCCGCTCTTGCAAGCTGCTGAGGATGTATAGTCTTCAGATTCCTTAGCATACTGCTTGTGCCATGTGAATATGTCTTTGAAGTACCCCTAAACAGCTCCTTTTCGCATAGGTTACACTTGACCTTCTCGGCAACAACCTTTTTTTCACCTTATGGGATGCTAAAGAATTCCCAGGCAATTGACTGATTCTTTTGCAGGAGTTTCTCTTCTGAAGAGCTGCTGTCTCTCTCCTGCTGATGCTGTTGTGGTGTTTGGAGATGCCATTGTAATGTCCCCCCCAAAAAAACAATCCAAAAAACAAAACTGGAGATGCAGTGGGTCTCAGATATAATTTCTTGGACACACAACCAAAGGAGAAAAAAACTGGGAGGCGACTTCCTCTACAGAAGCATCAAAGGTGTTTTAACCAATAAAATCCCTTTGTTGCTTAGTCACATGGGATTCGTGTTGACTTCTTGGTGATGCTGCGACATCACAGTGAATCCACAAATATGTAATAAAACAACCTTTTAACATACAATGAAAATAAGTTGCTATGTGATTTTAGTAAAGCACTTAACTCAAACATCAATTTTCTAACCTGTATATATGTTTTTAAGTGTTGTTAGAAATCACACCAGATCCATCGCAGAACCCGAATGTATGTATCAGGACAGTTCGTGACGGATTTTCAAATCCCAATTTTTTTTTTTAAATAGAAACATAATATTGTGTTTTTAAAATGATTAACTTTATGTAATTTAATATGTTTAAATACATTTTTTAATGTAAAATAATACTACATTAAAATCAGTTCAGAAATGTAATGTTAAAGTAATATGATAGTTAGGTGGGTTTTATTAAAATATCTTTTTTTCAAAAGAAAACATAGAAATTCCCTAAAAACACCACAGGTTACAGTGGCATTATATTTAGGATTTTTTTTTTTAAAACCTTAGAAATTCCCTAAAAAAAAACAAAGGTTACAGGAACATTATAGTTAGGACATGAACTTAAAAAAACATAGAAATTTACTTAAAAGCCAAAGGTTACAGGGACATTATAGTTAGAAAATAGCATTAAACAAACCTTAGAAATTCAATAAACATCAAAAGGCTACAGGGACGTTATATTTAGACTCAGATTTTACACGCAGAAAACCATAGAAATTCATCAGTTATAGTTACATGAGCTAACTATAACTACGCCCATAATGCACTGCTTATGACCTCACATATTACATCACTGATGACATGGTCAGTGACATCACTGATGACATCACTGATGACATCTCAAATGAAAAAAAGGTGACAAGTCCCGCTTTGCAAAGGGCCTTTCATTGCGCAGTAATAGATGTCGCTGCATCTTTAGTAACGTTTGAACCGTTTGAGCTAGAAACAAAACTTATTTTTTGCTAAAATCTGCAAATTAGGCAGCAGATGATGGATTATGTGGCAAATGTGGCAAATATATAATTACCCGAACAACGCTGCGGCCGCGCAGTCACTTAGTACCAGTTACCCTGTCCATAGTTAAGCACCTGGTTGAGGAAACGGCTTTGCTGAACTAGAAATCCTGCATTCCTTTCCAGTGCTATCAAGATCCTCTCCAATCTATCACTGAGCCACAGGCCAGGAATGTTCCTAACTTGCAGGACAACATAGGCCATGTTAATGCTGCGGCTCTACTGTAGGCTATCCACAGGCACAGCTTAGAATAGGAAACATAATAAGCAAGTGTTAAAACGCATACCACCACTGCAGTGCACGACAAAACACACAGCAACAGAAATAAAAAAAGCCATTTTGTCTTACAAAACTTTCCTACGTTAAAATTAACAAAATAGCCATATCTCAAGTAGCAAAAAACATTCTGAGATTCTGTTGCTTTCTGTCCCAGATTGGAAAACGGTCTAATAAAATACAGATAAATTTACCGCTTTTTACAAGTACTACTTTCCATGATCACGTGGTCAAATAGCAAAGCATCAGTACTTTCATGCTGCGTGCTACACCAGAACCACACCAGAAAACGAGCCCTGTCCCTACAACAAGCTGAACCTCCTTTGGAAAAAAGTCCAACCCCCCCAAAAAAATGATGTTGGGTGGCTACAAAAAGTACAGTTTAAAACAGGCCAGGTAAATACATTTATTCCCTTACTAATTTTATAGATATTGGAATTTTATATTAATATTATTAGAAATCATGCATCTGGCTCCTTAAAATCACATTCTCTACAACCTTGGAGCTCCCACCCTTGCTTCAGCAAACACACGCTGTCCCCACCGAACTGTTCTCCGGGCGCCTCCCATCTCTTGGCAAGCTGACTTACTTGCAAAAATTAAACTCTGGCTGCAGATCCTTAGTGAGGTGCGTGAGTTGTACTTTCTCAATACAGTTCCCTTCTGCAGGCTGCTTGGTGTCAGAGGAGCTCAGGATGGATCAGGTGAGAGACAGCGCTGGTGGCAAGGCAGGGCTGGCAAACACACACAGCTATGAAGCTAAAAGCAGGTGCGAGGAAAGGCACAATGTCTGTGCTGGGCAGGAAAGGAAAGCCAGCAACCTGCATGCTGTTTTTATAAGTCTCTTCCTCTGCCGGCTGCAAGCAAGTGGCATCACTGAGTAGGAATGGTGGGGCACAAGTGAGCAGGTAGACACTAATTTCCTAAGCCTGCTCTGTTGTTAACTTTTTTTACTTTGGTTGCAGCCCCCGAGGAATGAACACAGGCAAAATAATGGCTGCTGTGCCTGATTGTTTTCCACATGGGGGCCGCATGGAAAGGTCTTGCGGGCTGCAATTGGCCCGTGGGCTGTACTGTGAGTACCACTGCTCTACATAGTGTACTTCATTTAAGTACACTGTACAGAGAGGAGGTTTCCTACACTGGTGGATCAGCGGTGGGGTACACAACTTTGCATTTGCTGGACCACTTTGACGATAAGTGAACACACGAGTAAATCCAAAAACTGTCTCTAGATAGTCTAATTTTTGATTGCCCTATTTTTTCTAAATTTCTAAAATTAACTGCTAGGGCCTTGGTTAAGTCCCTGAAACTAAGTGGTTAGAAATTAAAAAGTCTGTGCTTTAGTTAGGACAAAAGTATTCTGTGATAGTTATTTCTTTAACTTCCTAAAAAGGTCCCAACTTTAGTAAAATAATGCCTGATTCCTATATCCAGGCTCAGGAGCTCCACCTGACCCCTTACATGGACCTTAACCATGATCAATGCAGGGCCATCTGTAAGGGATATGGAATCAAAACAGGCACAAGTCCTAAAAAGGACTATCTCAGACAACTGATAGCTCAGTTTGAGAAAGATCACCCAGAACTGGTGGCCCAGTCTGAGGATGAAGATAATACCAATGAAGATGATGCTGAAGATGGACATGACTCAGTCCCCTCAAGCAAAGCTGAGTCCCCCTCAGATGAGGACCTCATGCTGGAAAGATTGACCAGGAGACTGAACTTAGAGGTTCAGCTCCTGGATCTAGAAAAGCAAAGAAAAGAGATGGGCCTAGGGCCTATCTCTGGTGGCAACATGCAAGTAATTAGGGAGAATGGAAGTTCCTTTGGCTCAAAACTCCCCAAAGGGATTGTCCTTCACTATTCAGAAGGTGATGACATTACCAAATGGTTTACTGCATTTGAGAGAGGCTGTATAGGGAGAAAAGTAGCTAGACCAAATTGGGCTTCTCTCTTGCGGGAACTGTTCTCAGAGAAATGCAGAGATAGACTATTGACATTGCCTGAAAAAGATCCTGAGTCTTATGTAGGTGTGGGTGGCAAACTTTACTCCGCCAGTGGAATTCACAGAGTTTTTGACACGCCGCCCTACGCTTGGAGGGCAGAGTTTGGCAAAAACTCCGCATACGTGAAGCGGAGTTGACGGACACCCACCCACAGCAGTACCACCAGACACCTCAACTCAGTCAGCAGCCGGCATACTCCAGCACCGACTCCTCCCTTGCAAGGACACGCAGAGGAGGGGAGTCTGAATCAACCCCACAGAGGGTGTGGCTGCATGTTAGCAGCTGCTAAGGCGGCGTTCACCAGCTCATGTGCGTGGCTGCGGCCCTTATTGAGGGGCCGTGAGCGGCGTGGTGCCCAAATGAAAGCTGCCTTGCTGGGAGCTCCTGTGGGGGCCCTGGAGTGGCCTGCAGCAATGGCGTGACCGGGGGCAGCCGGCGGCCTAAACAGTGCACTGTGGGCCTGGCTTTTGCCTACCTGACACACGCTGACGGCAGGCAGAGGAGTGCACGGGGGAGAGTAAGAGCAGGTGGCCAGTAAGGACTCTGTCGCCTTGCAAGTGAGTGACCCACCTCATGATGTTTGTACTGTGAAATGCCATTGCAGTGGTTAGGCTGAACTTGGGCGAGCTGTGTCAGCAGCAGTCTCAGTACCAGCAGGGCGGCGAGCTGAAGGAGGAAGTGTCTCCTTTATTAAATCCAATTCTCCATACGCACTTCCGCCTGTTGGGACCTGCTGTTTTATCAATGGGCAGCTGGACTTGCTTCGTACAGATGTGCCCGTTTCACAAGCAGTCATTGTTGCTATTTACGAGCTGCACGTTGACTGTGAAAAGAGAAGTATTTTAATAGGTGCGATCGTTATTTTATAACCGTGGGGCACTTGTAAACAGGGCCTTATCGGAGGTGGGCGAGTAGAGTGAGCAACTACGCTCACTTGCAGAGCTCCGCGGAATTCCACAGAGTTTTTGTGCAACTCCGTGGAATTCTGCGTAGTGCAACTCCGTGAGCTCCGCCCACCCTTAGTCTTATGACCCCATGAAGGGTACCCTGATTGAGAGCTTTGGACTCACCACTGTAGAATATAGAATAAGATTCAGGGAGATTCGGAAAAAAAACAGAGTCAGTCCTGGGTTGAATTTGTTGACGTTTCAGTAAAAACACTAGATTGTTGGTTAACAGGTAACAATGTGAATGACTATGAAGGCCTTTACAATGTAATCATGAAAGAGCATCTTTTGAGTAATTGGCACAATGGAAGTTACATCAGCACCTGGTAGATCTAGGTCCACTCTCTTCTCTAGAGTTGGGGAAGAAGGCAGACCACTGGGTCGAAACAAGGGTGAGCAGAACTACCACTGATGGGGAAACCAAAAGAAAGATGCCACCTCCCCCCCACACCCCCAGGAAAAGATGGTGATCAGAAAGTGAAAAACAAAAATGAGTCTTCTTCAGGCCCCGAAAAACCTGCTCAGGAGGGTGGGCCAGAAACTCATCACAGCCCAAGAAAGGGTACCAGGGTAAGAACAGGGATCCCAAAAAGGCTTGGTGTCTTGACTGTAGAGCACTAGGACACCAAACTGGAGACCCTGGCTGTAAAAACAAACCAAATGCCTCTAGTCCACCTGCAGTTAATGCATCGACCAATCTCCAGATGGGATCTCAGGTGAGCACTGACCATGTCAGAGAGCTCACTGAGATGACTCTAGTAGGGGATGTGGACTTAGCCACATTAGCTTTCTGGCCCACTAATATGCAAAACTACAGACAGCATCCTAATATTAATGAAGTTAGGGTGCAAGCCCTGAGAGACACTGGTGCCAGCATCACCATAGTGACTGAGCAACTGCTGTCCTCAGACAAGTATCTGCCTGGAAGGACCTATCCATTCACCAATGCTGATAATGTGACAATAGCCCATCTCATTGCGATGGTGTCCTTTGACGGGGTAGAGGTTGCTGGAAAATAGGAAGTAGCAGTCTCTTCATCAATACCAGTTGATTGTTTGCTTGGCAATGATTTGGAGTCCTCAGCCTGGGCTGAGGCAGAACTGAGAATCCATGCAGAAATATTTGGACTCCCGCACTGGGTGTGTATAAAAACCAGAGCACAAAGCAGAGCCCAGAGTGAAAAAGAGGTGCTGGAGTCTGGAAGAATGGCCCAGCCCTCCAAGACAAAAAGGCAAGCAGACAGGGGAACCAGATGCAAATCAGACACCAGACCCTTCTCCCCAGGGGGAAGAAGAGTCGGCCCTAGAAGAAACTGAGCTTCAAGAGCTGGAGCCTTACCAGGCCTAGCTTTTGGGCCTAAGGGGACCCTCTAGGGAAGAGCTGTGCCAGGGGCAGAGGACCTGCCCCACTCTTGAAAACCTGAAAGCCTGCGACATCAAACTGCTGCACAGGAAGGCAGTGATGTCAGTGGTTACCACAGGACCTATTGGGAGGAGGGAGTCCTTTACACTGAGGCCTGAGACTCCAAATCTGGTGCCACAAGTAGAGTGGTAGTGCCTCAGGCATTTAGAGAATTTCTCCTTACTTTGGCCCATGAAATCCCCCTAGCTGGACACCTTCGTCAGACCAAAACTTGGAGCAGGCCAATCAGCCACTTCTACTGGCCAGGATGCACCAGAAGGTAAAGGAGTTTTATAACTCCTGCCCCACCTGTCAAGGCAGTGGCAAGACAGGTGGGCACCCAAAGGTTCCCTTTGAGAGGGTAGGGATTGACATTGTTGGTCCCCTTGACCCTCATATAGCATCTGGAAACACATATATTCTGGTGATAGTGGATCATGCCACCATGTATCCTGAAGCTTAGGACTACCACTGCCCCTGCAGTGACTAGGGCCCTCATTGGTATCTTTACCAGAGTTGGCTTCCCTAAGGATGTGGTATCAGATAAAGGTACAAACTTCATGTCCTTTTTTGTTTAAATTTGTTTATTAACTTTTAGGGTTAATAACAGACAGTATACATGTGCATACATCAGTGAAGGATACAAGCAGACCACGTTGGCATTTTAGGTTAAGATAGAGTTGAGCAGTAATACATATCTTAATCTTTATCAATGTCTGACTTCAGTGTATGACGAAACGTCACCCGCCAAGTGGTGTGCCCAATAAGGATGTTGTCTTGCCACTGATGTCATCGATTCCCATGTCTGTGCACAGCATGTGTGGTGCAAGCAAGAAAGGGTGGGTAGGGGGGAGGTGAAGGGTCAGTGAAGGGGCAGAGTGGGATCAGGGTGTTAACATTATCAACTGTTGCCCAACTTAGCTCTCTATCGCTCCCCAGTGCTTATATTCCGTTTTACTGATAGGATCAGGTTTAAGTCCCTTCTTTCCCTTCAAATATTGTGTACTCAGATATTTATGTGTGGTGATAAGGTATTAGGTCATGCAACAGCTTGCCCATTGGGTCGTATATGTGTCCCCGCTATGCTTCATGGTTCGTGATGGCTTGTGTCAACATTGCTCATGGTGAGCACCTGGGGCTCTACGTTTGCCTGCCAGGTGGTACGGAAGTCTAGGAGAATTGTATCCCATGCGGCCGCCATCGGGAGCTTACGAATCCCCATGGTATCTTCACGGTGTACAGCGATGCTCTCTGCATGTGCACAGGTTGTTAATGAGTGAAACCAAGCTATCTTGGGTGGGGTCTCCAGACGCTTCCAATGTTTAGTAATCAAACGCCTGGCTGCAAGTAGCCCTAGGTCTATAAACCTGGACGTTACTTTGTGTTTTTTGGATCTACAGTAGAGGCCCAGGAGGCACACCTCCAGTCGCGACTGGCATGACTCGCGGCTAGGGGGGCACAGAGGTCACGTGGGGCATGGGGGATCGGGGGGTTTAATTCTTTTTTTTTAAACGTTAACTTACCTTCACCGGCCCGGTCCCGCTCTCACAGCGGTCTCTGCTCCTCACAGGAAGCAGCCCAGGCATCCTCCCTCCCCTAAGCCAATCACAATGCTGCAATGGCAGTGTTGTGATTGGCTGGGACGCCGACCACACAGGTGTCTATGGGAAGGCCATTTTCTCCCTGTAGGTTGCATGCAGCCGACATGGAGAAAATGCAGAGCGCGTATGACTGGTTTGGTAGGCCCTGGGGCTGACCAAACAGTCAGCGCTCTCAGAGTGGGCAAGCCACTCCTCCCCTGCCCTCGAGCAGGAACCCCAACCAAACCCTTCTGCTTTTTCGCAGTGCGAGAAGCAGAAACATAAAATGGTATTTATAATACCATTTTATGTTTCTGCTTCTCGCACTGCGAGAAAGCAGTGGGGCAACGCTCCTCCACCCACATGGAGGAGCCGCCCCTGCACACCTCCCAAATGCTGTTCACCACATGACCAGTGCAGTTCGACAAATAAGTGACTACAGCCTCCCAGTAGGAGGCAAGGGCCGTGCAGCTCCACCTCATGTGTAGTAGATATGCGTCTACCAGGTTACACCTGGGGCAATGAGCGTTGGTGCGTCTGAAGTATTTATTTATTTTGGCTGGTGTCAGGTATGCCCTGTGTATAATTAAATACTGTATTAGGTGAATCTGGCATTTCTGGGGATGTGTGTGTGCCCTTCCAGTATGGCCGCCCATTCTTGGTCTGTACATGGCCTTTGAAGATCAGTGTCCCAGTGCTGCCTGAGAGATGTCAGCGGTTGCGCTGCATGCGTTCTCAATGAGTCCGCGAAACATTTTGTGAGGTGTATCCCTGTTCCCAACACGTGCATATGTTGGATAGTAAGGTGTGTTGTAGGTTCTTGTGATATGTGCCCCCATAATGCTCACAGCATCGATGTTAGCGAGGTATATAGTAGAAATTGGCCCAGTGGCAGGTCATCTTCATCAGCTAGGACATCAAAGGGCACTAACTGTCTGTCACGATATAGGTCTCGTAGGGTCTGTAGTCCTACCTCCCCCAGGCAGAAAGTACAGTTCTGGCGATGGCACGCTGCCCTCTTGGCATGCCCTGTATGGGCAAGGAAGGCGCATATGGGATCACGCTTCTCGTGAGGCACAAACTGCGATGTAAGCATCTGTAGTCACCTCCAGCATCAGATAGATAGGGATTGCCCCCTTCCTCCCAGGGTGAAACAAGCTTATAATTGACGAGTGTGTCCTACCTGGCAGCTGCGGGGCCGTATCTGCCAAGTATAGCCCACCAACCCATCTGGCTTTCCATTGAAGTTGCGCGGCCTGGTAGTAATGCTCCATATTGGGTACTGCAAAGCCTCCCTGATCTGTCTTAAAAAACTAGCTTAGATAGTGCAACCCTGCATTGTGTGTCATGCCAAATGAATTCTCGCATGGTGCGCTCAAATGAACGAAAGACTGGGGGTCGAATATAGAGTGGCAGAATGGTGAAGTAATATAAGAGCCGTGGAAGAACCACCATTTTAAGGAGCGCTATGCAACCCATTACCGTCAAGGGAAGGGTGCGCCAGAAAGCCATTCATGATTTAATTGTGCCAATCGCCAGCATAAGGTTCCCCTCCAGCAGATCCTCTAATTTGTGATAGATCCTGACACCTAGGTAGCGCAACACAGATGGCTGCCACTGCACCCCTGTGCCATTAACTACTAGTGCTGGGTCAGTCGCAGACGCAGCGGACGGGTATAGGCACGATTTTGTCCAAATTTACTCACAGGCCGGATAGGGATGCAAGGTCAGATAGTGTCTTTGCTACGTTATCGCAGGGTCCTCTTATGTCTCGGAGATATAGAAGCAGGTCATCGGCGTACAGGGACACCCCATGTATTCCAGTGCTTAATTTGAGCCTGTGCTTTCCAGGGCTCAGCACCAGCACTTAATTGTTTTCCAGTGCTTGGCACCGGCACATGATTGTCAACGCCATACTTGGAACAGTCCACCACATGGTGGCGCTGCTCACCTAATTTAGAGATGAGCAGAACAACGGTAGTTTAGGACTACAATATACACTCAAATTGCTAATACCTGCCTTCCCAGCCATTCCTTTAGCTTTGGGGACCTGGAATAATCTGAACTGTCGCATTTACATGCGAGAGAGATGGTTAGTAGTTGTTTTGGCAGCGATGACAAGGGTGATGGGTGGTGCAATCTGCAGTGGCATCCTGGTCAGAGCCCTGGCACTTAATATTTTACAAATTAAGCACTGATGTATTCCATCGCCCAATGGGATCCTCCACTCTTCCCCACCATGTCAGAGTGTTTCTTACAACGGTTCTATGGCCAGGGAGAACAGTAGCAGGGATAGCGGACATCCCTCCCTGGTGCCACGGCTGATGGGTATCGACTCTGACATGTAAGGGCCTGTCTTGACCTTAGCGGTGGGAAGGGTGTAGATTAGATAGGACTTAAGAAATGGGTGCCCAATCCATTCCTGGAAAGAGTGGCGATCAAGAACTCCCACTCTAGGGCATTGAACGCTTTCTCCAGGTCCAATACCAAGCAGCCTGAGTGCGGCCAGTGCTCTGCAGAATATTTAGCTACTCTGAAGAAACTGCGTATATTTAGGGATGTACTGCGGGCAGGTATAAAGCCATTTTGATCGGCGTGCACCAATTGAGGCACTAGAGGAGCCAAACTATCTTCCAGTATTTTAGCCAGGATCTTGTAGTCGGTGTTTAAAAGCGCTAGCGGGAAATAGGAACCCAGCAGTTCAGGATTCCTATCCGGTTTGGGTAATGACACAAGTAGAGACTTGCAAAGTGCTGCCGGGAGGACGGACACCTCTAGTGATTTTTCATATAACGCCAGCAAATGTAGGGCCAGTATTGGTGCATACTTCTTGTAATATTCAGCTGGCAGTCCATCCGGCCCAGGTGTCTTACCCGTGGCCTGCGCTCTTATGGCTACTTGGATGTCGAGGAGCATGATTAGCTCCTCCAGCTCCACTCGCTGCAACAGGATCACAGTTGGCAGGGAGAGAGGGGAAGGAAGATCACTATCTCCTTTGGGTCCGTGTTAATGACAATTTCGTATAATGTTGTGTAGTCTTTAACAAATTCTTGGTGTTTCTCCTTTTGAGTGGTCAGCAAGAAAGCAAGCATTCAGAACATTTCTTGAAACGGCGCCATCCCGTATACATCGAGAAAGCTGAAAGCTGATCTACTTCTGTTACTAAAAAACGGATCTCCCTCAAACAGTACAGACACCAGGTTAATGCAAAGAGCGAGGAGGCATCAGCAAAGGATAAGATGATACAGGAGAGAGACTACAAGGAGGGACTGGTGTCTGAGCCCACGCACCCCAGAATCAAGGGGCATGCCTCAGCCGCTTCCTACGGAAAGTATGAAACTCCTCGGCTGGACTGACTTATCTATCTCTTTCTCCCCCCCTAGGCACCCGTCTCTCCTATCACCTATTTCATCTCCCTCCCCTCCCTCTCTCTATCCCCTTGGATGTCTTATATCTCTGTTCACCCTGTAGATATGTAATATTCAATCGTTTTTAGCCTGATCGATGTGAAAATGGAACCCTGAGTGAATTTACTATTTGCATAGTTACAACTGTAACCACTAGTATACGCAGTAGTTCTTTGTACTTAATATCACTATTTTGTGATTCTGTGCTCTCCCGTTTCATCTCTCTCCTAAGTGACTCTACAATGTATACATTTCCTTTTCTGCTATCTGTTTCTCTTCTTTGTGGGACTCTTCAACTCGCTGTCTCCCTCCCTCTGTCCCCCTGACCCTTGCCTTTCGCGGATCCTGTCTTTTTCTAAATCGCTAATTTACCCTGGTATTGAATGTGTTATCTTTTTGTATTAATGTGATTTTTCTTTTCCCGGCTGTTCCCCCTCTGTTGACCTGCCAGTTCCGACCCGCCTCCTAGCCCCCTGTCCCTTGTTGCCCTTTGACTAAGCACTCCTTCTCCTCTTGTTGGGGAAAGATCCAATATTCATACTCTGGAGTCTCAGGGACCCCCTCTGAGAGAGTCCACAGTGTCAAGGGAGCCACGCACAGTTGAGCTATGGTATGGCGCCCCTTACCAAAGCACTCCCTCTCCCCTTGTTGGGGAAGGATCCAGTAGGTAGGCCTTGGAGTCTCAGAGACCCCTCTGAGAGAGTCAACTGCGAAAAGGGAGCCTCACGCAGCGGAGATGTGGGATTGATACCACTTCCCCTGGGATCACAGCTTACCGGTCCTTGGACGTGGCTTATGGGAGCCACTCTCAGTTGAGGTATGGTATGGCGCCCCTTGCCAAAGCACTCCCTCTCCCCTTTTTGGGGAAGGATCCAGTAGGTAGGCCTTGGAGTCTCTGAGAGAGTCCACTGCGTAAAGGGAGCCTCTCGCAATGGAGATGGGGGAATGATGCCACTTCCCCTGGGATCACAGCTTTATGGACTTTGGACGCAGCTATTACTCGTCTACTGGTTTGTGCCCCCGTCACCCTCCTCCTCCTCTTTCATGCTGTGTCTCTCCCCCTCCCCCTCCTCTTTCCCTCCTTCATTCTCTGTCTACTTCCCCTGCTCCTCCCCCCTCTCCCCAGAATCTCTCCCCTTGCCTGCTTTTTCCCTTACGTATATTGTCCTTATTGTTTGGCTCGACCTAACATGTAATTATATAGTTATGCTCTAATAACCGTGCAACCTTTGTAACGATGTAACCTGCAACTATGGTCTGATACTCATGTAAAGCGCTCTGATACCTCCGGGTCTAGCCAGCGCTATATAAAACCTTTAAAAAAAAAATAGATACCTTGACATTGAACGCAGTAAGAGGATCAGCCGCCGTGCCTGCTTCTGCCGGATTAGCCATGCCAGCAAGTGGCCCTCTCTGTCCACTGCAGCATGGGTGCAAGCGGAATGTGCAGCGTTGTTCAGGCATCACAGTCGTTCCAGCACTTCCACATTCTCGCGCCGAGCCTCATCAAGTTTACGCACGCCGTCCGGATCCAGTATCGCGCTAGACTCCAATTGAAGGAGTGAATTTTCGAGGCATGTTACTTCTCGATCTAGCTGCCTGTGGATGCCCCATCCCAGGCCTAGGCACTGTCCCCTCACCACAACCTTGAGTGCTTCCCATTCTACTCTTCTGTCGGTGACCGAATCTGCATTTGTCTCGAAGAAGGTGTGTTAGACTTGGCTTTTACAGCAGGTTTACCCCCAGAATTTTTGGCCTACTGTTTTTGACCCTGTTTTTGTTGGTTTTAGGACTCTGGGCACTTTACTACTGCTATTCAGTGCTAAAGTCCATATGCTCTCCATGTGAATTGTGTTTATGGATTGGTGATTCCATTATTGGCCTATTTCATTTACTGGCAAGTCCCTAGTACAGTGCACTGTGTGTGCCCAGGGCCTGTAAATCAAACGCTGCTAGAGGGCCTGCAGCACTGATTGTGCCACCCACATGAGCAGCCTGTAAATGTAACTCAGACCTGCCACTGCAGTGTCTGTGCACAGTTTGGTACTGCCATGTCGAACTGGCAAGTGCACCCACTTGCCAGGCCCTAACCTTCCCTTTTCTTACATGTAAGACACCCCTAAGGTAGGACCAAGGTAGCCACATGGGCAGGGTGCAGTGTATGTGAAAGGTAGGACATGTACTGAGGTGTGTGACATGTCCTGTTAGTGAAATACAGTGTAATTCATTTGTCACTATTGAAAGGTTATCTGTTCCATAGGATAGAATTGGAGTTTATTTATAACGGCTTATAAATATAACTTCCCATTGGGACAAGATAGAAAGATGGAGTTTAGTATGCCTGAACTCAGAATATAAAAATGCATCTTTTAGTAAAGATGATTTTTATATTGTGTGTTTGAAAATAGCACTTTTAGAAAGTGAGTATTTTCTTGCTTAGCCATCCTGTGTGCCTCTGCTGGTTTGTGGATTGACTGTCTGGCTTTGGAGTGACAGGGGCTGGGGATGTGAATTCTCTCAGACAGCCACTGGAGGTGGGTTGAGATGTGTCCTGCCTTTCCTGAATGAGTCAGGGCTGGGCTGAATAGATCTGGGCTGCATTCAGAGTAGTGGGAGGAGTTTTCACTAGCACCTGAATAGGCCTGGTCTGCATTTAGAGTAGTGGGAGGAGATTTCCCTTGCACCTGAATAGGCCTTGTCTGTCTTGGACAATGCTGTCTCCACCTCCTGTCAAGAAGCTGGACCAGAGAGGACAGAACTGGTTTGGGCTGAGCCAAGAAGAAGAGCTGGAAAAGGTGTCAGGAGGAACTGCCACTTTGCTGCGTGCTCTGCTTTGTTGGCCTGCCGCTTTCTGCTTCTGTCTTGGGCAGGGAAAGGACTGGATTGTACTTTCATCATCCTGCTGTTAGAGTTTTCTCCAAGGGCTTGCATTAGAGCTTGCCTCCTGTTGGAAGTCCCAGGGAGATAAAAGACTAAAGAAAACTCGCTGGAATCAAGGAACCTGCCAAGAAGAAGAGCTGGAAGAGCTGCCAGGAGGATTACTGCCCCTTTGCTGTGTTGTCACTTTGTTGGGTTGTCCTGCAGTTGCTGCTTCTGCCTTGGGCAGGGAAAGCACTGGACTGAACTTTCTTTATTTGTGCTGAGTATCTCCAAGGGCTTGAAGTACGGAGAGAGGAGTTGGCCTAACGGCTAGGGCGTTCGACCTCGGACCTGGGGTACTGGGTTCGAGTCTCGGTAATGACGCTGAACATCCTGTGATTCTGGGCAAATCACTTAATCTCCCCGTGCCTAACAAAAATGAATGTGTGTCCTCATGTAACGTAATTGGTGCTATGTAAAGCGCTCTGATACCCGGTTGCGGGCAAAGTTCGCGCTATATAAAACTCTGCAAAAAAAAAAAAAAAAAGTAGAGCTTGCTTCCTGTTCTGAAGTCTCAGGGACTGCAAAGACTTCACCAACCTCTGGGTACCGCTTCTGGAACCATTGTTTCAGTTGCCACAGAGAAGGGAAAAGCAAATGACTCCATCACCGACTCCGTCGCTGGCTCCGTGTCCTGAAGGCACCGCAGAGGGCACTGCTGCATCTCGTACTGCAACCCTGGTTTCACCGACGACCGACGCCGCCACCGAGCCGCTGCTTGCACCGTGACCTGTGGGCACCGCACTCCGCACCGCCTCTCTTCACTTCGCCACCCTGATCTCACCGATGCCGTTGCTGCCTGCTGACTTCGACACCCGTGACCACATCGTGGCTGGGGCACCACTCGTAAGTTTCATGACGCACCGCCTCGTCACACACCGCATTCTGGACCGACCGACACCAACTTCCCGCAACCGGCTCATTCGCCTGCACCGTGATCTGTCAGCAACGCATCGAGCACCGCCTTCACTCCACACCGCAGCCCTGGTCTCACCGATGCTGCTGGACGACCGTCACTGAGCCGCTGCCTGCACTGCACCTTGAGGGCACTGCACGCTGCACCGCTTCACTTCACATCGCAACCGCGACGGTTGCCACGACTGGCTCGCACCAACGTGTCGGCCGCAACGCAAAAGGTACTGTTTACGAGTCTGCAGACCCCCCCGACCGACGCGTCAGACGGAACTGTTGGATTCTGTTGTTTTCAGTATTACGGTAGTCCCGGATGGGGCTACCGACTCGGAAGAACTGTGTTTTTGAGATATTTTAAAAGGATATCTTGCAAAGTATATATTTTTAAGTACTGTATGTTGGATTCTTATCGTTTTGGTCTTGTTTTGGAAATATAAAAATATTGGATATTTTTCTAAACTGATGTGGTGTCCTTTTGTAGTGTTTTCACTAGATTACTGTTGGTTATGTGCAAATGCTTTACATGCTGAGATAAGCCTGACTGCTCAAGCCAAGCTACCAAGGGGGTGAGCAGGGGTTATTTTAGGAGTGTAACTCCCTTATCCTGACTAGAAGGAAGGGTCCCTACTTGGACAAAGGTGCAAACCATTGCGAACTAGAGACCCCCATTTCTAACAAGGTGGTAATAGTGGTGCCCAATGATGCTGGGAAGGGCGGATCTTAAAGCGCCGCCAGCTGGAGGCGCCAAAAGCGACTGACCTGTCCAGCTCTCTCCCATCTCATCTGAAGAAGGTGAGGATTGTGATCCGAGTGTGTCCGTCCTAGGTAATCTATTTGACAGCATCTAGGAATCATTGCTGCTGATCCCACAAAATGGTCGATACGGACATGTAGTCCGTGTGGTGGGGGATAAAAGGAATAGATCTGCACCTGTAGATTCATTGCCCTCCAGATGTCGGTTAAGTGCCAGTGATGTAGCCATTCTCCTAAAGTCCTGACATTAGATGTGGCGGCTGTTTGTGGGAGCAGCGGGAATTACCTATCTAGTGTTGTGTCAAAGGACTGCATTGACGTTCCCTCCTATCAACCAGGGGACCTGGCTCCAGCGGGCCAGTACTCCGAATAATGTGTGCGAGAAAGTTGTCTGGTCTGTGTTGGGAGCATAGACGATCCCAAGCAATATGTGTTTCCCATCAAGATGGCCCCTTACAAATACATAGCGACCATGCGTGTCAATCTCTGACTCATCCACAATGAAGGGAACCCCTGATTGTACATAATTAAGCATCCCTCTGGTGTACAAGGAGTAGCCCGTGGTGAATACCTGTCCCCACCACCGACGTTGGAGCCTGTGGGCTTGCGGCTGTGTGAGGTGCGTCTCCTGCAATAATGCTATGTGCGCTGTTCGGCGCTTGTGGTAGGAGTATGTTTCATACCTATGCGCCGGTGTATGAATCCCACGTACATTCCAGGTGATTTTGTTAGTGGTAGACATTTGTTCCATAGGTAGGAGCTTTGCAGTGAGTGAGTACCGCTGTGCGCTGGTGGCAAATCAATAGCCTTGTCCGCAAACTACAGGTGGGGGCTGCACCTGCTGGACCAATTGCTGTGTAACCATAAGGAATAACATGTTGAAAATAAGTAAACACTTTATGTGTTCGAACAAGGAAAGAGCAGAGGGACAACATGTATCAGCCCAAACTACTAATCTTGCCTAGTGGCAACTACCGAGCATCCTCGTCGGGTTTCTGGGGTGCGGTGTCAACTGGGGGGGTGCAAGGCCAGTGCGTGTGAAGCCCCAATGTTGCCCAATAATGAGCATGCAATGCCTTCCCCTTTGTAACAGGACGTACTGGGAAGCAGTAGGCTTAGCAAGCTGTGTGTACCCCAGGGCTTTTATATAGTTGTGCCCCCCTCCTGACTCATTGGCTGCAGAGTATGTGTGTTCTGATATTTCTGTCCATGCATACCAGCAATGTTTGTGGTTTAGATGAACTCATCTGCTGTTTGTGGCGTTACACTTGGTGGTCGCCTTGAGTCTTATCCATATGGCCATACTGCAGAGGAGCTGTCGTCACTGAAGGATTGTTCAGATGAGTCGGCGAGTTCTTGTCCACTACCACGGTCTCTTATTGTTGCGGCTGTTTGCAGGGCTTCCGGCCTCTCCTGCAGTACTTGCTCCAGGTCCATAGCTGTGGGGTCAGACGGTTGTTGCGTATGCATTTCCCCCTGCGATCTATCTGGTTATCAGTACTGGCCTGCATGTACTCTACATGGCTAGTCGGTGATGTCCGGTGTCCAGCAGACTGCAACCAGGTCCAGGTCTCCTCCACTGTGTTGAAGAAGTGGGTGGCACCATCTGAGACAACCCGGAGGCGAGCCGGGAAGAGAAGGGAGTATTGAATGCCTAGTTCTTGTATCCGTCTCTTGACTGCCAGGAAGGATCCTCTCTGCCTTTGCACTCCTAGGGCGTAATCTGGGAAGAAGAGCACTGTGGCATTGTCCACCTTCACCTCCTCTAGCTTGCGAACTTCATGGAGCACAGCTTCAAGATCCTTAAAGTTGAGGAGGCGAAAGAGGAAGGGCTAGGCCGTTGCTCCTGGTGGGGGCTGGCCCAATGGCACTCGATGGGCACTTTCAACCACATAGAAAGGAGAGAACGTTCCAGGCGGCAGCAGAGTCCTCAGCCATTGTTCATTGTAGGGTACCGCATCAGGTCCCTCCGCGCGTTAAGGTAGTCCCACTACACGAATGTTATTACGGCAGGAGCGGCCTCCGGCATCCTCAACTCTGTGTTCCAGTGTTGGCACCCGCGTTTCTAGATTTTGCATGTCTGGTGCTGTAGCCTTGGTGACAGGGCGAATCTAAGCCCGTTTGAGTGCCACTTGGCGCACTTTGTCTGCTAGCTTCCGATGGTCAGCCTGCAACAGAGTGAAGTCCGATGTTATCTATGCACCCCTCGATAGAGGTGCGCGTCTGCGTTAATAACGTTCCCATCTTCTCTACTGCCTGTAGTACGGAGTCTAGCTTAGACTCCAATGTGAGGGCTGTTGAAGCGTCTAATGCCCCCTGATCCTATTCAGGTAGTCTGACGTTAGTGACAGGTTGCGAAGGCATAGGCCCCGTCCCAGCTCGCTGTCGGCCCATCACTAGAGAGTCTCAAGAGGAGGGTAGCGCCTGCTGTTAGTGTCTGTGCGATCTTGAGTGCCACTGAATGCCGCTGCACTGGTCTTCTTCACCAATTGAAAAGAGGGGGAAGGGTTGCTGTGCACCTCCTATAGTCAGCGGCGCTGGGGATGGTAAAAGGCTAGAGTTTATTTAGGCAAGGAGATGTCTTAACCCAACAGAGGCTCCAGATTCTCTATTTACTTCTTGCAGCATCGGTAGGAGGGTGCTTCTAGTTGATTCTCGGGATGTCTGTCATGTGTGATGATGGTTCGTAAATCAGTGTCAGTCTTCCAAACAGCTTATTTGTGTGTCAGAGTGGTGATGGGCCTGGGCCCGGCAAGACTCCCGGGCCCCTGTCACCTGACCCAGTGTCCAGGGCAGTATCGGGTGCAGCTCCAGTCCTCTGTGCCCACTGGAGACCCCGCACCTGTCCCAGTGTGGCTGTATAATTGTAGGGCCTGTTGCTGGTATTGGGCCCTCGGATCAGGCAAACCAGGACACAGAGCCTTCCACGGCATGTATCACAGTGGATCCCACTGCGATGTTTCACAAGGCGAGGAGAGTGTTTCAGGCGGTCTCAGCCATTGGTGGCTCTATGTGGGTTGCGGGGTCAAGACCGTCGCACAGTCACAGGGGCCCCTAAGTGCGGTTTTACTCCTATGGTGGCGCTGGGAAGGGTCAGCGATAGTGCCCCAGAGTTGGGCGGTGATGCCGGCACTCTAGGCTTCACCCATGCGGTGTTAGGGCCGGAGGCCTGGGCCCGATAAGTACCCCGGGCCTCTTCTATGCTCGTCCACCCCTCTCCTCACCTGGTCTGCTGGGTAGAAATCAGTCGCGGTCCAGGCTCCTTGGGCCCATGGAGCGTGGCGCAGCCCCTCCGATGCGTCCTCCAGTGCTAGGCCTTTACAACCTTGGTGCTCGCCGCGTAGGCCTCTCCGCAAGTTGTTTCTCCCACTGCAGCTCAGGTCCAGACATCACCTCGGTCCGATCTGAATTCTCGAGCCGGCCCCCATATGGTCACCACTGGCAGCAGGAGCAGGTCCTAGTGGGTCTCGCGTTGCATTTCGGGCTTGTTTCTCGAGCCCGGGCCTTATAATGCGAGGCCCCGCTCCTGGATCTCCGCTTCTGTGTCATTTTGGACGCCTCGTCACCAGTGCCCACACCGGGACCCAGAATCCCACTTTCCATAGTATGAGAGGTGTAGATTTTTACCGGAGAGGCTCTGCGTTCGGTCCAAGATTCAACAAGGCCATGAAAGGTATGATTGGTGGACTCCCTGAAAAGCTCAGTAGGAGATGGGATGTCCTACTGCCATGCCTGCTTTTTGCTCACTGGGAAGTTACACCGAAGCGTGTGGGGTTCTACCCATTTGAACTTTCATTTGGTCATCCTGTTAGGGAACCATTGTGCCATGTGAAGGAGGGATGGGAGAAACCGCTTGTTGAACCTAAACAGGACATAGTGGACTATGTACTTGGCCTCTGCTCTAGGATGGCTGAATACATGGAGAAAGCAAACCAAAACCTTGAGGCCAGCCAAGAGCTCCAGAAGCAATGGTATGACCAAAAGGCTGCAATGGTGGAGTTACAACCAAGGTAGAAGGTGTGGGTTTTGCAGCCTGTGGCACCTAGGGCCATCCAAGGTCAGTGTAATGGGCCCTACCCTAGAAAGAAAAGGAGAGGTCACCTACCTGGTGGACATTGGCTCTTACAGGAACCCCAAGAGGGTCATCCATGTGAACCACCTTAAACCATATTATGACAGGGCAGATGTGACCATGCTCATGGTTACAGATGAGGATCAGGAAGCAGAGAGTGAACCTCTCCCTGACCTCCTGTCCCACAACCCACAAGATGGGTCAGCGGAAGGAGTGGTCTTGTCAGACACCCTCACTACCCAGCAGCAGACTGATTGCAGGCAAGTCCTAAATCAGTTTGCTGAGCTCTTCTCTTTGCCCCCTTTTCAGACTACCTGGTGTACCCATGATGTGGACACTGATGAAAACCTACCAGTCAAAAACAAAATCTACATGCAGTCTGATCATTTGAAAGAGAGCATCAAAGCTGAAGTAAGCAAGATGCTGAAATTGGGAATCATAGAGTCATCTGTGAGCACCTGGGCCAGCCCAGTGGTGTAGTCCCCAAACCTCATACCCAGGGTGGTAAGGAAGAGATAAGGTTCTGTGTGGACTATAGGGGCCTCAATGCAATGACCAAAACTGATGCAAACCCAATTACAAGAGCAGATGCATTAATTAACAGGTTGGGAGCAGCCAAACATCTGAGTACCGTTGATCTCACATATGGGTACTAGCAGATAGGTCTGACTCCAGGAGCAAAAGAGAGATCTGCATTTTCAACTCCAGATGGGCATTATCAGTTTACTGTGATGCCTTTTTGACTGAAAAATGCACATGCCACTTTTCAAAGGTTGACGAACAAAGTCCTTGCTTGCTTGGAATCCTACAGTACAGCTTATCTAGATGATATTGCTGTCTTTAGCTCCACCTAGCGGGATCACCTGATCCACCTTAGGAAAGTATTAGAGGCTCTGAGAAGTGCAGGCCTCAATATCAAGGCAAGCAAGTGACAGATAGGGCAGGGGAAGGTTGTATACTTGGGCCACCTTGTTGGTGCAGGGCAGGTTCATCCGCTACACCCCAAGATCCAGACCATTCTGAACTGGGTGGCTCGAACAACCCAGACTCAAGTCAGGGCCTTCCTTGGCTTAACTGGGTAATACAGGAGGTTTGTGAAGGATTATGGCACAATAATGACACCCTTTAGAGAACTGGCCTCCAAACGAATGCCCAAAAAAGTAAACTGGACATTGAGCTGTCAAAAGGCTTTTGGCACTCCAAAGGAAGCACTGTGCTCTGCACCTCTTTTGAAAGCTCCAGATTATGCCAAGCAAATCATTGCACAAGCTGATGCCTCTGGATATGGAATAGGAGCGGTCCTATCTCAAATAAATGACCAGGGTCAAGACCAAACCATGGCTTTCATCAGTAGATGGCTACTCCCCAGGGAACAGCGTTGGAGTGCCATTGAGAGGGAAGCCTGTGCTGTGCTCTGGCCCCTGAAGAGGCTGAGGCCATACCTGTTTGGATCTCACTTCATTGTTCAAACCGACCAAAGGCCTCTCAGATGGGTAATGCAGATGAAAGGTGAGAATGCCAAATTGCTAAGGTGGTCCATATACCTACAGGGAATGGACTTTGAAGTGGAACATAGACCTGGTACTGCCCATGCCAATGCAGATGGACTTTCCAGGTTGTCCCGCTTAGCCGATGAAGACTTACATTTGAGGGTCTCGGGTCATGTGAGAAAGTGCCTCTTTTGACATGGTTAGCTCCCCCTTTTTGCAAGATGTCTGATGTGATTTTGAACTGTAAGTACACTGGGGCCCTGCTAGTCAGGTCCCCCGTGTCAGATCTCTTTCCCAAAAACTGTACCACTATTGGCACAACTTCAGTTACCCTGTAAGTCCCTTGTAAGCGGTGCCCCTGGTACCTAGGGCATGGGTACTGAAGAGAGTCCTTTGGGGCTGCAGCACTGGTTGTGTCACCCCAGGTACCCCTCACCAAGGCTATGCACTCTGCCATTGCAGGCTGCGTGTCTTGGTGCAGAAAAACCGGAAGAGTCGACATGGCACACAGCCCTGTGTGCCATGCCTCCGACACACTGCATGGGATATAGGTAAGTCACCACTACTGCAGGCCTTTAGCCCTAAGGCATGGTGCACTATATCCGGTGTGTGGGCATAACAGCAAGGGCAGATGTGCCCCTATAATATCCAGTCCATTCTGAGATGTTGTAAGTGCACAGGGAAGCCATAAAGAGTACATGGGCTGGATACTTTGTAAGGTGCTTGGTACCAAACATCTTGTCTTAATAAATCCTCATTGATGCCAGTGTTGGATATATTAATAAATTCACACAGAAGACCCTTTTAGAGAGTCCCCTGAAAACCTACCAAGCGATGATGTGGTTCCTGACTTGTTTTCACCCGCCTGCCACTACCAGACATGTTTCTGACCTCATGGGGTGAGTGAGAGTCAGTGCTCTCAGAGGACAGAGACAAAGCCTGGACAGGATGGCCTTCCTGGGTGGGAAGCTTCCAAGGCAATGCCCCCTTTGAAATACAACCCAGGAACCTCCAGATAGTGGGGGAGGCCAGGCCCCTTTTTCTGCTCCACTTTTTGTGGAAGGAAAGGCAGGAAAATTAGTTAAATTGGGAGGAGGGTTCCCACTTAGCCTACACCACCCCTATGGCAGGGCAGGTGAGGTGAACCCCTCTCCTGAAATTCCACCATCTTGGGATGGTGAGAAAATCTCCTATCAGGGTAGGGTAGTGCCTCTTCCCACAGGAAGTAGTCACTAGAGGGTGTAGACATCCCTAAAGGTAAGTAGCCCACTGGCTACTACCTGTCTCCCCTAGGTGGCACTCTGAAACCCGAAAATCAGATTTGATGGATAAGAGAAGACCAGGATAAAGAAGACCCGCTGCTCGAGAACTGAAACCCTGCTGCAGGAGAAAAAGGCACCAAACCCTGCCTGCTGCTCCCAGGACTCGACAATCACTGCTTCTTTGTCGTTGTGAAACCTGAAAGGACTCCAAAACCCTGAAGCACCTCCAACCTTCAAGAAATTGCAATGAAGTTCCCTTGGAGTGAAGGTATCACTCCCCTGCACGCCACAGACACAGATCCCATGAAGTCTGGGTTGTTGATGTGCTACTCCCCGATGACCTCGATGCAGCACCCAAGCGAGAAAAAGTACAACAGCTTCAGAGGGTCAGTTCTGTCTCCCCAACAAGTTTGAAGACACCATGACCTACCGGAGCTGGGGTGTACCAATACCCAGGGTACCGGACCCCTAACAGCAAACACGGAGAAGAAGAGTCCACTCTGGACTCCCGAAGCACCAGAAGCAAGCACCTGTCGAGGGACATCGAGGCACCTGAGACCCACATCCCGAGTGGCTCAGCTGTCCCGAGATCGCCTCTCCAAGTTGTCTGCTCCTGACCGCGAGGACCTCAAGATGCACAACGCTCGGCTGACCTGTTCGCTCTGCATCCAGCCCTACTGGCCACAGCACTGACCAAACAGCCCTGCTCCCGTGGTCCACAGGCCCTTGTGACCTCCTCCCTCCGAGGAGACCCACTGGACTTACCTGTAAGTCCCTCTGTGCAGTGCTTTTTCAAGTGCGCCCCTTCGTCTTTGCGCACCAGCTTCCAAGACCTCATCACTCTCCGCTGATCCGGGATGCTCATGAACTTCTCCTGCTGAAACTTTGGACCTCATCCCAACATCAACCTAAAACGAGAAGGTGAACTTCGTGAAAGCATTGCCTGAATTTCTATGTATTTTTCTGCTTTTCCTCCATTGTTTCCTATGGTGCTCAATTGCGCATAGATGTGATATATTTATCAAACTTTGCAAAATTGTATCCCTGAAATACTTACCTTAGAACTGTGTTTATGGTGTAAAAAAACATATAAAAATTTACATAATTTTTACAAATTGGTCTCTGATTTATTCTTGAGTGTGTTTCATTTATTGCCTCTGTGAGTACAACAAATGCTTAACATTACCCTCTGATAAGCCGACCTGCTCGCCCACACTAGCACAAAAAAAGAGTTTGCATTATCTACTTTTACCTCTACCTGCCTTTTGGGGATTTCTCGCACTCTCTACATACTGTACTTCAATTGAGCACACTGTACAGAGAGGCGGTTATGCGAGTGTGTGTGTTTATGTATTTTTTTTCTCTGAAAAAAACAAAGGTTAAAGTAACGTTTTAGTTAAGTGAATTTCTCAGTGACAACGTTAACGTTTTGAAGGAAATAAAACACAGAAATTCACCAGTTATAGTTAGCAGCACTAACTAAAGCTTGCACCCCCACAATGCACTGCTTATGACCTCACATATGACATCACTCATGACATGCTCTATGACAACATTTACGAGATCACTGATGACATCGCAAATTACATAATTGATGAAATTACTGATTACTGATTACATCACTGATGACATCACGCAAAGAGTGTCATAGTTTGTTTTACATTTTACTTAGTGGCAGATGACTACAATAGAACTTTTCTACCTCATTTTGTACAGCTTAGGTCCAGCTAATGTTTGTAAGCGTGTGCAAAAACGCATGTGCACCTAAACCACCATAGATGTGTAGAGGTATTGAATCCATTTAAAATCTTTGCATTGAAGAGTACCTCTGTGAGCAAGGAACTGCTGAGTTGTAGTCATTATGATTAAGTCTGAATCACTATTCAGGAAAGCTGTAAAAACATGGCTTTTCAGCTCAGTCTAAAATGCTCTCTGGACCCGGACATGACACTGCCTGGTTACTCGCTGCTGATTGCTTCTATAGCGCCGGGACACCTCTGCTGGAGGTATCTGTTTGCGCTCAACAAATGGCTTTATTATTATTATTATTATTATGGTCTAGACAACTGTTTGGTTTGCAGAAAAACTTTCAAACAGGAAAAACACTCTACATAGTAGATACTAACTTTTGAAATCATCCTTGAGTTATTAGAGAGAAATGTGCCAGGATAATAGTGCATACTTAACATAGAAGAGTGTGTGCAGTGCATCAGATACTAATCTATATACGTTTTCTTGTTTTGCCTCAGCAGATGGCCTATCTGTAAAGTATACAGTATGCAGTTTGAAGGGTGCAGGTAGTATGATCTTTAGCCCCTTCAAATCTTGTTTTTTTAAACAAGTAGTGTTTGTTTTTACAACTGTTTGATAGAATGTTCTTAATAGATTCTTTTGAATACTCTGTGGTGTATTTCCCATAAGAGTTTCACTGTTTGCATACAGTGTGGTAAGGAATCGACTCTGTTCATAGAGTGTTTACACTACTCAGTTCTCTACTGATATCAACTTTATTTCTTCATGTAGGCTCAGTGTGTGTCTGAGGTTTCATACAGATAAAAGCTGTCCCTAGTAGGACATTTGTTTTGGAATTGGCATTCACTATTTTAGCTTTCTTTGAACAGTTGTATAGATATTGAACACCTTGTGCAATTAGGGTTTCCCATATCTCTGTGGTTGATTGATAATGTGAACTATGCTTTGTGTAAAGTGTATGGTTTTGGTTAAATGTTGCACGTAATGTTTGCTTTCAACACCTAAAGGAGTTGTTTCTGCATTGGTAGACACGATGCCTGATCTTCTACTGATCTATTTTTTTTTTTTTTGTGTCCTCATTCGCCATCAGATAAATTAGAGCTTGTTCAATTTACTCCTGCGGCCCCCCTTTTAAATGGCACCAACTGGAGAGCTCTGTATCTAGATGGATATGCTTTACACAGTGCTTCTCTACAGATTGGTTCTGTCTCTCTCGGGGCACCTCACAGAAACCAGAGAGAATTAGTAAATTAGTGTAAAGGCTTAATCATTGGACTAATATAAGCTGCTTTTATTTTATTGATCCAAGCTGTCCAACCATTCTTCGCATGGGCCTCAAAAATCTTTCCTGTTGTTTTTACCTTTATCTAATCTAGCTCTGTCCAACTTTATTATATATTTAATAGAGATCACCCAATCTAAAAAAGTTGGAGAAATATCTTTGACCCATTTTTTGCAAATTTCTCTTCATGCTATTAAGATCAAGTATAAACATAGTCTATTCTCCCCTCTTGACATAGACTCATAGGGGCAGATTTACAAGCCCCCTGCGCCACCAGTACGTCACTTTTTGTGATGTACTGGTGGCGCAGGGGGCTGCTCCATATTTACAAGGAGAGGAAAAGCCACCCTGCGTGACTTTTCCTCTCCTTATAATCACGGCCCCTTCACACGCAGCACTTTGCGGTGAAGGGGCGTTCCATGGGTGTTGCTGTGGGTGTTCCCACGCAGCACCCATGGAACAAGACACATCTCCTGAATTACAGAAATCGTAACTCTGGAGATGCGTTTGAAAGCTACGCCACCCTAGAGGTGGCGTAGGGAGCGCTACCGAGGAGAAATGTTTTAATTTCTCCTCGTTTTCCTCTTTCAATGCGTGCTGCATTCTGCAGCACGCATTGAAAGAGGAAAATGATTGTAGTGATTGTTTTTGTGCAGGAAGGTTCCCCTTCCTGCACAAAAACAATCTCCCACGCACGCAGGCATCCTTGCACCATGGTGCAATGGTGCCTGCGCCAGCGCTATGGCTGCAGTTTGTGCGCCAGCGCAGGGGAAGCACAAGGATGCGACATATTCTTGTAAATATGTCGCATCCCTGTGCTTTCAAACTAACGCAGCATGGCGCAGCAAAATGACTTGCTGCGCCGTGCTGCGTTAGTTAACTGTAAATCTGCCCCATAATGTGGAAACAATCCAAAGAAAACCAAATTTATGCTTACCTGCGTAGTTATACCAAAAATACTTTCCATACCTCTATTTACCTCCGTCCAAAAATGACTTAACTTTGGGCAAGATAAAAACATATGAATGTCGTCCGCATTGGTCAGAAGACACTTTGAACAATTTGGCACTGGGCCCTTCGTAAATTTTGAGAGCTTTAAAGGAGTCCAATACACCCTGTGAATACAAAAAATATAGGGGCATATTATTAAGAACGGCGCTAAAAATGAGCGCCGGTTTAGCGGCAGAAAACTGCCGCTAAAGCGGCGATAATGGGCTTGATAATATGCCCTTGAGAATTCCAATAGAAGCCCATGTTCTGGTGTAAACATGGGCTTCTATTGGATTCTCAGGGCATATTATCAAGCCCATTATCGCGCTTAGCGGCAGTTTTCTGCCGCTAAATCGGCGATAATCTTAACGCCGTTCTTGATAATATGCCCCATAATTTCTTTTTAAATTTGCAGGTTGCACTGTCGTGTGTAGAATGTCATGAGATACTTGCCATAATTCTTCGAGATTGCAGCCAGGCAAGTTCTCTCCCCACAGCTCCGTTGGTAACTTAAATTCGCCCTCTTCCAGGTCAAGAAGTAACCAATATAGAGTCGCCACCTCTTTTTTCTTTGCAACTCTTTTTGATAGTGTTGTTTCCAATTCATTGGGTATGCCCACATCCATCCCAACAGTCTGATACCAACTTCTTATTTGCCAGTATTTAAATTTAGATAATCCTTTATCCACCATTGAGTTCATCTCCTCCCAAGATAGCAAAGTTCCATCCGGGGCTAACTGACCCCATCGCTGAATTCCTGCTTTAGCTAAAGGAGTTGATAAAACGTCTCTAGTCCATTCTGGTGATCCTGGTGCGTTCCATATGGGGGCGAGGGCGCTAAAATAGCTAATTCTTAAAATTATCTTGATCTTAGCCCAAGTATTTACTAAATTATATAGTATTTTTAGGCGGACTTTTAAAAAAAATCTTGGATCTCCAAATTTGTATAAGAAGCCTTGGCTTCCACTCTCCACATCCAGGAGCATCTCCTTGAACATTACACCAATGTCAGAGCCATCTGGTATATCCATAAGCATTTTTCCTGCCCTCAAAGAGAATACCCTTGCATATAAAACTAGATCTGGGAGACATAGCCCTCCTTTATTCTTTTTTCCTTCGTAGCTTCTTCCACGAAATTCGGGTTCCTTTCGAGGCCAAAATAAAGGTATTTAGTTTTGCCTGTATAGTTTTCAAGATTTTTCATTAAATGCTAGCGGAATATTTTGTAGTAGAAAGATTATTTTTGGCAACAACATCATTTTTATTAAGTTTGTTCTGCCAATCAGGGTCAAAGGAAGGTAGGCCCATCCTATTATGGAGTTTTGTATTTCTTTTCCAACTTTATGAAGATTTGTTTCTGTGATTTTGTCAATGTCTTGAGTGATCAATATTCCTAAATATCTTATTGGTTTTTTTGTTGGATAAATACAGTCTCTCAAGTTCCAGACCATGCATTCAGTTTTAGCCTCGTTTATTTCATATCCAGAAACCTGTCCAAATTTCTGTGCTTCTTGATATATTAACGGGAGTGTAATATTTAGATTCGTCGTGTATATCATGGGATCATCGGCATATAATGCCACCTTTTTCTCCCATTCTATCAATTTAAAAGCTTGTATTTTAGAGTGTGTTCTGAGCTTTTCAGCCAGCGGATCTATATACAGATTGAAAAGCATTGGAGATAGCGGGCAGCCCTGACGGGTACCTCTCTGGATTTTAACTTGGTCAGAAAGATTACCGTTTACTAAAATTCTGGCTGAAGGCGATTTATAAATCAACAAATTTGACCTGCAAATTTTTTTTCCTATATTGCTTTCTTTTAATATGTATTCTAAATAGGTCCAATTCACTCTATCAAACGCCTTTGTAGCATCTATTGTTATTACTGCCAAAGGAATTTTGTGTAGGGTCACCACATCTATTGCTCCAACCAAGTTGTAGGTAAGGTCTCTTATCCCCCTGCCTCTAACGAATCCCTTCTGATCTCGATGTAATAAATTCTCTGCCACCCCATTCAATCTCTCTGCCAATATTTTTGAAAAGATCTTATAATCTATATTGAGCAGAGAGATGGGCTGATATGAATCACATGAACGAGGTGGTTTAGAAGGTTTGAGGATTAGTGCTACCGTTGCTTCATTCCACGAAGGTGGTATGTCTCCCCCTTCCTCAAAAATGTGTGAAAATAATAACGTCATGACCGGAATGAGGGCTTCTTTTAAAACCTTATATAGTTCCGCAGGTAACCCATCTGGACCTGTGGCTTTCCCAGATTTACCCGATGTTATAGCCTTTCTGATCTCAACCCTAGAAATCAGCATATCCATATTCTTAGATTTATCATCAGTAATTCGGTTTAGAGGTGTCTGGCCCATCCAATTCCTTATTTCTAGTTCTTGAACTGCTAGGTCTTCATGGTATACCTTCTCAAAATGTGACTGGAAGGCTTTTTCAATATCATTTGGGGAATTAAGTAATTTCACCCTGGACATCTGCGTTGATCTCATTAATGCTGCTTCTAGCTAGATCTTGATTTGTCTTCCATGCCAGAAGCTTCCCGCAGCTCTCCCCATACTCAAAATGAGCTAGTTTGCTGGCTTGCCATTTCTTTTTTAGCCTTAACTCTAAGACTGCCGCCAAGTCTGATTTAAGAGATTCTAGTTTTCGAGAAATATTAGCATTCAGTGAATTACTTTGCTGTGTATTAAGGTCATACTCTATTTTCTGTATTTCTCTTTCTATATCCTCTATTTCTGCTTTATATTTTTTATGTCTAGCGAATTGTATAGAGGTTATTTGACCCCTTATAAAAGCTTTGTAAGCATCCCAGACCACTTGTATCGGGGCAGTATCTAAGTTCGTCTGGAAAAAACTCTCTGTTTCCAAAATTAGCTTCTCAATTGTGCTTTCCTCCCGAAGAATGGCCCCTCTAATGTCCATCTCCTGGAGGTCGGTCTAATTGAAATATTAAGTATTAAAGATACTGCTGAATGATCAGACAGGTGCTTCCCCACATGTTTGACATCCTGGACCCATTGTTTTAAAGCTGTATTTAGAAGAAAATAGTCTAATCTAGACTTATGTCCATATTTTTGTTATGAAAGGTATAACCTCTCTTATTGCCCATTTTTGACCTCCAAACATCATACCACGCTAGTTGTTTCATCTCATTCTTAATTAATGCTCTTACTTTAAAGTTTTGGATGGATCTACTTGTTCTTGATTTGTCTAATACCTGATCTAGAACTACATTAAAATCTCCCGCTAATATTAGCGGATCTGTATAGTTTAACAATTCCGATAATAAGTTCTTAAGAGGAGTCGTGTCATCCGTATTTGGACCATAATAGCCCACAACTGTAAACTTATAAGCGTGGATTTTAATTTTGGCTATAGCCCATCTCCCCATTTTATCCACCGTGCTGGTCTCCAGGGAGATAGCCGAATTTTTCTTTATGATAATTGCTACGCCTTTAGATGGAAATGCTTGAGTTGTACAAACTACGTCTTGGATCCACTTCCTAGGTTTACATAGTGATCTTAACTCATTTTCTAACAGATGGGTTTCTTGTAATATGAGAATCTGCTCCGGGGTATCTCTTAAATATTGGAAAAAAAAATCCATTCTATATTTCGTTCTTAGCCCATTTAAATTCCAGGTAAGCAGTTTTAATTTGAAATCTTGATTCCCTATTGGACAAGTCATCTCTTAGATATCTTCGCTATATTATTGGTTCTATTATGGCGATTTGGACTTTTTTTTTGTTTTTTCCCAATGCTCCCCACCCTGTGCTCCCCTCCCTCTCCCCCTCTAGTGAACCCTCCCCTGGAGAACCCCCCTTTCCTTCTTCCATGACCTCTCCCTAGGCCTATGGAGCCCCCCCTCAGGTCAGGACTCAAAGATGATTTAAAAACTGTAAAGAAACTTATGTATCTCGGAGGCTATTGTTTCCTTATTTTGTTGTCTCATGATCTCTCGATATTGATTGTAAAAACTTTTCAGCATCTTCCACCCTTCTGAATACCTGCATTTTGTTATTATGCATTACTTTCAGTGATGCTGGAAATTTTAATTGTGCTGTGGCTCCCATTTTCTTTAGGGGATCAAGCAACTTCCCCAGTTCCCATTGTCTGGATGCTGTGATTGCGGAGACATCTGACCGTATTTGAAATGCAACATCTTCTACACAAAGAGAATTTACTTTAAGAGCTTTATTCAAAATTTCTTCTTTTAGACTGTATGTCTGTATGTCAAGAAATGTACTAAGATCTTCCTAGGTCTCGATTTATTAGGGTTGAGTCTGAAAGAATCTCTATGCACTCTTTGTATGTCAGCCCTGCGTGCTTCCTCTGAGCAATCAATAAGGGTAGCCTGTTTTATAAGTTTTATTACGAATTCTTTCAGATTGTTCCCCTCCGCCCCTTCCGGGACCTTGAGTAGGCGAATGTTATTTCTTCTTTGTGAGTTCTCTAACGACTCTAGTTTATCTTGCATTTCTAGTCCTTTCTCCTTCAGCACAGCTATGTGTTTCGTATTATCCCCCTCTGAGTAACTAAGTCGGCTACAGTCAGTTCAAGCGCAGTGGTCCTAGCAGCTAGAGAGTCCAATTTAGCTTCAAATTTTTCACACGAGGTTTTGATATCCACCTGGTTGTTCGCAGAGACCAAAAATCTCTCTCTCATCTCTTCCGCTAGTGCTTGTAGTAAATTGCACATTGAATACGATTGGGGGTTATTAGAAGCTTCTCCAATTTGCACAGCATCATGGTCTCCTACGTTAGCTCTGGCGATCATGTCTTGGTGATTTATTGATGGTGCCTGCGATATCTGTATTGTATGTGGTGTGTCTAACTCTCTAGGGCTGCCCGGGATCCCCGGGTCCAACTCTCCCGATATTTTCTCTACTATATCTGTCATCTCTGTAGTCTGTAAAGTATCTTCTTGCAACCCTCCTTTATCCATAAACGGGTAAAACCTATTAGACGTAGGAATGCTATTCAAGATGATTTGAGAGTCACTTGGGGCGTGTGTAGAGTCCTGTGCCAGGATCTCGGCTCCTGGTGTTAGCACTAATGTGGTGGGAGTAACCTTAAAAAAAATTCTAAGGGACGGTGTTAATTTAGGTGCTTGTCGGACCGGTAATACAGTTCTTTTTTTTCCCAAAGCTTTATGCTTGCGTGCTCCTGAGTTTTTTGGTTTGCTTTGTACTGGTAGTTCCTTTAGGGTATTAGATTGTACTCCTTGACTTTGACTGACTTCAATGTCCTGTGAGTCTAACATATGAAATTTTAGTTTGGAGCTTCTTAAAGAGTATCTAGACTGTGTCCGCCCTCAATCTGTATTTATTGAACTAATAGCCAGTTTCACTCCTATAACACTCTGTTCTTCTTCCTTATGTCCCCTCCTCACCCTCCTGTCCCAAGAGTTTTCACACAGGCTTTCCAGCCTTGGCCCCCTCTCCTTACCCTTGTTCTGTGGTAGCTGACACTTCGTATCCGTAAGGTTTCAGAGTTTGATCTCGTTGGACTCGTCGAGGCTACACTGCCTCTGCTTTCGTCTCTGCCCCTGCCTTTCTCGCTCCCTCTCCCGTTTTGGAAACTCTGGAGGGGGATTCGAGTCACGGCTCTCCGCCCTCGGCTCAATCCACACGCAGCGCGGGACCAGAGCAGTCCCAAGCTCCCACGGACGTCCAGCGACCTCTCCAGGCTCGCACCCCGCTGCGCCGAGCACACTGGACCAGCAATCACCGCCTGCTCCAACTCCGCGGTCTCAACACCGGCGGCTTCCCAGCACTGACACTGTGTAGGCTGCCACGCCAAGAGGCCGAGTCCATCAAACACCACCAGCCTCCTCTCCACGATCTTGGCGCCACCTCCGCCGCTATCGCAGCACCAGCGCCCTCCAGTAACCAGCACAGATCGAGGCGGCATACGATTCAGTGCAGGAAAAATAACTGGAAATGAATTTACAGAAATGGAATCCTGAAAATAATACTTATCGATGAGTTCCTTAATTCTTATAACCTCTTTGATACATTGCGCCGAAATAATAGTGTTTAATGCATAGTTAGCGCATTTTCATCTTCCGGACCTGCGGGAGCCTCCGCGACCGCCATGTTCTCCTCGCCGGCCGCCATGTTCTCTCTACTGATCTATTTTGTACTTACTGTCACACCTCTAATGCTATAGTAATTTATACTCCTGTGTGTAGGAAAAGGAAGTTTAGATGATGTCATCAGTGATGTGATCAATTATGTCATTTGAGATGTCATCAGTGATGTCATTTGAGATGTCATTTGAGATGTCATGAGTGATATCATACATGATGTCATAGAACATGTCATGAGTGAGGTCATATGTGAGGTCATCAGCAGTGCATGGTAGGGGTGCAAGTTATAGTTAGTGCTGCTAACTATAACTTGTGAATTTCTGTGATTTTTTAGTTTAAATGTTAGCATTGTCAGTGAGAAATTCACCTAACTCTAACGGTACTCTAACCTTTTCAGTGAATTTTCAAGGTTTAAAACAAAAACAAAAAACAGATCCTTTTATCACAACTAACTATAATGGTACTTTAACCTTTGGTTTTCTTGAGTGAGTTTGAAAAGTTTTTTAAAAATAAAAATATATTTATAAATACCCAGGGACCGATTCACAGAACTAATCCGAGATAAAATCCTAAACGTACTACTTTTGGTATTCACAGAAGGCATTTAGTCGTAGTAAAGTTAGGACTCCTAACTTTACTACTACTAAACTGAGACAAAATCCTAACTTTACGACTTTCGGTATTCACAAAAGGCATTTAGTAGTAGTAAAGTTAGGAGTCCTAACTTTACTACTATTAAATGCCTTCTGTGAATACCAAAAGTAGTAAGTTTAGGATTTTATCTCAGATTAGTTCTGTGAATCGGCCCCCTAGAAACTAACTACTCCAACGATGTTTGTGCTGAGAATGTTCATCTTCTTAGTTTTTGTAACTCACATATTCAGAGCATAGTTTTCAGAGTCTTTGAATCTCTTTTTATGTAAACTTCATATTTCTATTTCAAAAAGACAGTGACCAGTTTTTCATATATCATAAACTATGGGGCCGATTCCGATCTCGGTCACACCCAATACCATTCGGTCGGGAAAAAAGCCATGCAAAAGCCTGTTTCCCGACCGATCCGTACAGCACACCGAACGAGTAAGTACGATGCGCACAACAGCAAAGAATCCGGCCGAGCCGTACTCACCCAAACCAGGTCCTGTTCCCCGACCGAGGCGAATCCGGAAACGCCGAATCGAGTCGCACGGAAGGAAAAATGCAGCTCCGTCCGGCCGAACGAGTACTATGCGCTTTCCGTACGCACCGAACCCGTCGCTACGCACGGCACGTCAAAGCATCCGGGAGAGGCGCACATAAGCTCCGATTCGCGCCACAACACGATCCACGGCTCCGAGACGAACACGCCAGCGACGAGGACGAGGCGAAGCGACGAGGACGAGGCGAAGCGACGAGGACGACGCAAAGCAACGAGAAGGACGAACGACACGAACCAACCATGAATCCCTTCGTCCCGATCATACCAATATTCTACATTTACTACCGGAACAGGCACGGACGCGTACGGCGCCGAAGGTAAGCCAGACACCAACCACAAAACACATACAACACGTACACGACACATCACACACACACAGAGGGATGCAGAATATACTTACACCAGCAACAGCAGCACCATAGGGGCGGGATGCCCATCACCAATGCCACATATGCACACAGGGGCCTGAATGCGCACCACCACCCCTACCCAGGGGGGCAGGATGCCTACCACTACTACCACCCTTAGCCAGGGGGCTGGATGCCTACCACTACTACCACCCTCACCCAGGGGGGCTGGATGCCTACCACTACTACCACCCTCACCCAGGGGGGCTGGATGCCTACCACCACTACCACCCTCACCCAGGGGGGCTGGATGCCTACCACTACTACCACCCTCACCCAGGGGGGCTGGATGCCTACCACCACTACCACCCTCACCCAGGGGGGCTGGATGCCTACCACTACTACCACCCTCACCCAGGGGGCTGGATGCCTACCACTACTACCACCCTCACCCAGGGGGGCTGGATGCCTACCACTACTACCACCCTCACCCAGGGGGGCTGGATGCCTACCACCACCCTTAGCCAGGGGGCTGGATGCCTACCACTACTACCACCCTCACCCAGGGGGGCTGGATGCCTACCACTACTACCACCCTCACCCAGGGGGGCTGGATGCCTACCACCACCCTTAGCCAGGGGGCTGGATGCCTACCACTACTACCACCCTCACCCAGGGGGGCTGGATGCCTACCACTACTACCACCCTCACCCAGGGGGGCTGGATGCCTACCACCACCCTTAGCCAGGGTGGCTGGATGCCTACCACTACTACCACCCTCACCCAGGGGGGCTGGATGCCTACCACTACTACCACCCTCACCCAGGGGGGCTGGATGCCTACCACCACTACCACTCTCACCCAGGGGGGGCTGGATGCCTACCACCACTACCACCCTCGCCCAGGGGGGGCTGGATGCCTACCACCACTACCACCCTCACCCAGGGGGGGCTGGATGCCTACCACCACTACCACCCTCACCCAGGGGGGTGGATGCCTACCACTACTACCACCCTCACCCAGGGGGCTGGATGCCTACCACCACTACCACCCTCACCCAGGGGGCTGGATGCCTACCACCACTACCACCCTTACCCAGGGGGGCTGGATGCCTACCACTACTACCACCCTCACCCAGGGGGGCTGGATGCCTACCACTACTACCACCCTCACCCAGGGGGCTGGATGCCTACCACCACCCTTAGCCAGGGGGGCTGGATGCCTACCACTACTACCACCCTTAGCCAGGGGGGCTGGATGCCTACCACTACTACCACCCTTACCCAGGGTGGCAGGATGCCTACCACTACTACCACCCTCACCCAGGGGGGCTGGATGCCTACCACTACTACCACCCCCACTCATAGGATGGACAATGCATGACACAACCAGCACACCACAACCTAGGGAATGCAAGAATAAGACATCCCCCAACACCATGACAAGCGTGTGTAGACTGTGTCAAATGCCTACAACACCGAACATGACTTTGAACATACAATGTGACCCCCTAGCACATGTGCCACACATATATGTGTGTGGCACCCACAATGCAAGCAGGCCATGACCATTGTGGCAATGGGGTCCAAACCCCCATCATCACAGTGACCAAAATGTAAGTGTGGGGTCCATAGCTGAAGCACACTTTGAACATAGTGGCAATGGGGTCCAAACCCCCATCATCACAGTGACCAAAAGGTAAGTGTGGGGTCCATAGCTGAAGCACACTTTGAGCATTGTGGCAATGGGGTCCAAACCCCCATCATCACAGTGACCAAAATGTAAGTGTGGGGTCCATAGCTGAAGCACACTTTGAACATTGTGGCAATGGGGTCCAAACCCCCATCATCATAGTGACCAAAATGTAAGTGTGGGGTCCATAGCTGAAGCACACTTTGAACATTGTGGCAATGGGGTCCAAACCCCCATCATCACAGTGACCAAAATGTAAGTGTGGGGTCCATAGCTGAAGCACACTTTGAACATAGTGGCAATGGGGTCCAAACCCCCATCATCACAGTGACCAAAAGGTAAGTGTGGGGTCCATAGCTGAAGCACACTTTGAGCATTGTGGCAATGGTGTCCAAACCCCCATCATCACAGTGACCAAAATGTAAGTGTGGGGTCCATAGCTGAAGCACACTTTGAACATTGTGGCAATGGGGTCCAAACCCCCATCATCACAGTGACCAAAATGTAAGTGTGGGGTCCATAGCTGAAGCACATTTCGAACATTGTGGCAATGGGGTCCAAACCCCCATCATCACAGTGACCAAAAGGTAAGTGTTGACAAAGAAAGAGGTGCAACTGCCAAACTGCATGGATGATTCCTGGTCACAGAACAACAAACACATCAGTGGCAAAGTAGTGTATGCGTCCCATTGCAACATAAATTGGGGGAGCCAAATACTGCAGTGCAAATAAGACATACCTTTGGCCATGTGCAGACAAACAACACCCATGGGGGCTGACACCGTCAACAATCATCAATGACACAATGACAGAAGTGACCATCAGAATGCAGACCCACATATTTGCACCAATGGGCACACACATGCAGATACCCTGTGGAGACTGCAGATGTGAGGTGAACAGATACCATACCATGGCAGCAATGGGACACACAAACCATGATCATTGTGCTGACCGATGACCTAGGAGTCCCAGGGACAGCAGGGGAAACCCACCAAACTACATACAGCCAATGGCACACCCAAGATATGCCAATGCAGTGGTGCAGATGCACAAACACAAACAGGCAGACCCACACTGCACATCATACACAACAGGTGAGGGGTGGGTGCCAGTGTCCCCAGGCAACCACACAACACATGAGGAGACCTGAATACCAATCATACAGATGTGCATACAGTGCCACACAAAGGTAACTCATGGATCCAAATCCCCTATGTGGGCAAGCAGGCATTGTCAGATGAGAGGGAGCACAAATCACACATGTCACACAGGCACGTAGGGACAGCAACTGACACAGCAAGACACAGACACACCACAGCACCACCCCCAGGGCCCCCACAATGTGGTGACCCTGGGCTGCATTACAATCCCACTGTGATGACAAAGCTAAATGTGGTTCACACTGTGAACCACAGTCATGTGTCCTGAGCAACTAACTACCATCACACCTACACAAGCACAAATCAAACAGCATGGCCAGTAAGCCAAGGCCAACATGGAGGCAGGGGCCTAGCCGGGCAACAACTCTCATCTGCACACACTCAACACCACACCCCTCGACCTCCAACAATGTGCAGCAGTGAAGCACACATGCACTGGTGACATTGCACATGCACCCATGACTATTCCAGGGTGGTGGGTGGGAACCAAGGTGCAGAAACACATCACACATGGACACTCAACAAGACTCCTGAATGTCTGACACACTGCACACTACGCTGTACATGGACATGACGGCAATACCACACCAACCAATGGGATCCCAGCCACAGTCACACACCAATGAAGAAGCCAAGGTCACCCACAAAGAACACACATAGACAACAACCAACATTGCAGCCCGGACCCTGAGGAGTGCCAGCAGTCACACACACAACGTGTCACAATCACTGAAAGATAACACAAACTGGAAATCACATGACAGGGGCAAACAACAAGTGCCAAGGGAAAACCTGACTGTGACCCATCTGCGTCTGCACACAGACTCAGCCCTGACAGCAAACACACCTATGGGTGACACCCTGATGACCAGTAATGTGCCATGCACCCACATCACAGAGAACCCAGGGCGAAGACTTTGGGGGAACATAGGTCAACTCAGCTAGCATCACAAACAGGTACAACACTAGGGATCACAGCATGCACAGCTAAACGGAAGTGTACACACAGACATGCACATACAACACACACCTTGGGCGCAGGCAATGTCACAGGAGTACACACTGCCATGAGGGGACTCCACTCCTGTGTGAGGAAAGCTGTGCCATATGTTGCCTCAGTAGGGCCCCATCATGTCAGCTGAGCACTTGGTCACACAATCAACAATTAGCACCAAATGAGGGCTCCCGTAACATCAGCCTGGTCATGGAAGTGCCAACGGAATCATCAGCACAGATCCAACACACTTGTATAGCAATGTTGCACTGACAACACAGATGAGTCCTTCCCCATTGATGCCCAAACCTGCATGTCCACTGGAGATGGCCACACGGTCAGGGAAGTAGACGAATTGAACAATGGCAGGCACAACAGATGTGCAGGGGTGGAAGCCACAGATGTGAAATAGCCAATCTAAGTAGGAAATCCCATTGCCAAATACTGAACACATGACACCCTCAGATGCTGCTATGGATGACATGGATACACCACAGGATAGGACACATTCCCCCTGGACCACATGGGTTCCTGCACAGTAACACTTCATTATCATGAGACCAAATATCACCATCACTGCAGCAAGGGCATGGTTAGCATCATCAACATCATGTACATCAGAAGCAAAAGCACTAGAGAACAGAAAGTTGCTTTATTCAGCATATGTGGCATTAAAAGTAGAAGTCCGGTAGAAAATAAACAAAGGCCAATGGCCAGTCCATCAACAAAGTCACAAGTGGGTGACAGTGGCAGTTGCCACCCTACACATGCCTGCACAAAACCAGGACAATCCACTAGGAGGGGCAACTGGGGGGGTAGGCCAGGCACCGCAGGGACAGGATCAGGGCTCACCAGGAGGAAGCAGGGAAGGGGTGGTGGGTGCTGGAGAGCCACTGACAACTGCAGTGGAGGTGTCTGACATGGTGTGTGCCGGCACAACTGGGGGGCATGGCTCAGATGTTGTGGGTGCCGGCATGACTGCAGTGGACCCTGCAGATGGAGTGGACAGGTCCGCCACTGCAGTGCCCAAGTCAGACAGGGTGGTAGTGGACTCCACTGCACCACCAGGGGAGGAGAATGGGGAACAGGCAAGGTGGGTTGGACAGAGGGAGAGGACACCCTCACCACATCAGTGGCACAGACAAGCGCAGCGGGGGGTGTGGTGCCGGGAGAGCAAGTGGCAGGGGAGAAGGCCGGAGCCTCTTGGGGATGGTATATCTGTGGGTGGGGGAACCTGGGGCAGGGTGTGGTGGGGGCACCTGTGGAGAGGGGGCCTGAGGGATGGAGGAAGGAGACCTGGTGCTTGAGCTGCAGGGCGGCGGCGGGGTCTTGCTCTTACCACTCCGGGGAAACTTGCGGGTGGGGGCCTCAGTCTGTCTGCGCCTGGGGGAGGGTGTCCGGGGGCGAGGGGCACTCTGCTCCGTGTGGGGGGGCTTCCTCTTCCCCCTGGATGCTGGAGCAGCTGGATCGGAGGGGAAGAGGCCGAGGTCACTGAGGAAGAGGCGCTGGGTCTTTGGGGTTGCAGGTGAGGCAAGGGAGGGTGCTTTGGAGGGAGAGGCAACTGAGGACTGCGCAGTGCCCGTGGATGCGTGTGTGTGTACCAGGGCCCCATCCCCTGTGAGTCTGGTTTCAGTCCCCTGACTGTGCGTGCGTGTGCGTTTTGTTTGTGGCGTGTGTGTCTGTGTGCTGGATGTGTGTGTGCTGGTGTGTGCCTGTGCCGGTGTGTGTGTGCTTGGGACGGGTAAGGTGCTGGGGAGTGTGGATGGAGCAGAGGCAGGAGGGGTGAGGGACTGTCTGAGGAGGGACACTGCTGCCGTCAGGGAGGAGTCCATGGACCTATTGCCCCTCTGTAGGTCAGACATGCCCGATGAGATGCCCTCCATGAACGACACCAGCTGAGTCAACAGAGCGGTGTGCGCATGGAGGACACTCAGCATGGCTGTCTGCCCTACATGGAGCTGGCGAAGGAGGTACACAGACTCCTCACTCAGGGCAGCAGGGGACACAGGGGCAGGGGTGCGGTGCCTGGCCCAAAGGAGACACGCTCCCGAACATGGGAGCCTCCACGGACCTGGGGAATGGGAGCCGATGGGAGGGCGGTGGTGGTGCTGGTGGTGGCGGGGACAGCAACACTAGCTGGGGTGTGGTGGCTGCTGACACCCACCTCCATAAGGGAGTCATCCTCCGAGTTGCTCTGGTCCTCAGCTGAGGTGGATGGTGCTGAGGACTCCTCGGTGTGGCTCCCCTCGCCCTCCGTGCCACTGGGTCCCTCCGACCACTCCTCGGCTGCTGACCCAGTCTGGCTCTCTGGCTCCTCCTGGTCCGTGGAGCTGTCCCCTTCCGTGGCCGTGGATGTATCTGCAAACAATGGGGAAACAGACAGACATCAGTCACCTGCACCAAACGCACACACCACTGTGAGCACAGCACATTACAGAGCAAGCCCTGGCATCATTAGTTGTACATTGCTAAAAGTGCCCTAACTGAACAGGAGAAGCCAATTGTCAGTCTGATGCCAAGCATGGCACTCACATCCCACATGGCCTTGCACCCATCTGTCTGGTGTCTGTTGGATTGCAACACCCCAGTGTGGACACATGCACCAAGTACACAGTAGTTGGACAGTGCAGAGGACACGGTGTGGCATGTGGACATGCACACATCACAGCTCTTGCCACTGAGTCAGTACAGGTTTACGGATGAAAGGGATGCCCAGAGTCAAATAGGAAATGCATGTGATGCATACCAGCGACATTCACCATGATGCCCCCATGTCCTGATAGCCATCGCCACAATGGTGTGCATGTAGCACATGTCACTCCCCTGCAGGACCACCAATAAGTTGACACATGCCATGGCAGAGGCATGACTGCTAAGTCATACATCACTGTCTCAGTGATGTATGACTTGGCAGCCAGACAACAACACTATGCACTGTGTCACAATAGTAGGTCATGGGGAATGCAAGTCCTGGAGCTGCACAAGTGCACATGTACATCCCCACACAACACATCATCTTAACCCTCATCTGTCCAGGTCATACCTATTGGACATATGGGAGACCTGTGACACTACCCTCTGAACCTGAGCCCCTCACAATTTGCTGTGAATGGGGAACAGCTGCCTGAACTTCACATTCGCATACCCCAGTCTGCACGGGCAGCTGATCAAACACCTATGTGACACACAAGTATCGTCTCCTATGGTCACATCTCCAGGGGCATGCTGAGCCCCTACCAAGAAACACCCCAGCAGTCCTGGCAACTAATCCACAGCACACTGACACAGAGGCAGACACCTGAGGGGTCAAATCACTGCGCACAATGTGTCAGCTGATACACGGGAGTGGGAGTACAGAGTGCATTGCATGGCCTGGAGTAGGCATGACTGTCCTGCTCCACATGAATGAGGGATGAGCCCTGGACAGTGGATAGCTGGCTATGTATGTGTGACACACGTAATCTGCACACTCCTGGGGCCCAAACATTGTTCCCACCCGCTGCATGGGCGTGTGCCACATACCCCAGGCACATGTGGTGGCTCAGCTCAGCAAGTGGACCGCATATCAAAGCAACACGCAGATTACATGTCCGAACACAGGCGTTGTGTGAACAATGGACCCACCCATGATGCCCACAACAGAGTTAGGGAAACAGATGCTGGCCCCCACCTTTAGTGAAGCAAACTGGAAGGACACAGTCCCAAGTGACACAATTCCCTGAATGTAAGGGCCACACCTGGGTATCAGATGAGCAGTGGGCAGTGCACAATAGAGGGACATGGCTCCTGGACAACATGACTGCTGCACTGTGGCAGTTGAACCAGGCCAGAGGAGGGCACAAAGCATGTAATGCAGAGTTCACAGTGCAGTCTTTGACTCACCCCCTCCTTGCTGCTGTCTGGCCTTCAGCTGCCCATCCAGGTCTGGAAACACCACCGCCAGGATCTGGAGCATGTGGGGGGTCAGGGTCCGTGTTCCGCCCCTCCTGCGAGGAGGCGACAGCTTCAGCTGGACCCGTGCAATCCTCCGGGTCCAGCCCCGAAGGTCCTGCCACCTCTTCTGGCAGTTGCGGATCCGGCGCTTGTAGACCCCCACGGACCGCACGGCCCGGACGATGTCCTTCCAGATCTCCTGCTTCCGATGGGCATTAACCTGTCAGGATGACAAAGTGAAAAGGCCATTACTACACATGCAACATATCCGTGCATGACACAGTTGTAAATACATGTCTCAATCACAGGGGCACATGATGTACACAGGCAGTGCAAAGCTGCCCATGGACAGTTTGCCAGACGTCACTACATGGTATCATTGCATGGGAAGTAAAACCTTGTTCAAATGCACTGTCACTGCACCATACCTGTCCAGTGCATGTCACTACACACTATGGGGGTGACAACTACTCAGTGAGCCTGCTAGCCAGTGGCGTGCAGACTTTCAGCCTTGCTAGTCAGACAATATGCACATTCAGAAAGGCAGTGCACAGAACACTCACCTGCTCCCCTGGTGTCCCATACAGCTTGCTGTACTGTGGAAGTAGGCTGTCCAGCAGGGCCTGGTTCGCCTCAAGGCTGAAGGCTGGGGCTCTCTCCACAGTACGTGCCATTTCAGGGTCCAGAGGGGCAGAGACAGCAGCAGTGCAGTGGCAGATGTCGTCCTGGAGCATGTAGTGCAGGCAAGTGAGCTCTCAGGGGAACAGCCAGCAATATATATGTGCTGGAGAGGCAGATACTGTCCCTTGTGTCCAAAGTGATAGGTCCAAGTCGTTTGCATCTTCTGAATCTGGCCAATCCATGGAATAGCAGCACCAAAACACGCCCACAGCATCCTTCAAATCTTCAACTTCATGACATACATGATTTTGCAACATTGTTGTGGGTGACCAACTGATTTTCCAGCAACCGACTCGTTCGAAATTCGAAAACGCGTCCGTTGCCAGGCAAGCCCATAGTCAATGGGTGTGCACCGATCGGTCCATTGCGGTACAACACGTACAGGGGTACAACGCGTACCCGCACACATTGAATGCAATGGGCCGGCCGGGGGCACCGATCGGTCCATTGCAGTTCAACGCGTACAGGGTACAACGCGTACAGGGGTACAACGCGTACCCGCACACATTGAATGCAATGGGCCGGCCGAGGGCACCGATCGGTCCATTGCAGTTCAACGCGTACAGGGGTACAACGCGTGCCCGCACACATTGAATGCAATGGGCCGGCCGGGGCACCGATCGGTCCATTGCAGTACAACGCATACAGGGGTACAACGCGTACAGGGGTACAACGCGTACCCGCACACATTGAATGCAATGGGCCGGCCGGGGCACCGATCGGTCCATTGCAGTTCAACACGTACAGGGGTACAACGCGTACCCGCACACATTGAATGCAATGGGCCGGCCGGGAGCACCGACCGGTCCATTGCAGTACAACGCGTACAGGGTACAACGCGTACAGGGGTACAACGCGTACCCGCACACATTGAATGCAATGGGCCGGCCGGGGCACCGATCGGTCCATTGCAGTTCTAACGCATACAGGGGTACAACGTGTACCCGCACACATTGAATGCAATGGGCGGCCGGGGGCACCGATCGGTCCATTGCAGTACAACGCGTACAGGGGTACAACGCGTGCCCGCACACATTGAATGCAATGGGCCGGCCGGGGCACCGATCGGTCCATTGCAGTTCAACGCGTACAGGGGTACAACCCGTACCCGCACACATTGAATGCAATGGGCGGCCGGGGGCACCGATCGGTCCATTGCAGTACAACGCATACAGGGGTACAACGCGTACAGGGGTACAATGCGTACCCGCACATTGAATGCAATGGGCCGGCCGGGGGCACCGACCGGTCCATTGCAGTACAACGCGTACAGGGGTACAACGCGTACCCGCACACATTGAATGCAATGGGCCGGCTGGGGGCACCGACCGGTCCATTGCAGTACTACGCGTACAGGGGTACAATGCGTACAGGGGTACAACGCGTACCCGCACACATTGAATGCAATGGGCCGGCCGGGGGCACCGATCGGTCCATTGCTGTTCAACGCATCACTGTACATGTGACTGGCATATGTCAGCATGCCTGTCTCAGATGGACATATGCCAGCCACAGATAGCTCCCAGGGAGTGAGGGGCACACCTACATCACGACAGCCTGTCCAAACTTTATCATAAGGCATGTAAGGCTGCATTTCCTATTGTGTGTATGTTGGTGTACATGTTGTCCTGTGGGTGTCACCTGTGGGCAGCCACCCCCAGGCTGTGCACGTGTTCATGGGGACAGGATCCTGGGTGTTACGTGTACATGACCACTGTGATGTGCAACTGTTCATATCTGTGCATGTGCCATGGTCACATTTCACGGTGGTGTATGTGTATGTCATGTCACATACCCTGTGAGTCCCATGTGGGACGGTATGTTTGAGCCAGGGTGTCCCAGTGGCACAATAGTGATGGTCCTCCACAGTCTTTGTGCATGTAGTGTTTACAATGTCTCTGATTTCATGTGCACAATGGGAGACAGTCTCCACATCCAGGTTGTGTGTGCATGGACTTTGATGTTGTGCGTGTGTGTGTCACAGACGTCCATGTCTGTCCTGCCGTGGCAAGTGGGGCCACTACCTGTGGGGGTCATGGTTGTTTTGCTGTGGTGTATACATGATACTCCATGTAATGCCAGTGTCCATGTGGCAATACAGGGTCCCTGGGAATGTACCTGTCGTTGAGCTGTGGTGCCTGGGGCACATCTGTCCTCACATGTCACTGTGGGGGGTGATTGTGACACGGCAGCAGGAGATGGGAACTGTGACATGGCCTCATGATATCCAATGGGCCAACCTGGGACTAATTGATGCCACCTGTTGGACCGTGTTGACAGATGTTGGCCATGTATGTACCATACATGTCCTTACGGAACTGCACACTTCATGTAGTTGTGCCTCATAATGATGTATGTTGGGATATTGAGTGTGTTCAATGCCGCATATGTGGGGTGACTGACAATCTTGCTTACTTCTCCTCTGCACTGCAGGGCTCCTGCTGTCCATCGACCATTCCCAGACCTGGCAACGATGGTGGAACGGGACAGCATCCGACGGTACCGCTTCACCAGTCAGCTGATTGAGGATTTGGCAGTGCAGTTGTCCCCACATTTGCAGCCTGGCCGTCCGAATCCTACAGCGCTGACCCCCAAGGTGAAGGTGATGGCAGCCCTACACTTCTTTGCCACCGGTACCTTCCAACACACTGTGGCGACTGCTGGTGGGATGTCACAGACCATGTTGAGCCGTGTGCTCCGCAATGTTTTGGCGGCAATGTTGCTATTCCTGAACCGGTACATCTATTTCCCTAGACTGCGACGACTCACTGACGTGAAGAGTGACTTTTATGCCCTGGGGAGGATGCCGCATGTCATTGGCTCCATTGATGGGACACATGTGGCTTTGGTACCACCACAGGCCCAGGAGCAGGCCTACAGGAACCGCAAGCACTACCACTCGGTCAATGCACTGGTGGTGTGTCTTGCAGACATGACCATCACACACGTGTGTGCCCGTTTCCATGGTTCAGCACACGATGCCTTTGTGATGAGGAGTAGTCGCATCCCCAGGATGATGGCACAGATGCAGAACCAGCGTGCCTGGCTTGTCGGTGTGTACTGACTTTGTGCCATTGTGTGTGATCTGATCTGTAGTATTCCGGCCACTTTTCCAAGTCAGCTAATGTGCACTTGTCTGTCCGTAGGTGACTCGGGATACCCCAACATGCCGTGGTTGCTGACACCCCTCAGGAACCCTGTGACACCAGCCCAGATGCGCTACAATGAGGCACATGGTCGGACCAGGAGAGTGATTGAGCGGACATTTGGTCTCCTGAAGAGCCGCTTCCGCTGCCTGGACAAGACCGGAGGGTCCCTCCCATATGCCCCTGCGAAAGTGTGCAAGATTATCATCGTCTGCTGCATGCTCCACAACCTGGCAGTGCGGAAGGAGTTGCCTCTCATCCAGGATGACAATGACCAACATCCGCCACCTGTGGAGGATCCTGGCCTGGACCACGATGCCAGTGACGATGATGATGATGATGATGATGGTGATGTCCGCACACAGCTCATCACCAACTTCTTTAGCTGAATGTGAGTATCCTGAGGTGTCATGTCAATGATGTGAGTTGGCATGATGTGTAGGTGGTGCTCTGGTGCTGTTGGAGTGTGTCCATGGGCTACTTGACTGGATGTGTGTTGCGATGTGTGCTTACAGGTGGGCTGTACTCCCCAACAGTGTTGACATGCTAACTTGGTTCTGGGTGGGTATCTTGTAACATGTATTGTGCATGAGTTTTGCTGTTCTGTCCTGTACTCCATTGCTTTTGACTGTGTGTCATTTCTGTCCTTCACAGGGTACTTTCAGATTCGTTTGGTCAACTGTGTCCACCGACGACGTGATTGCACTTCCAGGCTGGTAGCTGTTGTGTCCCTACAGGTGATGTGCGCCACACCCATGGACTTCCTTCCGTCTACAGTTGTTGACTGTGTGCCCGCTGCCAGGTGGGATTACCTTGCATCTGTAGTGGTTACGACATGTTGCAACTGTGTAATAAACCTGTGCTTCACTTTGTGATGTGCGTTGTCTGTGGTCAAACATTTGACTGCCATTTGCTTACTGCACCTGTGGGCTACTTGACTACAACTGGGAATGGGTGTGGTGTCTGTGCATTGCACCGTCTTCCCTGGCAACATCAGTGTAGGCAATGAGTCAGATGGCCTAGGTGTGTATGTGTTGTGTAGCCCTGGTGGTGTGTCTCCCTCATATGTGTCACGTTGCCTTTACTCACATGCCTGTGTTGTCCTTGCTGTTGCAGTTCGCATACACAGTGTAATTTTGCAGTTCATCATCCCCATAACAGCACCCACGTTGGAATCACAACAGAGGCAAGTATGGTGTATTAGTGTGTTTATTGTGATACATTAGTGTGAATAGTGCATAGGATTGGTAGTGCTGTACATAAATCTTGCAATCCGAAGTTCCTAGGTGAATTGAAAGTCCTGGTAGACAGAATCCCCAGTATCGGGGCCACAGTTGTCTGACACATTGGTCCAACTTGTACTCCCCATGCAATGTGTGGGAGTAGTGTTGCCGTCAACAGGGTGAACAGTCTGTGCACAAAGGTGAACATCCAGAACAGGTTCAGGCTTCCTGGGAGTTGCGCTTGGCCATCGGCCTCTCACTTGCCCCTCCTCGGACGACCCCTCTTCTTGGGGGGGGCCCCTCAAGTACAGGCTGCTGCGGTGCAGGGGACTCTCCGCCAGAGTCATCCTCCCTCCCTGTGGCAGTTGCAGTTTGTTCGGCACCAGATGTTGTTGGCACACAGGGAGGTGTGGACTGGTTGCTGTTCATCTGGCGGAGGCATTGTAAAATGTCCCTGTGCACCGCCGTCATCTCATGCAGTGCATCCCACTTGGACTCCACGCGGGACATGTGTGAGTCCACGCGGGACATGTGTGACTCCACGTGGGACATGTGGGAGTCCAAGCGGGTATGATGGGCAGCCTGCTGCTGTTTCATGTCTCTGAGGAGCCCCACTACCTGGCTGAGGTCTCCGGTGCTGGACTGGTACGCATCAGCTATGCGTACCAGTTGTGGGTCATCATGCACACCAGCAACGTCTGCAAGCAGCGACCTCTGTCTCCCACCCCTCCCACCACCCCTGCTGACATGTGCAGTGTGTGCAGTGGCACGCACAGATAACCCTGGTCCACCTTGGGGGTTGGTGGTGGTGGTGGTGTCCATGGCCCCAGGTTGGTCCAGGGTCCCTGTGCTGGTGTTGCTCCTTGTTCTGTCCATGTCGGCAGGGATGGTATTTGTGGTGACAGTCGTTGGAGGGGTGGGTGCAGGGGGTCAGCTGGTGGTCCTGCTGGTGCTGCAGCTGGTGGTCCTGCTGGTGCTGCATGTAGACTTGCACCGGATGTGCCAGGTTGGTCTTCATCGTCTGAGGAGGACAGAGGCTGTACGACGCCAGTGAGCTCCGCATCCTCTTGAGCCTGGGACTGGGACTCCTCAGCGTCTGCTGCTGTGTCCCCATCATCACCTGTTTTTGGGAGACACACACAATGTATGTTATGTTTCTGCAGGCATCAATGGTTGACACACATGACAGTTGTGACTGTGCCTCTGGGTGCGGGCCTGTACATTGCATTGTCCTAAGTCGTCACAGTCAGGGGTTGATATTGGTGTGGCACATTGTCCTGCATTATTTGGGCATTTCTATGTATTTTTTGGGGCGTGAACATGGTCTGCATTGGTTGTGTTTGGTTGACAGCCGGCCCTCCTTCCCACCCAGCCAGCCAGTCAGTTATCCCACCATGGAACGTGCTTGCATTGCAGGGAGTGGAAGTTGTCTCTCAGGATGTCAGTCAGTGGTGTCCTGCTGTTTGTTGGTGCACAGTTGCCAGCAGGGCCTTGTGCTCCCCACAGCAGTAGCCAGTGTCAGCCATCTTGTGAGTCCTTCTCCACTCCCTGTGATGTGAGCATGGTTCAGGGTGGTGTTGATGGGACAGTTGTGGGGGTGACCAATATCAGTGACTACGACTCCCATCATGCTATTGCCTCCACCCCCTTCCCAGCATGCCCATGCTTCCTTCCTTTTGATTCTGCTTCCCTGTGGGGTGGGCTGGCTGTGCTGACAGGATGGCTGGGAGTGTTGTCCTGGCAGTTGTTTGGCTAAGAGTCCCAAGAGTGTCCCTGTGCTTCACACAACATAACCCCGGGTGGTGGTTCTTTGTGGGATCTTGTGTTAGGATGGGGGGCATTGCATTCTACCAGGTGGGTTCTGTGGAGTTTGTGTTGTGGGGTGTGTGAGGGGAGGTGCTTGTGACTATGGTTAGTGCTGCAAGTCCTCCTTCCCACCCAGCCAGCCAGCCAGTTATCCCACCATGGAACGTGCTTGCATTGCAGGGAGTGGAAGTTGTCTCTCAGGATGTCAGTCAGTGGTGTCCTGCTGTTTGTTGGTGCACAGTTGCCAGCAGGGCCTTGTGCTCCCCACAGCAGTAGCCAGTGTCAGCCATCTTGTGAGTCCTTCTCCACTCCCTGTGATGTGAGCATGGTTCAGGGTGGTGTTGATGGGACAGTTGTGGGGGTGAGCTATGTCTGTGAATACGACTCCCATCATGCTATTGCCTCCACCCCACTTCCCAGCATTCCCATACTTACTTGCTTTTGTGGGGAGTTCAGTGTGTGTGGGTGTGAGAGCAATGGCAAGATGGCTGACAGTGGTGTCCTGCTGTTGGTTGGTGTGCAGTACCCAGCATGCCCTTGTGCTCCCACGACACAGCAACAGTGTCAGACATCTTTGATGGGCCTTTCCACTCTCTGTGGGATGTGCATGCGTGAGTGTGAGCTTGCTGGGCCATGTGGTGGGGGATGTAGAGCTGTGACTACGACTCCCATCATGTTATTGCCTCCACCCCCTTCCCAGCATGCCCATGCTTCCTTCCTTTTGACTCTGCTTCCCTGTGGGGTGGGCTGGCTGTGCTGACAGGATGGCTGGGAGTGTTGTCCTGGCAGTTGTTTGGCTAAAAGTCCCAAGAGTGGCCCTGTGCTTCACACAACATAACCCAGGGTGGTGGTTCTTTGTGGGATCTTGTGTTAGGATGGGGGCATTGCATTCTACCAGGTGGGTTCTGTGGAGTTTGTGTTGTGGGGTGTGTGAGGGGAGGTGCTTGTGACTATGGTTAGTGCTGCAAGTCCTCCTTCCCACCCAGCCAGTTATCCCACCATGGAACGTGCTTGCATTGCAGGGAGTGGAAGTTGTCTCTCAGGATGTCAGTCAGTGGTGTCCTGCTGTTTGTTGGTGCACAGTTGCCAGCAGGGCCTTGTGCTCCCCACAGCAGTAGCCAGTGTCAGCCATCTTGTGAGTCCTTCTCCACTCCCTGTGATGTGAGCATGGTTCAGGGTGGTGTTGATGGGACAGTTGTGGGGGTGACCAATATCAGTGACTACGACTCCCATCATGCTATTGCCTCCACCCCCTTCCCAGCATGCCCATGCTTCCTTCCTTTGATTCTGCTTCCCTGTGGGGTGGGCTGGCTGTGCTGACAGGATGGCTGGGAGTGTTGTCCTGGCAGTTGTTTGGCTAAGAGTCCCAAGAGTGTCCCTGTGCTTCACACAACATAACCCAGGGTGGTGGTTCTTTGTGGGATCTTGTGTTAGGATGGGGGCATTGCATTCTACCAGGTGGGTTCTGTGGAGTTTGTGTTGGGGTGTGTGTGAGGGGAGGTGCTTGTGACTATGGTCAGTGCTGCAGGTCCTCCTTCCCACCCAGCCAGCCAGATATCCCACCATGGAACGTGCTTGCATTGCAGGGAGTGGAAGTTGTCTCTCAGGATGTCAGTCAGTGGTGTCCTGCTGTTTGTTGGTGCACAGTTGCCAGCAGGGCCTTGTGCTCCCCACAGCAGTTGCCAGTGTCAGCCATCTTGTGAGTCCTTCTCCACTCCCTGTGATGTGTGCATGGTTCATGGTGGTGTTGATGGGACAGTTGTGGGGGGCAATATGTGTGACTGCGACTCCCATGATGCTATTGGCTACACTGACTTGGCCAGCATACACAGAATTCCTTCCTTTGAGTGGTCTTCACTGTGTGTTGGTGTTGTTGTGGTGGCTACATGTCTGGATGTGTTTGTTAGTTCTATTTGTGCCACTGCCTAGCTGTAGTTGTAGTTGTGTTTGTACATGTGATGGCACAGTTGGATGTGACTTTTTTGATGGCATGTGTTGTGTTTATCTGACTGACATACACATTTTGGGATGATTCTGTTCTGGTTGCTGTGTAATTGCTATGAGTGCATGGTTTGACTCTCCCTTGACAGTGATGTGTGTGTGTTTTGTGGCAGTATATTGTGCACATTTGTTGTGTACTCACCAGGCTCTGGGATGTCCTCTAGTCCATATACGCTCACTGGCGGAAGGATGGCCCGCACCTTCTCCTCCCAGGGCCTGAGGTATATTGGCTTGGCAGGAGGGCCACTGCCGGTGTGTTGGCTGTTGATGTAGTCTTTTTTAGCAGGTCCCGTACCCTCCTGCGCACGTCATACCACCTGTTCTGGATGTCGCTCTTTGTGCGCCGACATGGTGATTGTGCGTTCACCCTGTTGATGATCCTCTCCCACATCTTGGTTTTCTGGGAGATGGGGGTCTGTTGGACCAGTGTGCCAAACAGCTGTGGCTCTACCCTGAGGATCTCGTCTACCATGACTTCCAATTCACTATCTAGGAACTTGGGATTCTTCTTGGGGGCATGGTGATGGGTGGTGATGGTGAGTGATGTGTGTGTTGGTGTGCAGGTGAGGGTGTGTGAGTGTGTGTTTTGCTGGGTGTATGTGAGGTAGGTATTTGTTGGTGTGCTGATGGTGTGTGGCTTGTGTGAGGGATGAGCTGTGGGTGTGTGGTTGCTTTCTCTTGGGTGCTGGAAGTGGAATGGCATTTGCAAAGGCTCATGGTTGTGATTTGTGTCCTTTATATGGGTGGAGTTGTGGGTGTGTCTTTGTTCTCTGTCCCCACCCCCCAGTATTTATTGGCTTGGTAATTGCTTGTTTGGCCTTTTTTTGGGTGATTTTTCCTTTGTACTGTCTGTGTATGTTGGAAACGTTCTTGTGACCGAGTCGGACCCTGCATTTGTCTCGTACGGTCTTCTCCGTTTCGTTCACGCTGTGTATGTGCAGTTTTCTATGCTGCGTACGCGTCGGTCGCGGTGTTTTGTGTTGCTTCGGCTCGGTTTTGTATGCGTGTCGGTCGTACGGCTTGTCCTCCTTCCGACTCGCTCGTGGTTTCGCGCCTTGCATCGTACTTTGCGGTTTGGAGTTCGCGTGTACGTTTCGGTCGGATTTGTTCCGGGTGCGTGTCGGTCGGTTGGATTCGCGTGTTTTTCCGACCGGATTGCTGTTTTCCGTGCGGCTCGGTCGGTCGACTTGGGTTCGGTACGTGTCGGTCGGATTTTGCACGCCTTGCATCGTACTTGGCATGTCGGGCGCCACAGGTACGTGTCGGTCGGTATTATTTCCGGATCCGAGTCGGTCGGTGCTTTTTCCGGCCCGAATCGGAATCGACCCCTATGTGTTTTAACTATAAGAATCCATTTTTAAGGTGTGTGCTTGTTCTCACGAGAGACTCGCGGGTGACGCAATGGAGACTCACAAGATCGTCGAGTTATAAATTTCCTTCTAATCAATTGTACAGAGTTCTTTTTCATGTGGCAAGTTATTATTGAATGCTAATCTTTAATAATTGATAATTACAGTATGTATAATGCATTATTTATTTTATTTACGAACTTACGGGTCTCGCGGGACAATCGCGGTAGTCGAACACACAAACCCCTACGTGTACTACAAGGGGACTGTACTTCCTGTCCGGCTCTTGCGATCCGCTCACAAGATCATACTTTTGGAATTAAGTTCATAACAGTGTATTTTTGTAATTTTGAAGAAAATTTGACATAAGAAGTGTTGTTTAAGGTAGAAAACTGTCGATGTATTGGTGCATTTGAGATATATAAAGAAAGTCCTCTTTTTTTACGATCTCGGAAGCCTCTCATGAGACACGCGAGACTCCTGGGAGAGGAAAGACATCCCAAGGAAGGTTTGTGATTGGTTCATATGGATGTCTTTATTTAGTAAAGAAAGATTCCTTCCTTGTTGCTTCAAATGACTATTGGGTTTTGCTGTGGTTAGACCATTTTGGTAATCTCTCTGACATTGCTGATTTTCTGTCATCAGCCAACTCAGCCACCCAATCACTCCTTGGTGTTTGAAATGAAGCAGGTGGGAAAAAAGTATCTGCAAACTATGGCCTATGTAAAATATGCAAAAAGGAGTTCAGTAGGGGCAGCTGGAACAAGCAATGCAGCATAAGTACCACTGGGATGTGGCAACAGTTGAGAGCTGTGCACCCTCACCGCCTTGCTCGGGCTGAGTTAGCCCTTGCTGCCGAGCTTGATAACTCCTCAGGGGCTTCCACATCATTTGAACCTGGTGACACTGTGCTTGGTCAGGTACTCAACACTCAAGCAGATAACAACCTTTTTTCCTCTTTTTTTTTTCCTTCTTGATGACACTTGCTAACCTCTCGTGAGTGCTAGGCGCACAGTCCTCTGTGTCCACTGTGAGGGGGCCGTGTTTGCTGCTTTACGCTTGCAAGCATCTCGCGAGAGTGTACTTTTATCATGGAATTTACATTTTAATTGAACATATCATGTTGTAATAATTACAATGTACATGCACCAGATTTTTTGCACCCCTTTTTTTTATACATTCCCACAGACTCTCGAGAGATCGAAAAAAAGATTTAGGGGAAGAATTTACATTTTGCTTCATTACAACACGTATCCCTTATAATCCCCACTACTAGACTGTGGGAGATACTGATCTCTCCACTGAGACCTTGCATGAAGGTAACCAGTGTATAGAGTAGGATGTCAAGAGACACTGCCTCTCTGATCACACATTTCCCCAGGCTCCGTAGTATACATAGTAGGGTGGGGAAGGTACTCACCTCACTTGTAAGACCTTTACTATTCCATAGTAAGTATAACAAGTACTAGGCTCCCCACTGAGACCTCTCCCTAGGGAAATAACCATATATATTAGCGTGTGGAAATGGATTTCCCTGTCCACTCACAGCTCTCCCCAGCATGGAAGACATATACAGTAGTATGTAGAGATGCATTGTTTTCTGCACTAACACCTATCTCCAGGACAACATATATGTACAGTACGGTGCAGTGAAGCAGTGGCCTCTGTGCTGACACGTCTCCTTAGAACAACAGCGATATACAATGCTGTCTGGGAAGGAAGCGACCTGTCCGCTAACACATCTTACCAGGGTGAGAGATGTCTGTAGTAGGGTTTTATAAACATTTTTCTCTCTACTCATAACTCTTCCTATGCTGACAGGTATGCATAGTAGGCTGTAGGGAAGAACCTGTTTTCTGACATATCTCTCTTACATGATAAGGCTGCATATTACACTTTGGGGAGAGGATGGCTGCTCTATCCTGTATCCTGTGTCTTTGATGATGGGTGTGCAAAATAGTGTCTTAATAAGGCTGGTTTTTGCTGCTTATGTAAGCAGATAATTTTTTCCTCAGAGACTAGTTTCCATTTTCCTCTAAAAAAAGATAAAATAACCAAGAAGATAAAAGTTACATACTGGTCAATAATTGATAGTGATACATCAGTATATTTTCAAAACCTTTCTACATTTTTCACCAACAATCACATATTTACATCTACTGCACAAGTAATTTGTTATTCCTTTCTCCTCAAAAATTCCTCACCCTCACCCAGTCCACTTTTTCACAAATAAATTTTAACATGCCATCAAACCTCATTCATAAAACTTTATAAAGTAACATATTCTCTTGAGACACATATGCTAACACTCACAACAGCTTTTCACTCTACAAATAGCAATATCACCACTCATAGGGCTAAAGTATATAGACAATCAGACTCATAAGAACAGTACAGCTTGTATTATTACACTCTTTTTTTATAATTTCAGAAATACTGCTTTTTTTACTTACAAGTACACACAGTTTGTACACTTCATTTTTTAACACAATATGCAAACCTTGCTCACATCTCTCTACAGTCTAATCTGTACCTCTCAAAAGCTATATTACCATGCCTACACCTCCCCAAACAATATTTCACTCAGTAAACATAGTGTAGAATAGGTTTACCAACATTAGTACACTTACTTACACACCACAACAAAGTTTATGAAATATATTACTAAATATCTGAACTTGGACTTCTTTCTTAAATGTAAATGATCACACCAGTCTCTTTCAACTCCAGATAAATTAACTTCTGCTGAGCACAACTCAAAGAGACTTCCTTCTCCTTCAAAGCACCAAGGACAAAGTGAGCTATCGCTGGTTCTGCACCCAATCACATCACAGCATTTCTTCAACCATGTAATAAGAATGGTAATTACTGGTTGAGGAGCCTTGGCCCATTTTTTTACTGCTAATAATACGATCTTGTGAGACTCCCGCAGGATCATAAAATACCTCGTGGCAGGCCTAGTAATTTTCCATGTGAATCTTGTGGGATGATCGCGGTATTACAAACACCTTGTTGCAGGCTTTCCTATGCAAGTCTTGCGGGATGCTTGTGAGATTGAATGAACCCCATAAAAAAAAAACATCTACTCATCACAGTACTTATCTCTTACACACTTTCTCGCAAAACAAGTCCTACAAGATGCATTCCTATTAATGGAGCGTATTGAGAACTCATCTACTCCTTTTTGCTATTCACGATCCTGCAAGAGTTTCGGGAGATTGTAAAAATTAGTTAAAACAATACGCAATTATTTTCTTCACAGTAGTTATCCCTTAGACACCTCCTCTCTAAATCTAAGGGGACAGCATGCCTTTCTGCTGACCCCTTATATAGCCTTTTTACTTCCTTTCCACAACACCTCCAATTTTTCAAAGTAAACAGTAATGGCAGCCTTTTCATTTCTAACATCCAACATAACAGGCCAATCAGAGCACTTGCTTTAGGAACACTCACAGGAGCCTCTTGCTCCTGCAAGAGCATGAAGGCTCATGGGAAAAATTGACCTCTCCAACAATCACAGGCCTCCATTTTTGATTTTGCACTCTTGCGGGATGCCTGGGGGCCTCTTGCGAATCCAACTGCCAAAATATACAATTATATTGCTAACCAGGCCTCAGTGCCAGTGCTCTCTCCCTAAAACTGATACATATGAATTGGCAACCACAATAGGCAAAAAACTTCAATCCCCTTATAAGTCCGTAGTATATGGTACAGTGGTACCCAGGGCATGGGAGTTAAAGGGGTGACCAGGGCCTGAAGCACTGTTTGTGCCACCCTGAGTGAGTCAGGTAAACAGATGACAGCAGCTCTGCCATTGCAGACTGCAGGAGCAGTGCAAACCGCTCTAACTCGACTTTGCCCTCAACATGTCTGGCAAAGTCAATGCCCTATTTTTAATATATGCCCGTCACCCCTCAGGAAGGCCTCCTGAGCCCAGGAGGCAGGGTGCATTATATTGAAGATGTGGACATGTAAGTGCAAGCTTATATGTCCCTATACTGGCCTTTTTTATTAAAGGCTACTATAAGTGATAAGTTGTCCATAGGATAAGATGGGCTGGCACCCAGGCAAACCAGACGTTGGCAGATCCATTATGGTATCATCGAAATATGTAATTTGTATCAGACAACAAGCCTCATCACCCGACACGATTCTTGTGTGGAGGATGATGTGGCATTAACCCAGGTGGCTACTTCGGAGGTTGCCCATCTGGTTCCCCCACCCTTTCCTGTGCTCTGGCTGCCAGCCCACAGCTGCTGCTGACAAGACAGGAATCTGACCCCCTGCTAGGAGGTGTGAAGTCTCCCAGGAATCAGAAACAAGGGCCTGGACGGGACAGGATGACAGGATGGCTAGTGAAGTGGCACATCAAGGCGGTGAGCTTCAAAGCCTTCACCACCTGTAATATGCAATCAGGCTCCTTCCCAAAGCAGCAAACTGCCTTACCCCTGCCCCCAGGCACACCTGCACCCGAGCAGGTGGGAAAGTTAGGTATTTAGGAGATGTACAGCCCCAGAAGGCTAGCCACACATCTAGGGTGGACTACCTGGTCTGTACAACTAAGGAAGGTTTCTGCCATTTTTAAAAGTGGCAGAATAGAGGGTTCTGGGAAGAAAAGGTGACACACCCCCCAGGATGTGGTCACATCAGGGGCATAATTCCTGCTGAGATTAGTATCTCATTGGCCACTTACAACCACACTCCTAACGCTCCTAAATCTAGGATTTAAGGGCTACCCCTGACACCAGAACCTCAGTTCTGATCTGAATTTGCAACAAAGGCCAAAGAAGAGACACATGTTTGTGACAATAGGATCTACACAAAGCAAAGGCATGATACTCTGAACCTGTGGCAACCTTCCTGGACTTGCACAACTGCGACTCGTCCTGGACCAAAGACCGGTTCCCCCAGAGAGAGGAACCCCTTTGAGAGCCAAAGGCGGCTCCAGGCTCCCCTATAGTAGTGGCACTAGCCCGCTGCACACTGCAGGCAAAAACAGCATACCAGAACCAAAGAATCGCTGGCCATTGGGCCCTCTGAGGGATCACCCAAAAGTAGATGGTCCATTGCATTGTGAGAAATGTATTCCTGACCTCCAGCAAATTTCAGGCAGCTACCAGTTTCCTCCGGAAGTCTGGACATCAAAAACACTTTCGGCTGAGCTAACTGCTGCCAAGACTTGTTGGCTGCCATTCCAGCAACCACCACCTTTACTTGACCCTGCACCTCAAGGGAACACCTTCATCCGATGTCAGCAGTGGCTTTGTTGTCAACTTTTTGAACCTGTTTCCCCACCAGCGCTGTGTAAGCGGTAAAACCAGCTCCCCCACAGCTCCACCTCAGCACCAAGGACAGCCAGGACAATTCTGCACCCGGGCTTTTCTAGCCAGGTAAAATCAAACTGACTAATGTGACTTGGTCCTGAGACCCTCATGACCTTACCCTTACCCTTTCAACTCGACCTGCAAGTGACCGATTGTTACTAGTGCTGTTTCCCATTGACCGCAGTGATACATTTTTGCAGTACTGCTTTGCACTGATTTAATTTTGCTTCTAAAATCCATAACTCTGGTTACACTTTTCCGATTGGCTTCTTTGCGGTATCTAAATTTATATAAAAATCTGCTTTATTTTTATAAATTGGTGACAGATTTCTTTTGAGTCGTGTCAATTACCTATTGTCCACGTTGGTACTCTGAAATGCTTAACACATGTTCCTCTTGGGAAGCCTGACTGCTCTTTGCCACTCTACCAGGACTGAGCTAAAGATTTAGTATTGTGAATTCAAGGACCATCTTTGGGGTATTGTGAGAGTATTGCATGGTAAAGCGTAACCAGTATCGCCACATAATACTCCACCTTCCTACACTCATACAGTCACAATATCCCTGAGGTGCAGTACAGAAAGGGAGACCGACATGGCACATCAATAGTTAAGGGGGCGAAGAAGCAAAGATCATTCCTTGGAATGAATAGTTGAAAATAACATTTTATGGTAGGAAACTAGGAATAGGCTATCTGATTTAAAAAGTACAATCCGGTGCCAGTCAAAATATTTTTTGGTAGAGAGTACCACTAATCATTGCTCTTTATATCTTTATTGAATTCATAAAGATCCAAAGGGAAGAGGGAATCCCAGGGCTAAGCAGCTGCCACCCCAACTCTGCTGCGAGTAAAACCACCGCCACCACTACAACCACCGGTGCCGCGGCAGATGGTTCTACGGGCCCCAGTAAGACGTGTATGTTATTATTTCTTACTTTTAACTATTCCCACTGGTAGAATATTATGACCTTCTGACTTTCTTCTGTCTGTAGCTTCCTTTCTTCTGCTTCCTTTATTAGTAAGCTTTCCCTTGCCCCTCTTTTGCATATCTGTACTGTTATGAGAACATGTTTTGGGGAATATAAAGAAGAGTTCAGGCACAATTATTCACAAAACTGGTTGGTTGAGAAGGCTTGAGCAAAAAGTCAAAAAGTACAGGGACAGAGACAGAGTGGTCATGTCCCCCGAATGTTGTCTTATACCAGCAGTTTCCATGAAAGTGCAGTGTGACAGGAATGCAATACTATTACCACCCAATACCATATGTCCTTTGCATTCCCTTTTCCCTTCCACCACTTCACTGCGTTTCATTCTTATCCATGCATAGACTTATCCCTCCATTATGAGGAAACATTTTTTTGGTTAACTACTTTTTAAAATGTTGCCAACCAAACCTCCCAAAGTGATACTTTCGATAGAAGATACAAATAGCTAACTTTAGTGAGGTACTGCTGTTGTAACTTGTGCAAAATAATTACTTAGATGGCTAATCTGGTATCTAAAATGGGTGCTTTATGTTTTTGTCTAGGTGCACAGTCCACCAGTACTGCTGCCAGCACCAGCCAGCCAGGGACGGAGGAGGCCCAGGTCAAGGGAGAGGGAGCAGTCCCAGTGGTGGGAGGGACAAGTGGTAAGTCACCTTATTTTCTTATTAACAATACTGTACTTGTTAAGTGAGATATCCCACCCATCACCTCCCTTCCCACAGTATTTTGCCACCTAAAACTGCAGGTTTCATTCAGCGCTGCAGTGTAGGCAGTGAAATGTCCATCTGCTTCAGTTAATAGCTGGCATGAAGTCTGAAATACATACACCGAACACAAGAAATGTTTCTCAGTGTCCACTCAGTCACCTACTACTTCACTTCATCATAAATGGAAATTCCATCTCAGCATGTGCTACATTTTTCTGCACAAGTGACTTATATTTCATGCCTTCCATTACAGATTTACGGTTCCAATTTTGTCCTTGAATAAACAAAAGTGACTAAGCAAACATGATCAGTGTCACCCAACCATTCCATAGCTAAACCTCTACCTAGCCCAATCCCTATAACTTACCTTCCATTAGACCAACCTTCCTCACTGCTAAGTGAAGGTATTTGTTGAAAATAATTTGTGGTGGAGCCCAGGGTGAAACGTGTGTTTAAGGGCCTGATTTAGATTTTGGTGGATGGGATACTCTGTGACAAACGTGATGAATGAAATATTCTGTTCGCTGTACTAAAGTACACCATTTATAATCCATGTACTGTCTACAGTATATGGCATATCCATTATCTGCCACATTTGTGGTGGAGTATCCTATCTGCCAAACTCTATCAGCTCACGAGCTTAGACTGGGTAGAATTGAAGAGGGAGTAGGAGAAGAGCAGGGCCATTGGCATTAATGATAATAAGTTCATAACATGCCATTACAGCTGCCCCAAAAACATGCTGCACAGTAGCAGAACCGCCAGCACAGCTTCATTAATCCTGCACATATAGTAGGGATGGGTGGAAAATTCTGCTTCGCCGGCGGAGTTCACAGACTTTTGCCCACTCCGCACTATGCCAGTATTGCGGAGTTCCAGCAAAGCTCCACCAAGTGCCGTGTGGCGGAGGTTTTTCTCATGCATGGCTCGCCAATGTTAAGTTGGCAAGCGCGAGTGAGAATTTGCGTCCCCTAGTGCAAATTTCAGGCGCTAGAATGCTTCCGGGCAAGATTTTCTCACGCTGATATTACAGTATGGAGCAAGCTCCCGGTGCTAAAAATCAGCACGAGTAGAGCAATGTGCAGAATTCCGTCTTCTTGCGGAAATCCGCAGAATCTCGCAGAATTTTTATGTAACTCAGCACAATTCCGCAGAGTAAAACTGTGAGCTGCACCCACCCCTAACATATAGTCCAGTAACTGTGCAGCATATATACGCCTTACTCATTAATGGCAGCTAATTTATTTATTAACACACATAAAGTGTCTGTTCAATTTCACCCTAAGAAGTCCTTTACACTAAAATGACTTTTTGATTATGTTAATGGTCTGGCTTCATTCCTTGCAGTCAGTGCTATTGCATTATGTGATGCATGTGCGGGAAAAACTTGGCCCTGTGACTAATCACATAAAAATGTCCAATAGCCCTGGGGGATCAGCAATGTGCTGCTACTGTGCCTCTATAGTATAAATAAGTGTTTGCTCTGAGAATTACAATTCGTTTTTTTTTTCTTGATATAGCTACTCCTACTGCTGGTCAACCATCCCAGAGGGAGATAACTGCCCAGCTGCGATGCCACAAGTTGGAGGCTATGACTGCAGAATACCGACAGGTGGGGGCCTTGGAGTAAGGGGAGGAGAAGGCTAGGGCCTCTAGTTCTTTAGGCAACCAACCAGATCCACCTCCAACCTGGCAATGCCACCACCACCGCTTGCAGCCGGCCCACTGCCCCCAGGGCCCGGAACACCAGAAGCCCCCCTCCTCGTCATCATGCGACCACTACACCGCATCCTTTGTCAGCTGACCCTCATCAGACGTGGCCAGCACAACCTGGCCCAAGAGGTGGTAGAAACACAAAAGGACATGAGGCCCTCAAGGACCTCTTTTATTGAACTTTTTTTTAGGTGTGGGGGCCTTTTGTGGGTGGAGAAGGCAGGAAGGGGATTTGGGTAAGGGAGATATTTGTAGTTTTGCTTGGGGAAGCGGGTGGGCGTATTGTGAGTGGAGAGGGTAGGAAGGGGAGGTGGGGAAAGGGAGATTTTGAGGGTTTCGCAGGGAGAGGGTTGAGCCTGTTGTGGATAGAGAGGGTGGGTTTCTCATGTAAAAAAAATGAAGGGGCTTTATCTTTAATATCTGTATTTGCATTGCTACTTAGAGTAGCATTGTAGTCTAGTGACAAGAGCGAGATAAGCTGTCCTCTGTACTGTATATTCACTTTTCCCCTAGACTTTCGATACTTAAATAGATTATCCGATGTATGCAATCTCTCTCAATCTTTCCAAACATTATTGCATGGTTTTCCAAAGGGCCTTCTTAATGCTGGTGGTAGTGGGATAGCACTAACAAGGAAGATGTTAGAAATGGGGGTCTCTAGCTGCCAGTGGCTTTCACCCAGCCCAAGTAGGGACCCTTATTCTTGTCCGTGTAAGAGAGTTACACACCCAAGATAACCCCCATATCACCCGCTTGGTAGCTTGACACAAGCAGTCAGGCTTATCTCAGAGGCAATGTGTAAAGCATTTGTACCTAAATACCCAGTAATACAATGAAAACACTATAAAAGGCCACCATATCAGTTTAGAAAAATAACCAATATTTATCTGAAGCAAGACCAAAATGACAAAAATCCAACATACACAAGCAAAGATATCACTTTTAAAAGCAGGTGATATGTCGATTTCTTCAGCCGCACAGCAGGCCTGCGTCAGAGTCGGAGCGGGTGTCTCGGTCTCGGAGACATGGTGCTCAGGACTCGGGCTGCGGCGATCTTTAAGCCGCACAACAGGCGCTGCATTGATTCTTCGTCCGCACCACAGCGATGTGTTATTTTTTCAACCGCACAGCGCTGCTGCGGTGGGAAAACAGGTGCTGAAGGTTGATGCGTGTATTTTCTTCAGTCCTTTGCAGCAGAGTTATCTCCAAGAGCCCGAAATCGATTTGGCACCACTTGGAAGGTCAGAACTCCCAGCAGAGGAGTTCAGGGGCTGCAGATGAAGTATTTGATGGCCCTGAGACTTCCTAACAGGAGGCAAGCACACATAAGCCCTTGGAAAACGCTGGCAAGCAGGATACAGAAAGCAAAGTCCAGCCTTTTCACTGCCAAAGACAGAAGCAGAAAGTAGTAGGCCAGCACAACACAATTAATGGGCCGTCTGGTTTTAAATAGAATTGAGGAATGGGCAGCAGACAAAAATATTTTAATTTCCACTCAATATGGTTTTAAAAAGGGATGGGGACATTAGATCAATGTCTAAATTTAAACCTAATTGCGGCAAAATATACTAAAGCAAAAGAGGGTAACATATTTATGGCGTTTATGGATCTCTCCGCCGCTTTTGATTCAGTTTCACACGGGAAATGATGGTTTATTTTAAAAGAAATGGGTGTGAGGCAAACATTATCTCCTTTATTAGACAGTTATATTCCCAGTCCACAGCTTGTGTAAGATATGGATCCCAGGGAGAATGCACAAGGGCCTTTCCAATTTACCGGGGGGTTAGGCAAGGCTGTGTCTTAGCCCCCCTTTTATTTTCTATGTACACAAATGGGGTAGAGTTAGCAGTAAATGCAAATGTTATCGATGTACGTAGAGTAAATAAAAAACAGCTACCCATACTACTTTACGCAGATGATGCCGTTCTGGTGGCAAGAACTGGCATAGCCTTACAAAAATTAATAAATAATTATGTATCTTATATGTCGGGCTTAGATTTACAAGTAAACGAAACTAAAACATTTGTTTTAGTAGTAGGAAACAACCAAAGAAATTACCAATTTTTTATATTGCCTCACGAAAAATTGAAATAACTAAAACCTTTTCATATCTGGGGGTACTTTTTAATAGTGAAGGGACCTGGAAGGACATGGTTTTGAATAGATGTAATGCCTTGGAAAAAAATACTATGGCTATTTGTTCTTTTACAAGGAAATTGGGCACTAAGCCTGTAGAACCCATCAAAAAAAATTATGGCGACAGAGCTGTTGCTTCTGCCACATATGGCGCAGGCATTTGGGGTGTAGCTAATACTGACTTATTACAAAAAAGGAAGATTTGTTCTTTAAAAAGTTATTTGCTATCCCCAAAGGGTGTTCTAACTATATTGTGCACCAAGAATTACAAGTCCCTTTCATTTCTGACTTGACGTTTTTAGCCCCAGTTTTACTTTGGTATTCGATTTGGAAGAGAGATTCAGTGGGGCTTACACAAGGCATTATCCATGATTGTATGTAGCTTGATAAAGCAAATCGAGTCCCTTGGCTGTGTTATGTTAAAAACACACTGACGAAGTTGGGTTTAGAGGCCCTGTATTTAAATCCATCTGCCTGTAGGGGTACACCAAAAAAGCATAATTAAAGTACGAGCTAAAGAACTTAGAGAAAAAGAAAGATATAATCTAAATGGGGCCAAACCTACAGTAGCACTATATCTAACCCTACCGTGTATTTTAGGAGAAATGAATTCATATTTGACAACTGTAACAAATCCTCGACATAGATTTATACTGTTAAGATTTAGATTAAATTGTATTCCCTGTTTGCTAGGTTATCCATCAGGGACTTATTCAGTAAATGAACTTCCAGTTTGTCCCTGTGATAAAATATCTATACAATCTACATTACATGTGTTATTTTTCTGCAAATTTTATTCATGTATTCGGAAAAAGTATATTCGCCCGCTGTTGTTAAAATATCATTTTATTCAATGTCGACCTGCCCTGTTTTTCCTTCAAATGCTCCCCAATTCATATGTTAATTACTGTGTAGCATCGTACTTATGTTCGGCTTTATCAAAAAGGAGGTTAGTGAGGTATTAGACTGGCCGTAATTTTAAAACTGCACTAATTAGCACTTTAAAATAATTGTTTGGGTGGAGTTTATTCTGATAAGAATTTAAAATATTTTTAGATTTTAGATATTTGTTATTGTAATGTATTTTATTAACTAAATGGTATTGTTCATAAGAGGCACTGTGAGCACTTTAAGCACTATGCACTTTACTGATGATTCAGTTTGAAAAACATAATGGATGGTATTATTATTTTAAATGGTTCCTATCTGGCTTTTTAATTGTCTGTACATTTATGTCATTTTTAACTATACTGCCTGTGATGTATGATTTGTATACTTTTATGATCTTATCGGTTAAGGTCGAATAAAGTTATTAACCAGCCAACCAACCCTTGGAAAACGCTGGCAAGCAGGATACAGAAAGCAAAGTCCAGCCTTTTCACTGCCAAAGACAGAAGCAGAAAGTAGTAGGCCAGCACAACACAGCAACAAGCAGAATGGCAGTTTTCCTCCTACAGCTTCTCCAGCTCAACTTCTTGGTAGACTCTCCTCTTAGTCCATAATTGTTCTGAAGTTATGGTGTCATAGCTCCAGTACTTATAACAGTTCTTGCCTTTGAAGTAGGCAACTTCAAAGGAAGTTCTTTGTTGTCCACAATACCCTGCCTTTCCCTGACCGGGCTCCAGACACACTACAGGGTGGTGGAGACAGCTTTGTGTGAGGACAGGCACAGCCCTATTTAGGTGTCAGTGACAACTCTTTCCACTACTCTAGCTCATGAAGACACATCAGCCTGGTGATGGGCCATAAGGATATGCAGGGCACCCCTCCGCTCCCTTTGTGTGACTGTCTAGAGTAAATTCAAAAACAGCCCAACTATCAGTCTAAACCAGACATGGATGGAGTCCAGAGGCAGGCAGAGGCACAGAATGCTAAAGCAAGAAAATTCCTACTTTCTAAAGTGGACATTTTCAAACACGCAACTTCAATAAAAGATGTATTTTTAAATTGTGAATTCAGGAACCCCAAACTCCAAATCTCTATCTCTTCCCAATTGGAAGGTAAACATGTAAGAGGTTACAAGGCAGCTCCAATGATAACCTATAGGGGAAATAGTCCTTCCTAAAGTGAAAAACAGAATTTGGCAATATTTCACTATCAGTACATGTAAAACATACCAGTACATGTCCTACCTTTTAAATACACTACACCCTGCCCATGGGGCTACCATGGGCCTACCTTAGGGGTGCCTTACATGTAGAAAAAGGGAAGATTTGCACCTGACAAGTGGGTGCACTTGCCAGGTCAACATGACAGTATAAAACTGCAAGCACAGACACTGCAGTGGCAGGTCTGAGACATAATTGCAGGGCTACTCGTGGGTGGCACAATCAGTGCTGCAGGCCCACTAGTAGCATTTGATTTACAGGCCCTGGGCACACACAGTGCACTTTACTAGGGACTTATTAGTAAATCAAATATGCCAATCATGGTTAACCAATCATAAATACAATTTACACAGGGAGCACTTGCACTTTAGCACTGATCAGCAGTGGTAAAGTGATCAGAGTTCTAAAACCAGCAAAATGAAATGCAGCACACAGTGAAAAACAAGGGGCAGAAGCAAAAAGAAAAGACAAGGGGAAAACACGCCAAAGATGCCACGTCTAACACGTGTCCCCCCCCAGCTGAAAGTGGGCAGAACTACCCAACCTCTTGGGAGTTCTCTTCACTAAGACGGAAGAACCTGAACAGACCATCACAAGGGTGTAGTCAGAAAAATAAAATCCCCCACTTTGACCCATACATAGCAATAAATGTGTGAGTAAAATGAGCGATCTCACCCCTATGAAGTGTCATGGGAATTGTACCCCAGGGAAAAATTTGCAGAAAATGGTGCCAAAAGATGACTATTATAGCATGTTTCTAAAAGGATTTGGCCAAAAACTACACATTTACCAGTATAGATCTATTTCTCTCATTGATCCTTTCCATCTTCTTTCTTTCCATGCTTCGTTTCTTCCTTCTTTCCATTGTCTTTCTTTTGCTATTATGTGTATTTCATTCTTTTTTCCTTCTGTCTATTCTTTCCTCATTCCATCAGTCCTTTTGTCTAGCTTTCTATCCTTTTTTCTATCAGTTTTTTCTTATGTTGCTTGTGGAATTCTTTCACATTTGTATCTTTTCTTTATGTATTCCTTACATTCATTAACCCTTTATTTCTCTTCTTTCCTTCAATCACCCATCCTTTCATCTCACATTTCTTTTTTATTTCATTATATTTGTCTGTTTTTCTTCTTTCTCTCCTTTCATTTTTCTTTTCTATTTCTTTGATATTTCCTTTTCTTCTTTCCCCTTCATTCTTTTTCTTCCTTTCTTCTCTTTTACCTTTTTTCCTTATTTTCTTTGTTCATTTGTACCCTTTTTCCTTCATGCTTTCTTTTTCCTTCCCTCATTATTTGCATTTCACATGCTTTCCTTTGCGCTGTCTCACTCCATTGACCTCTTTTTTTCTTTATCATTTTAATAGTTTGTCTTTCTTTCTGTCACCTTAGACTGCTTTTAGGTTTTCATTTTGGTCCCCACCCCACAGCTGTTTTATTATAGTTTATTCTTGCAGAATTTATTAGGTTTAACTTCTGATTTGCTGTTTACCTGCGAGCCAAATTTAAGAAGGGCCATAAAACAATGTAATCTGCCTCAGAAGCACCCCCACTTAAGCTAGTATAGCGGGTGGTTCACTACGCCCTTGGACCATCAGCATTGGCTTTTGCCAGGGCGGGGGTTCCACCATAAAGTCCATTCCCTTTAGGGAGATGGACCACCTCAACAGTTTTGGGTTCGCACCCCTCATCTGCATTAACCAGCTGAGGGACCTGTGAACTGTCTGAACCCAGAAGTGAGTCACAAGCAAGTAGGGTCTTAGCTTCTTCAGTGCCCAGACCACAGAAAGCTTCCCTTTCAATTGCACTCCACCTCTGTTCCTGGGGAAGTAGCTTCCTACTAATGAAAGCTAAGGCTTGATCTAGGCCCTCTTTGTTCAGCTGTGAAAGCATGGCTCCCACACTATGCTCTGAGGCATCAGTCTGCACCACAAACTCCTTGGAGAAGCCAGGAGGCTTGACCATTGGCGCTGTGCACATGGCCTTCTTCAGGGTATCAAAAGCAGTCTTGCATGCCCCAGTCCAGATCACCTGATGTGGCTGCTTCTTTGAAGTCAGCTTAGTCAAGGGGGCAACAATGTTGCCATACCCTTGACAGACCTGCGGTAGTCCCTGGTGAGACCTAAGAAGGCTCTCACCTCTTGGTCTTTGGGGGTGCACAAGCCGGAATGGTGTCAATCATGGGTTGTAGGGGCACCGCCTGGCCGCTTTCTACCTGGTGCCCCAAGTACACCATGGACCCCTGCCCTATTTGGCACTTACTGGCCTTGATAGTGAGACCTGCCTTCTGCAGGGCCTTTAACACTTCCCAGAGGTGGTGCAGGGGGTCCTCCCAACTGGAGCTGAACACTGAAATGTCTTCCAGGTAGGCGGCACTGAAATCCTCCAGCCCAACTAAGACCTGGTTGACCAACCTCTGAAAGGTGGCAGGGGCGTTCTTCAACCCTAAAGGCATAACCTGGAACTGGTAGTGCCCTTCTGGTGTTGAGAACGCTGACTTCTCCTGTGCCCCCTAGGTCAAGGCAATCTGCCAGTACCAAGACGTTAGATCAAATGTACTGATCTGATCAATGAGCTCATCAGCTCAGGGCATGGGGTGGGCATTAGTGACAGCATTAAGCCCACAGTAGGCCACACAGAACCGCAGTTCTGGTGTGATACCGGGCGCAGCAGCTTTGGGAACTAAGACTACTTGGCTGGACCAAGGACTGCTGGAGGGCTCAATCACCCCTAAAGCTAACATCTTGGACACCTCCTCCCTGATGCTAGCCTTCACTCTGTCTGTCAACCTGTAAATCTTGTGCTTCACGGGTGGACATCTACTGGCTCCATCACCCACACCTTCTGACCAGGCTGAAACTCAACCAGAGTGGTATTCTTGTCATACCAATGTTTTGTGTCCTCCTGGCTTGCTGCCAGGTTCACCTGAGCGTGTTTCCTAAGGCGGGCTGTCTGGTTTCGGAAGGCCAGCATGTAGCTAAATACATCCTGGGGTGGCTTCTTAGGAGCTTCCTCCCAGCCCTCCTTGACCAAACTGAGAGGTCCTCTCACAGGGTGCCTGTACAACAGCTGAAAGGGGCTAACGCCAACCCCCTTCTGCGGGACCTCCCAGTAAGCAAAGAAAATGCATGGCAAGAGGACATCCCACTTAATCATCAGGGGTTCTGACAGACCCCCTATCATGCCTTGCAGGGTACGGTTGAATCTCTCATCCAACCCATTACTCTGGGGGTGGTAAGGAGTGGTGAATTTCCACATGGCCTTCATGTACAGCGACATGAAGTTGGTACCCCGGTCAGATACCACCTCCTTGGGGAAACCCACATGGGTAAAGATCCCCATAAGTGCCCAGGCAAACAGGTGCTGTCACTGTCCTCAGAGGGATGGCTTCCGGGTACCGGATGGCATGGTCCACCAAGACCAGAATGAACCTGTTGCCCATGGCTGTATTGGGATTCAGAGGCCCCAAAATTTCAATGCCCACCTACTCAAAAGGGGTGCTCACGACAGGGAATGGTTGGCGAGGAGCCGTACACTTCAACTCCACTCTTGCCACTTGCCTGGCAAGTCTGACAAGACCTACAAAAGGCATCTGATTACCTTCTGTATTTGGGGCCAGTATAAGTGGGTGACAAGCCTGTCAAAGGTCTTGCTTTGCCCCAAATTTCCTGCCAAAGGCACATCGGGAGACAAGCCCAGTAGAGAGGTTCTGAAGTGCTGGGGTACCACCAGCACATGGGCTGCCCCAGGCTCAGCAACCTTAGGCTCGCTATACAGGAGACTATTCTCCCAATAAATCAAATGTGATTTGGACTCCTTGCCATCTGCCCGGTCCTCGGCCTGCTGCCTAAGACCCACGAGGGTAGGGCATGTCTTCTGCTCCGCACAGAACTCTTCCCTGGTGGGTCCCTCTTCTTGCTGCCAATGGGTCAGCTCAGGCAAGTCTCCTAGTTCAGCTACCTCTTCCCCTGTAGGTACCAGGGCGTCCCCCTGAGGTTCAGCCTCCTCCCGGACCATGGAAATTTCAGGAGCAAGTTTCCCATGCCCCTTGTCCTTACTCTTCTTGGCAGACTCCAGGTCCACTGTTTCAGGCTCCAGGTCTCTCTGATTACCCTGGGCTGCCATGGACCGTGTTGTCAGGCACGCCCACTCAGGCAACCCCAACATCTCCAATTGCGACCTGAACACCACCTCCTTCCAGGCAGTATGCTCCAGGTTGTTCCCCAGCAGACAATTCACAGGCATGGATGAGCTCACAGCTGCTCTCAAGGAACCTGAGGACCCCCCCCCATTCAAAGGGAACCTGAGCCACTTCACAGAAGCGCTCACTGTTGTCTACTGCCACAACTTGGTGAAGTACATCAGGAACTACTTGCTCTTCAGACACCAGGTGACACCTGACAGTAGTCACACTGGCTCTTCTGTCTCTCAGAGCTTCCCCTCTCTGTCCATTGATGGTCATCCACTGCCTGTACTTCTTAGTTTTATCAGGTATTAGGTTTCTCTGGAAACTAGTGAGATAAGGGTCATCTCAGCTCGATCCCTACTCCCTCCTGGGACCAACTCCTCCCCAAGAGCTACACTAGCCATCCCCCATGACCGCCCACCGGTGGGGGGTTGTGCCCGCTTGGAACACTTGGGGTCCCCGTGCATGTGACAGTCTTGATCACAAGCATAATATTTCCTGGGACCTCTTTCTCCAGGCTTCCCTGAAGAGTTTCCATGGTTTCTTATCACCTGCGGAACAGGGATCTTTACCCTGGGAACTAGATTGGGGCCATTTAGAGAACTCCTGCTGTTTACCTTTGTCCCCCCCACTCTTCTGATGGGGACCCTACCCACCTTCGGCGGAGTCTCCCCCATTCAACTTCCTGTGGACCCTGGTACTCACCCAGCAGCCGGCCTCCTGAGCAAGCTTCCCGGAGTCAGTCAGCTTGCTGTCCATCAGGTGCTGGTGCAGCTCTGGAAAGAACAGATCAGACAAGTGCTTCCACGTAATCAAGTTATACAGCCCCTGATAATCTGTGACATAACTGCCTTTCCCTCAACCACCCAATGCTCTGCAAAAAGAATCAACACACTCTAGCCATGTCTGGGAATCAAGCTTCTCACTCTGTCTAAACTGATCCCTGAACTTCTCAGGAGGAAGGCCATACCATGTAGGCAAGGCTGCCTTCATCTCTGGGTAGGTGAGTGCATGAGTGTCCCTTAGGGCCAGCAATGTATCCCTCCACTCCACTGTGAAGTGATTACAGATCCCTTCCCCCAGGTGCTCTCAGGAACCCTATTCATGTGAAGCGCTGCCTCATAATCTTGAAACCATCTCCGGATATCATCCAACTTGATGTACTCTTTCCCTATATGCTTTGGCAAGTGCACCATTCTCTCAGATTTCATGGATGAAACGTTGCCACCATCTGTGCTGGACTTGGCCTTGAAGTCCAACTCCTTTAAGCTCAGATCCTAAGCCAGAATCATCTTTCTCTTTTCCATGGCCAAAGCATACTTTTCTGCCTCCCTCTTAAGCTTAGCTAGTGCCAACTGGAGCTCCCTCTCATGCTCCAGTTTCAGCCTTTCCAGCTAATATTTTCTAGCTTCCCACCTGTTCTCTAGCTCCTCTGGGGACAGACTTCTAGAGGACACACTGCTGCCAGGTCTGGAGGGCGGTCCCTCCCCAGGCAGATCCAAATCCACACAATCCTCAGGCAGGTCCGGTGCCTCCACCTCCCCTTCATTATTATCAGTGTGTCCACCAGCATTCCTTGCTGCACAAAGGCCCTCAGCAACTTTTTCAGCTCCTCTTTCTTAGTGAAGACTTTGATATCGACTTTGAGGTCCTTGAAAAAAAACTTTAGTAGAGGCACCATGTAGGTTTCCAGCCTCTCCTCCTCAAATACCAAATCCACAGTTACAACTGATGGCCCCCCAGCCTGAGACATAATTGTGGTTTAAAAGAGTTGCAATAAAGAGAAAAATTAAAAAACAGTATGTGTTTGCTTAGTGGTCTGTGATCTGGTAGTAGTGTACACCAGTCACTTTATGTCAAGCACAAACACAAGTCCTATCCTCACCGCTGACCACCAATGTTAGAAATGGGGATCTCTAGTTGGCAGTGGCTTGCACCCTGTCCAAGTAGGAACCCTTATTCTAGTTAGGGTAAGGGAGTTACACACCCAATATAACCCCTGCTCATCCCCTTGGTAGCTTGGCACAATTAGTCAGGCTTATCTCAGAGGCAATGCGTAAAGCATTTGTACCTAAACACTCAATAACACAGTGAAAACACTAAAAAAGGACACCACAACAGTTTAGAAAAATAACCAAATTTATCTAAATGAAACAAGACCAAAATGATAAAAATCCAACATACGCAAGCAAAGATATCACTTTTAAAAGGTTCAAAATAGTTCAGTCCATAGGAAACTGTGAATGCAACACTTTTAGCACAAAGTACCTGGGGTGCGTCAAAATCAAAGACAAAAACAGGCGCAGGGGAGGCGAGGCGAGGCGCCGAAAAAAAGCAAAGCGATGCATCGGTTCCTTACCCCCAGGGGAGGTGATGCATTGGTTCCTTACTGCCAGCGAAGATGATGCGTTGGTTCCTTACTGCAGCGCAGGGGAGGTCATGCATCGGTTCCTTACTGTCAGGGGGGTGATGTGTCAGTTTCCGGACACGTGGCCTCAGTTTCTTACTGCTGGGCAACATCGATGAAGAGCTTGGCGCACAGATGCGATGCGTTGAAAATCCGGACATGCTGGGTCGATGCAGTGCTGGTGAAACAGGAGCTGTGTCGATTTTCCAGGCACGAGCAGTTGATGTGTCAATTTCTTCAGCCACACAGCAGAGCCTGCGTCGGAGTCGGAGCAGGCGCCTAAGACGTCGGAGATGCAGTGCTCTGGACCCAGGCTACGGTGATCTTTTAGCCACACGAGAGGCACTGCATTGATTCTTCAGCCGCACCACATGGATGTGTTGGTTTTTCAACCGCACGGAGATGCTCTGGCGGGAAAAACAGGAGCTGAAGGTCGATGCATGGATTTTTTTCAGTCCTTTGCAGCAAAGCCACCTCCAAGAGCCCAGAACTGGAATTGGCACCACTTGGCAGGTCAGAATTCCCAGCAGAGGAGTTCAGGGGGCTGCAGATTAAGTCCTTGATGGCTCTGAGACTTCTTAACAGGAGGCAGGCACACAAAAGCCCCTGGAGAACCTTGGCAAGAAGAGCACAGAAAGCAAAGTCCAGTCCTTTCACTGCCCAAGACAGAAGCAGCAAGCAGTAGGCCAGCACAACACATCAACAAGCAGAGTGACAGTTCCCCTACTACAGCTTCTCCAGCTCTTCTTCTTGGTAGAATCTCCTCTTAGTCCAGAAGGGTTCTGAAGTTATGGTGTCACTGCTCCAGTACTTATACCAGTTGCTGCCTTTGAAGAAGGCAACTTCAAAGGAAAGTCTTTGTAGTGCATAAGACTCTGGCTTTCCCTTACCTGGCTCCAAACACACTACGGGGGAGGTTACAGCTTTGTGTGAGGACAGTCACAGCCCTATTCGGTGTCAGTGACAACTCCTCCTACCACTCTAACTCAGGAAGACCCATCAGCCTGGTGATGGGCCATCAGGATATGCAGGGCACGCCTCAGCTCCCTTTGTGTAACTGTGTGTGCATAAACAGCCTAACTGTCAGTATAAACCAGACATGGATTCCACAGACAGACAGAGGAACAGAAGGGCAAAGCAAGAAAATGCCCCCTTTCTAAAAGTGGCATTTTCAAACACGCAATTTAAAAACCAACTTCACTAAAAAGATGTATTTTTAAATTGTGAGTTCAGGGACCCCAAATTCCAGATCTCTATCTCTTCCCAATTGGAAGTTACACTTGTAAGAGGTTACAAGCCAGCTCCAAAGATAACATATAGGAGAGATAGTCCTTCCAATAGTGAAAAATGAATTTGGCAGTATTTCACTATCAGGACGTGTAAAACACACCAGTACATGTCCTACCTTTTTAATAAACTGCACCCTGCCCATGGGGCTAACTTGGGTCTACCTTAGCGGTGCCTTACATGTAGAAAAAGGGAAGGTTTGGGCCTGGCAAGTGGGTACACCTGCCAGGTCGACATGGCAGTTTAAAACTGCACTCTTCCTGACACTGCAGTGGCAGGTCTGATACATGGTCTGATGCAGGGCTACTCGTGAGTGGCACAATCAGTGCTGCAGGCCCACTAGTAGCATTTGATTTACAGGCCCTGGACACACACAGTGCACTTTCCTATGGACTTACCAGTGAATAAAATATGGCAATCATGAATAACCAATCATAATCACAATTTACACAGGGAGCACTTGCACTTTAGCACTGATCAGCAGTGGTAAAGTGATCAGAGTTCTAAAACCAGCAAAAACGATATGCAGCACACAGTCAAAAACAGGAGGTCAGAAGCAAAACAAAAAGACAGAGGTAAAACACGCCAAAGATGCCAGGTCTAACAGAAGACATCACAAAATGAGGTCCCTCTTATTCCAAATGATGCTTGTGAGGTGAACTCCAACTGTAGGATTATTCAGAAGAATTATCCATCACAGGCAACTAGACTGAAAGAAAACACACTTAATGGAGAATCCAAGACTGAGACCCCCATGACAAAAAAGTCAAACAACAACTAGTAGGCAGTCTGGGGAGCTTGCATTTAATTTATTTAAAAAAGAAAACTAAACTTACAGATATCTTGGGTCAGGACTCAGGAGAATGTTACTGCATGTTGCAGAGATTTTGTAAGCAATAGGGGTGGGCGATAACGTGTGCTCTGCCGGTAGAGTTTGCTGAGTTTTGTCACTCCGCGCTCCGCTTGGAGCACGGGGTATGGCAAAAAATCCACAATGCCGCCATGTGGTGGAGTTTACCACTCACCAGAAGTAGTAAACCATCACTGTATGAAACTGGCCAGATGCCGTCATCGTGCCATGCGTTTCAAGCCTTGCTCTGTCATTGGACGAAAGGCTCCATGGCAGGGAAGGGGATGCAATTGGGTGGCCGCACCAGAGGACTCAGGGCAGGAAGATGCTAGCAACCTTACAGGATCGGTATCAGCAATGGCAGGAAGAGAGAAGTAGGCTGAAAGATCAGTGAAGATACTTTTCTGAATCGGCATGAGAGAAGGAGTGAAGACTCGTCGCAGCCTCATGTTGTGAATTCTGACCGTAACGGGACATGTCACATGAGGCTGCAGGCCTGGTGGAATGCAGAGTGATGAAGCACTATGGGGCATGTAGTTCAGTCACTCAGATTCACGCAGCCAGGGCCTGATAATGGAACTCTACGAAAAGAGTATGTAGTTCCTCTAGGAAGGTCGGTAGGGAACTGAATAATCAGTTGAAGGGATCTGATTACTCAGAAGCAAGATCCCTCACACACCCAGATGGGTGCCATGCTTCATCATAGGGCAGCTCCACTTTGAGCCGGCGCTGCAATGCCCAATGCACACCTCAAGGGGGCTCTTTGCAGGAAATCTCTTGATTTTTTGGGCTGTATGTGAAGTGTGAGTGTAGGTGCTCAGAGTGTAGATTGGTGTAGGTGAGTTAAAATAAACTAAGAGGTACCCTGCCAACTTTAATATGTGGGTCCTCTTGTCCAAGTTAAAAGCAGTGGGTGGCTGAATGAGGAAATAATGGTCCGTTCCAGCTTATAAAGTTGTGTACAAAAAGGTTGACATGTTTCTTGCCATATAAAGTCGTTATCGATCAAAGACAATTAATCAGGACCAGAGACCTAATCTACTAAGTGATTGGGTTAGTGTTGGTGTGTCTATAAAAATACCCAAAGCAAAAAGAACAAATGATGGACGGAATGCTGAACAAATCAAACATTCACTCCCATTCACTGATCTGGGTTTAATCCATTGTTTTTTGTTCATCACACCACCCCAGTTTGGACCCAGCCATATGCAAATCAGTCCTGACGGTGCTCCCCATGGGGACAGTCCAGCCCGAACTGCCAGATCAGGTCCTCCCTGGGCCGGAAACAAGTGTCATGGGACTGGTTTCAGAGTATCACCCCCTCATCAGCCAAGCTAACTTGAATCCAGTGGCACAGGGAGCATTGAACCCATGTCTGGGTATACCCTTCCCCCTTAGGGCGACAAAAGCAAAAAGAACAAATGATGGACAGAATGCAAACAAATAAAACATTCACCACCAAGTCACAGATCTGGGTTTTATCCATTGGTTTTTTGCTTACCACGCCAGCCCAGTTTGGACCTAGCCATATGCAAATCAGCCTTGACTCTGCTCCCCAAGGGAACAGTCCAGCCCGAACTGCCAGACCAAGTCCTCCCTGGACCGGAAACAAGTGTCCTGGGGCCGGTTTTAGGGTTTTACCCCTGTTCAGCCAGGCTAGCTTGAATCCAGTGGCACAGTGAGCACGAGATGGGAAACATCCATTACAACGCAGTCATTACAACGACCTACCTTTACAACGCAACTGTTACAACGCAACTGCCTTTACATCGCATGCCATTACAATGCATGCCATTACAACACATGTCACTACAACGCATGCCATTACAACGTATGCCATTACAACACATGCCATTACAACGCATTATAAGGTAAGTAATGGAGATTTTTTTAGTAGTAGGGTGGGTATGGGTTTTGGGGTACATGGGAATAGTAATTGTTACCCCTACACTATCCAACACTTTCCCTACTGTTGCACTCACTAGAGTGGGAATAGTAATTTTTACCCCTACACTATCCAACACTTAGTAATTTTTACCCCTACACTATCCAACACTTACCCTACTCTTGCACTCAGTGGAGTGGGAATAGTAATGTTTACCCCTACACTATCCAACACTTACCCTACTGTTGCCCTAAAAGTATTAAGCGTTGTAATGGTATGCGTTGTAATGGTATGCGTTGTAATGGTAGTTTTAAAATATGCGTTGTAATGGCATGTATTGTAAAATCATGCAATGTAATGGTAGTTGTGATGTAAATACTGCGTTGTAAAAGCATGCGTTGTAATTGCATGCGTTGTAACGTCATATATTCGCACGAGACCCACGTCTGGGCATACTATTCCAACCTAGGGCGGCAAAAGCAAAAAGAACAAATGATAGACCGAATGCTGAACAGATCAAACATTCACCCCCAGTTACAGATCTGGGTTTAATCCATCATTTTTTTGCTCACTGCGCCACCCAGTTTGGAACCAGCCATATGCAAATCAGTCTTGCCCCTGCACCCCATAGGAACAGTCCAGTCCGAACTGTCAGGCCAGATCCTCCCTGGACCGGAAACAAGTGTCCTGGGACCGGTTTTAGGGTTTTACCCCTAATCAGCCAGGCTAGCTTGCATCCAGTGGCACAGTGAGCACGGAACCCATGGGTGCACATACCTTTCCCACTTAGGGCGACAAAAGCAAAAATAACAAATGATGGACAGAATGCTAAACAAATCAAACATTCACCCCCAGTCACTGGGCCTGAACTCTTCCCATGAGGAGCAGGGTCAAGACTGCTTTGCATATGGCTGGGTCCAAACTGGGGTTGCATGGAGAGCAAAACAATGATGGATTTAACCAGATCTGTTGACTCAGGGTAAACGTTTGATTTGTTCAGCATTCCGTTCATCATTTGTTTGCACAGTGTATAATATACCTTGATCCTAATAAACACCAACCTGAAATGAGAAAGAATGAAAGATCAAAAGTACAGGTGTTCAGTCATACCTGTAAACATAATGCCAATAATATATTACACATAGGTTATGATTGTATGCCACAGCGAATCAGCCCTTAATTTTTGGTTTAATCTGTTTATTGACATTTTCAAATATACAAGTTACGATACATACAGATAATATATTCAGTAGAATCAGCCGGCTCTATATTACAGATTATACGTTGCAGTGAGTCAGTAGGTATACAAACACTGGTTATACCAATCAAAGCCATATAGTGTAATAATGTATAATGAACGCAACCATTGTACAACAATATTCAGAACTAGTCATTTTTGCAATACATTTCCATAGTATTGTTGTATATTATGAATCCACAGGTATTTCTCCTGTACAATGTTCTAATATCCCCTTCCGGCAGTACCGAGAAGCCCCATTTAACAAACAGTTTCTTAGATCTGTAACAGTAAATCGATTATTTTCCAACTAACAAAGGGGAACAGCCACCAGGGAAGAGAGGAGGTTGGGAGAGGAAGGGAAAAAGGTTACATCTACCACCACACCCCCATCCAACGTGGCCCAGCTGCGTTATTCACAGTATCAGATTATTACCCACTGATCCGCTGTATGTAAATATTATGTATATTATTAAACTTCGACAACAAGTCGTTCCATATCCGATGCAAGATTGCATCAAACTATCTCAGAATTATCCGAGGGGTCGTCCGGGATCAATGCTACTCGAAGCGCCATCAGAATTGTACCCCAAGCTGCTGGAATGGGAAACTTACGAAGTCCCAATGTGTCTTCCCAATAATGAGACCGCCTCAGCCTTGGCCCAATTTAACATGGAATTAGCCCAGGCTGTAACTGAAGGGGGGCCTGCTGCTTACCAGCGGCGAGTGACAAGCCTTTTAGCCACCACCAGACCCAGGTCTGAAAATCTAGAGGTAGCCCTTTGTTCTTTCTTCCTGGGAAATATGCCTGTTATGCAAGCCACCCATGTGTTAGGCAATGCCCCATCCGTGCTGATATTCAATAATTTAATCACTCCATGCCAGTAGCCTAACAGCCTGGGGCACGACCACAACATATGCAATAAGTCTGCATCCACCATGTTACACCGCGGACAACAGGCATCCGTTCTTTTAAAATACCTATTAATTTTATCTGGGGATAAATAGGCTCTGTGAACTATATAGAATTGAATGAGTCTAAACTTTGCATTTCTAGGGATTTGTCTAGGACTATTCAGCAATATTCCCCATTCTTTGGGCGTGTACGGTCTTATCAGGTCTGCTTCCCACTTGTTATGCAAAGATGTTAAGTCAACTACAGTATGTGAGCGGATGGAGTCTGTAAACCATTTTATAAGATGTCGACCCTTGCCCAAAACATGTATATATTGCAATAGTAGGAGTGTCAGGGGTACTTGCGATATGTCACCCCACTGGCGTTTCAAGGTGGTTATCCAGGAGGTATGATTTAGGAATTGCCCTGGAGGGACGCCTTCCTCCTCGGTAAAAGAGAGGAATGGCCAAAACTCGCCCTCCATAAATAGGTCCCCAAGGGTGTGTATGTCAGCATCCCACCAAACTGAGAGTGTCCTTGCGGTGACCCTGCCTCCCCCTTTTGGCATTCCTAGAATCGGTATTGCGGGTGCATATGGTGTAATATGTCTGGTAAGGTGCAGGGCCCTACGAAAACACTTCTGAGATACCTGTACCAGGAGCGGGAAAGGTTTGTTCGGTCTGGTGCATGGGTGGAAAAGGAAAAGAACGGGACCCTCCTTCCACTGTATCACCAAGGTGGAGTTCATCCATCCATTTTGCAACCCATTGTATTTGGGATGCCAGGTAATAAAATTCCATGTTGGGCAAAGCCAATCCACCCTGTGCCTGGGGCAAGTACAATTTGGCAAGTGCCACCCTACATCGCGTATTATTCCAGATGAGGTCCCTCATCATTCCCTCTAATGGTCGAAAAAAGGACCCTGGCAGATACAGTGGAAGGTTCGCAAAAAAATAGAGCAGGCGGGGTAGCATCACCATTTTAATAAGCGCCACTCTACATGCAACAGAGAGATGGACCGTTTTCCAGAATTCAATTTGGGGTCTGAAAGCTGTGACGGCCCTGGATAGATTACCATCTAAAAGATTTCGATCCATATGGTATAAAGGAACACCTAGATATCCAAACACATCTGGTTGCCATGTCACCGCTGCACCGTCCACTGTCAATGGTGATGCATTTACACCAGGAGTGAAGGGGAACAGACATGATTTCCCCCAGTTTACACCCAATCCTGACACTGCTGCAAATAATTTAAGTGTGTTATGTATGACCGGGGGTATCGCCGGCAAGTCTCTGATATATAATAGGATATTGTCCGCATATAACGATATGGCATGAGTTTCTGCTCCCAGTGGTATACCCCATTGAGCTGCTGTATTACGTAAAGCTATTGTTAGTGGCTCTATGACGAGAGAATATTAATGGGGAAAGAGGACACCCCTGTCTAGTACCCCTTCTGATCAATATGGACTTCGAGAATAATTTCCCCAAGCGGACCCGCACGGTAGGTGTTTCGTATAGCAATTTGACTAAGCTAAGAAAGTACGACCCAAACCCATAGCACCATAACCTGCAAACATAAATGGCCATTTCACCGTATCGAAGGCCTTCTCTAGATCCAGCATCAAACATCCCGACGCTGGCCAACTCTCTACGGCACTTCTCATCACTCGAAAAAGCCTACGGATATTCAGGGAGGTGTTGCGGGCTGGAACAAATCCATTTTGGTTATGATGCACCAGATGTGGAATGATCGGGCCAGCCTACCCACCAGAACTCCTGCCAGTATTTTATAATCCCCATTAAGTAACTCCAGAGGGCGATAAGCACCTGTGTGCGTGGGATCTCTGCCCGGCTTCGGGAGGGAAATCAGAGTGGCCTCAGTAATTGCGGCTGGAAAGGCAGCACCTTCTAATGCCTCCTCATATACCCACAGCAACCGTGGACCTAAAATATTAGCGTATGTCTTATAAAATTTGTGAGGAAAGCCATCTGGACCCTGCCAGATGGTAGCGTCCACGTTGTGCCCTTCACTTCCTCCAGTGTAATAGGTGTATCTAGATCCTTGCGCTGGTCAGGTGTGTGTGTGGGAAAGGCAAGACTATCCAAAAAGGACTGTATGTCAGTGTCTGATGTACTTATGGTGGAGGTATACAATCAAGTGTAGTGTGTGGTCAGTTCGCTGTGAATCTCACACTGTGTGTATTTAAGTCCACCCTCCAGGAAGCGAAACGCAGTTATGAGGCCTGTGGACTGATCCCTCCTGATCAACCAGGCTAGCAGAGCCCCAGACCGATCAGCTTTAGCGTGTGCTGATGCAGAATGCGCAGCATAATTTAAACAGCGCTGACGTTCCAGTAGCTCTGTGTGCCTGTTACGCACCTCCGACAGCACCGCCGAACAAGAGGGAACATCAATTGAGCAAGTTTCTAATCTTAGTAAATCTTTTTCCACTGTAAACAACTCAGATTCCACCTGTCTCTTCAAACCACAACCCAGACCCAGGCAGCTCCCACGTATCGTAACTTTCATGGCTGCCCATTCCATCATGCTGGATGAAGCCGTCACCGCATTGTTTGTGAAGTACTCACTGAGGGCCTCTCCTATGGTGTCCTTGCATATCGGGTCTTCTAGTGTAGATGGCTGGAGCCGCCATGTAGGAACTCCGGGAGATCCATCCTCCCAGCACAGTGTAACATAATGTGGGTTGTGGTCGGAATGTGTGCGGCCCCAGTATTCCGAATCCACAACGTAAGGGAGTAATGAGGGTGAGCTGAGAAATCTAACCAGACGAACGTGCAGATCATGTGGTATGGAGTGGAAGGAGTATATCCTTACTGTAGGGTTTTGATGTCTCCAGACATCTACCAAATCCCACCCGCATGCCCAGGCGTTCAGGATCGCAGAGTTGATTGTGGCAACTGTATTTCTGAGGGGGTGAAAGGATCTATCCAGCCCAGTGTTCATGACACTATTAAAGTCCCCTCCAATGAGCCACGGCAAGTTGCACCATGCAGTTAATAATGGGGAAAGCAAGTTAAGAAACTGTTCTTGTTCAATATTAGGGGCGTATATATTACCCAACAGAATATGACATCCGTCCAATCTACCCCACAAGAACACGTATCTACCGTATTTGTCGACATGTACCTCCTCCACATTAAAGGGTGTGCCTGGGTGGATCCAGATTAGGTTCCCACGTGCGAATAGTGAGTAGTTAGTAGCATATACTTTACCCCTCCATTTCCTCTGCAGCCTGAGCGCTTCCGCACCATTTAAGTGTGTCTCTTGTAAAAGAGCAATTCGTATGTTGTGTCTTTTAAGATATGAGTAGACCGCATATCTTCGAGAAGGTGTACGGAGTCCCCTCACATTCCAAGTAAGTATTGTATGACCTGTCATGTCATTGTGATATGTAATATTATAGTGTGGCCGATCCTATGTCCGCAGTTAGATGTACGATGCGACAGAGCCCCGCAATCCCTCCCACCCCTTCCAAAAAAACCTCCATAACTATAGGGGAAGATACAAACGCCAACAGGGCAAAGGGGAAACTACTTTACCGGAGCGGTCCCCATGAACAAGGAATGCTGCCCAAACCCTGATGGAGTGTAAAACTATCCGCGAAACCAACTGATTCTCTGTATTAGGGAGAACGTAGGGGTTGTTAAGCCATGCAAGGAGCCCCACTTTGTGATCTCAATTGACTTATGAGTATACATATAGATATGCAGCCAATAGATATAACCTGTGATTATCATTATCAAGCCTGAGGGCGATGACAGCCGTGTATACCCTCCCAACATAGTTGATACCATAACTATATCAACACACAATGTCTGTGGGTGGCAGTCCTGCGCCGGGTGCAGCGTCAACAAGGATCTTTCCTCCAAGTAAAGCAGAAGCTCTGCCAACTGAACATTATATATTCATTGCTCTATCCAGCAAGACTTTGTGTGGTCTCGGATGGGAAGACAAGATTCTTTGACACCCCGCAGGATACTTGGAACTGGCTAGAAACCACTGGTCAGTTTTCGGGCCCCAGACCCACAGGTACGTCGACCACTGGGAGAGGTGAGATGAGCGGACCTTGAAATCGTCGGAGAAGATCCAGGAGGCATGACCTGGGTTTATCGCCAGCGCCTGGACAAGATCAGATCAGACAGAAACGACAAGCGGCGGTACGAGAGGTGGTGGGGATAGCAGAGTCTACAGAATCACTCAGTAAGAAAGGAACTCCATCTTGTTCATCGGAGGATGGTGGCTCATCAGCCATGGGTCTGTCGGATGTGGTGTCGCTGCTTATGCCAGACGTCACACCGCAAGCTTCTGATGGTATCGTATGACTGCTGGGGCGTGTAATCCGGGAAGAAGAGGACCTTAACATTGCCAAATTTGATTTCCGCCAGCTTCCTAGTTTCACGTAAAATCATGTCTCTGTCCTTGAAATGCAGCAATTTAAAAATAAGTGGCCATGCCCCAGATCCCTGTGCCGGTTTTCTACCAGGGATTCGATGCGCTCTCTCTATGGAGAAGAAAGGAGAGAAGGAGGAGGAGAGGAGAATATCCTTGAGCCATCCCTCCAAAAAGACCACTGCATCTTGTCCTTCCGCCCCTTCTGGTAGCCCAATCAGGCGGACATTATTTCTTCTGGAGCGTCCCTCCGCATCCCTCCGCATCCTCCGCCATGTCCTCCAGGTATCTGATGCAGGCTTCATGCGCATTCTGCTGCTTTTCCAGGAAGTCTGTTGCCGGCTTCAACTCTGCAACATACTGTTCCACCGTAGTAACACGATCCCCAAGCTTCCGTTGATCTGAATGTAGAAGCGTGAGATCCAGTGAGACTTTGTCTACTTTTGCTCTATAGATTCCCTGGTACATTCTATGGCATGCAATATGGCATCCAGTCGATCATCTGGGGAGTCCCGTCGCACCAATGGTTGTGTCTGGTCCATGTCTGCAGAGCTTGCAACCTGCTAAGAGGATCAGTGCGTATCAGTTATTCGCAGAGGCGAAGGGTAACGAACGTCCATTACCTCACCAGCTCTCCACAACAGATTCAATCACAGCAGCGTCAAGCAGAGGCCCACAGTCTCACTGCTTGTGTGGTCAGAAGTCGCGAACTATATATGACCCACATTTACATCGTCGGCAGCGGCCATTTTCCACTTCTCGGTTACGCTCCGCACTGCAGAAGTACAGTCCGCTTTATCAGGTCCCTCGTAACTGATGTGATCTCCTCTGGTAGAGCTCAGGTCCAGCCACCACCAATGTTTTAACTTATGTGCGCTCTGCCGCCATGCTCCGTCACTCTTTACCTTTGTGCTTCAATCACTGCTGCCAACGTCCAGGGTCTTGTTTCCGTTAATGTATACAGTAGGGGTCCACTGTTAATTTCTACTGAGCACTGTACTTTTCTTGCCTCGTTCTATACACTCATATAGGCATGCGCAGTTACGCTGACTGTACTGTTTAGGTCTTCCCAGGGGTAACACCAACATTACCATCTGCATATCAGGGTGTCCTCGCCACTAATCACCCTCTCACAGCCAAAAGTGTTGTGAGTAAGTTCAGCCTCTGTGTGTTTATGATTCCTTGCTTGGGCCTCCCCACCACTCTGCACTCTTCTGTCTGGCCAATGTCAATGCGTCCCTCCTCCAGTACACGGGAGCGCACTATAATGTCCCCGTCGGTGTTCCCACCGGCCTGAGCGGAGTCCTCTCTCTGGCACATCCAGGGCCTGACCGCATCCAGGGCTACAATTAGAACTGTAGTATTACTTACAGTGCCCGCCTGGGTCTGGAGGCTCCTCCGGTAGACTCCTCCGATGATGTAGGCCGCCCCCACCCATGCCGTCTATCCCTCGCGGGAGATCCAGGCTCAGGGCTGGGCACTTTCAGGGGACCCAGGGAACCACGCCACCCCTCCTCTCTCTGCGCGGGCAGTCCGCTCGTTCTGTCCCTCTCACACGTCGTGGCTCCGTAGCGAGCAATGCGGTTTATGCACCCGTTTTCTGGCCGGCTCTCAGGCCTCAATCACGGCAGTGCGAATCCATTCAGCTGCATCTAGGCCATGCGTCACCGGCCGACACCAGGCTACCGCTGCCTCAACGAGCGCTGTCCCAAAGGTTTCCGCACTCCATTCGGCTCCTGAGGATACACACGACCGCCCCCGCCAGCTCAGCGCCGCGGACGCTGCTTCTATATCAGGGAAATGTCTCGGATAATGGGACCGGGGGCGGAGCGAAGTCAGATCACGTCCGCCATGTTGCCCCTGCAGGCCACGCCCCCGCGAATCAGCCCTTAATAGTGAAGGTGCAAAAGCTGCAAGGCATTTAAACAAGTAAAACAAACAAACTCACAAATAGGTGACACACTTGTGGACACACCATATCACACAAATCAGCGATGAGTAGGACACACTTGTTAATGCGCAGTCAAGGGGAGTAGGGAAAGGGAACTCACCAAATTATGGTAGGTATATGGCCCCATTGGGTGACAGCAGAGGCTGTGCTAATTTTGCAGGCTAAAACTGAAAGAATTGCAAAGAAGTCAAACAGACCTCTCACGCACCAAAAGTATCCAGTATGCGGGAAGAAGAACAAGTACTCAAGCGCCTAATTAGCACGACGACCTACTCCTGTCTCTGCCACCTTGGAGGTAGAAGGTATGCAGGGCAGGTGGCATTTTACACTGGGGCGGGAGTAGAAAGTGGCTACCAGTGAGAGCTATTAACCTCCGTCAGCCACTGGGAAGCCCAGAGAGTGCTACAGGCATCTATTTACCAGCGCCATATTGGGTGGGGAAACGCAGAATGCTGTGTACAATGCTTCACCGAAATAGAGTGCCACTTTCATGTCATTCATAGGCGGCTACTCCAAGAGCCAAAAAGTAGAGAAATGACATATTCGCAGAAGGACAATTTGCCAGCATAAATTTAAAGGAGGCTCTGGTTGTAGTGGGCACCGGGCATTTTCCCGGTGGGCCGGAAGAGTGTAGGCCAGTTTCTGACCTGGGGGCCGGTTTTGTTACTGGGGGATGATTTTGCAGCAGTGCTGCAATATCGGCCCCCTGTAACAAAAGCGGCAGCGGTGCTTGACACTTCTCAGTAGCACCCTTCCCCCCCAGGGGCCGATCAAGCAGAATTGCCAGGGCTGGTTTCTGTTCACAGTCGTGGCCATGCTTCACATACGAAGGGGATAATAAATTGGCATACAAACCCTGACTGCCAAAAAGAAGCAAAGAGTAGTGGAGATTTTAGAAGATGCCATTTTCAAATGTGAGTGGTCCCAGGTGGCCTGGAAATGTACTAGTGATTGACTGATCTTAATTATCAATATGGCCAAACGCCTTGCTGAGTCTTTGACAATCAGGATCAATATAGCAGACAATGCTTTGAAAACAGTGATTTTGATTTTTACCTACAAGTCTAAACTTACTGAAATCAACAACGAGATAACCAAAAACAAAGACTACTTGATGAAACAAAAAATCTCCAAACTTCAAAAAGACATCAAGAAGTTCGACAAAGAGAAGAGCTACCCTTATCTAAGGAAAAACTTCCTGGTAACAGGAGGTGACACTTCATCTAATGAGAGTAACTACTCGTGCAGAAAGAATACCTCTTTCAGCAGCAACTCAAGCATGGACAACTGGGGGAGCAATGACAGCAGACGGGGTCTACCACCCCCATTGTTTGGTTACGGCATGGACCCTTATCAGGGACCTCTACCAATGTGGCCCCAGCATTACCCTATGTTCCCTCAGGGTCCCTATCAGGCCTTCCCACAACCCTTTAACCCCACTTTTTTAAGCAGAGGCTGGGGCAAAGGCAGAGGAAGAAAAAAGGGGTCCAAAAACGGGTGCAATGCCAGGAACCACCATCACAAATACAAACAAGGAACCAAACAAAAAAAAAAAACTGATAGCTAATCTTTCTACCAGAACTCTCTCTAACACAGAGACAATGATCCTGCAGAAGGGACTGGGCTTCATCCTTACACCTAAGGATGAATAATTTCGCACTAATTGTGAACTTCATAATTTCTTTCAGAGGATCCGCCTCAGGGCCTTCTTCCAAGACAAACCGGCACCAGAGGTGCTAGATTCAGGTCTACCGAATCCTTCCAGATTTACTCCTTCAGCCGGTATGATACCCAACAAGTTACTGACCTTTGAGCAGGCAGTACTCAAGGAGGTTGAAAAATTTACCCATGGGTGAACCTTTCAAAGCATGTCTAACCTTGAATTGGCGGCGGTTAAGTCCCTTGCCAATGACACTCAGATCACCATGAAGCAAGCTGACAAGCGAAGGGCAATAGTAATCATGACTACTGTTGATTACAGCAGGGAATGTCTCCGCCAACTTGCTGACTGGAGATATTACACTTCTATCAATCAGGGTCCTACAGGGAAACTAAGGGGCCTATTACGATGGCGGGCGGAGGCACCACCGCAGTGCTGGCGTTGGCAGAAAATGCCATTTTCCGCACGCCAGCAGCGGTCTCCACGCCCGCCATATTAGTATGGTCAAACACAGCCCATTTCCCGTCCGCCGTGGTGCGACGCGAACCGCCAGAAAAATGCGCCCGCCACCGCGGCAGTGGGAGCCAATGGAGACCCACCGCCGTGCGAAATGACGTCCCGACCGCCGTACAAATTAGGATGCCCCAAACAGCCAGTTGCACCGCAGCGGAGAAACCGGCCAACCAGAGACGGCGGAAGCACGACAGCGGAGCACGAAACCTGATCCCCGGTCCCAACCGACCGGTCCCGAGCGCAATGGATCCAGCTTTACACGTCTTCCCGGCGCTGTACCTGATACACCACCAGCAACTCATGCACCGTCGCGGACGTCGCCGCAGGTACGCAACAACACAACTCCGCACACAACAACAACACACAATGCATGGGCAGATACAGGGTTCCTGTCCACACCAGATACCCTGGTGGGGACAGGAACACATCCACAATAGTACCCACACATTTCCTACTTCTCACCAAATCACCCCTCCGCATCCAGGTCACCCACCAACCGCGATCATGATGTAATGTCCCAGTCACGTCACTGCAGCGGTGAAGACGCGTGAAAACATGCGCACTATGCAGAAGGCAGGGCCAGCGACAGGCATGGGCAGTGCACAAAGATCATAGGGCCACACCTCTACCCTCCACACAACAGTCCCCCACCCCAAACATGAAGGGACATGCCATGTGCTTCTCCTGTGCTCCCCCATGCACAATAACCAGCCAGGTGAACCCACACCCTGCACCACACACAAAACAACTAGGGAGACAGTACAGCAGGTGGGGCTGCAGAGGAACACACAGCACAGAAGCACAGTGCCAGGGCAACCCACACACCACACCTACACCACACTCATAGTAAGAAAACTGAGTCCAAGCACAAAATGAACACTCATACAGATAAGGAACAATCACTCAACTGGACACACAGCCTGCCAAGCCACACAGACATACCCCACACTGACACACAGCCACATACACAGACCAGATGTCAGCAGCAATGGAGGACAACAAATAGGAAATCTAAAGTGAGGTGCACACAAATGGTAGGCCAAGGAGTTAACCACTAAGCATGTGTACACCACATGCAAGAGAAGGAACATATAACAACACCCTCAGCCCATCAAATCACACATGGCTGGCACAGTGAGTGAAGTCAAACCACAGTCACCTCAGTGCAACAACTCATGGAGACAGCAAGGCAACCCATGGACAGGCACAGGGATGAAAGGAAGGGTCTGAAGTCCAACAGTGAACAGCCACATATCTGCATCCAACTACCTGACAGGTGTATGTCAGCAGCACAACACACAGGGCCCATTGTAACACCCCATGACTGTCAAACGCAAGTAGGAACCTTCACACATACCCCACCCCCCTCACACCTGCAGCACACAACACCAGTGTCCAACACACAGAAGGGTGCCAATAATGTCCAGTCAACACACTGACAAACAACCACACTCCCTGTGGGGTATCCACAAACATCACACACACACACCCAGGGATGCCTGAACCAATGCGTGCACAAAACCAACAGCCAAACACAAAACTCCATCACAACACACACAGAAGTACAACCAGACCTGACCTGTGCAGCAAAACTGTGGGAAGGCAATGGGAGCGCAGACAGAACAGGAGTACACAACCTCATCAGTCAGGAACAATGCACAGACAACATACCACAACACAGGCAAGAAGTGCATCACCACAAAACAATCATGGACACAAACTGGGAGAAATGGGCCTACAATGATACACATACAGACATACCACACCACCAACATGGTGTCATAATGTACCACTTGCTTGCACATGCACAATAATGACAACTGACAGCTCAAATATGAGAGGAGAAAACACCTAGGACGCACCCAAAACAAGCACAGGAACAAGAATAGCCCTAAGTGCATGTGACAGACACACAAGTAATGCACACTACACTGGCAAGACACAAGTGACTGAAACACAACACACCAACAAAACACACACACTGACATGCAAATACAACAACACACACAGAGCATCTGTCAGCTGCAAGACACAACACAGCCCAAACACTGCCCACATCCACATCAAACACATAACAGATGCACATGCCAATACATCACATTGCAAACACAGCAGGACATCAGGGGACGCACACCAGGCAAGGACAAGGCAACATACACTCACAGCACTGCATGCACGACAAGCAGTGTGTGCACACTAAACATACCAGTTCCACACAGACATGAGTGACACACCATGAACACCCACAACACCAATCAGCACAGCACACAAACAACATCACAACCAGGAAGTGAAGCAGTACCTCAGCAAACACACATACAGCTAACCCAACACCCACAGATGCCCAGGTGAAAACAACATGACCAGAGGACTGTGCAGCACAAACAGTTGAACTGCATCTGAGCAACCATGGCTCCAAAACAGTATCAGAAAATCACATATAACCAATAGGGAAACTGTCATGAGTGGCACATTGGTCCTGTGCACAGATCAGCACCACAAACCATAGTGTAACAAATGAAGTGATGGGGAGGCACACACACTGTCAACACAAGGGGACAGCTGACCTGAGAGTGAAGTGTTGTGTACGTCAGTAGTGGACATGGCAGGAGTGCACCATACACAAATAGATGGAGTGCAGACTCACAATGGGTAGGCATCAGAAGCACAGATAGGGGATGGTATGACTCCACACCCCACATGCCATACTGGAGGCAAAAAAGCACCAAGTGACAGCAATGCATGAGAAAACACACCCACAATGTCAGTGTGGCCGAGCAGGTCTGCACAGTGACCACAAAGAGTATCAAGACACATGGCTGATCAACAAAACACAACACTGAATTGCCAGTCACACACTCTGCATACCCACAATTGCCACCAACAACAAGTTGGAGTCCCCCAGAAGTGCAAGGACACACCAACACACTGCACAGTGCACAACCTACAACTCCCACATGTGCACACAATCACAAGCACAGGGCTGACCAATCAAACAAACAGGCACTCAAATCCTGGCTGACACATGTGTGCAGTTGACATTGCAGGGGCACACACACATCAACACTACAGACAAGTCACCCCCTTCACACTGCACACTTCTTGACCACCCAAATGCACACATAGAAATCAACCCATGTGACTAGGATGACTGGCCATCACAAGATGACCATACACCAACACTGCTGTGCAGACATCAAGTAAGATCACACATACATGATGACCCTGGCCAGCCTGCCTGCAATCCTGTGGATAGAATCCCACCTTGTGCTGGCAGTGCATACAAACATGACATGTGTACAACATAGCTAACCTGACAAAAGAATGATTATGATAACAGTAGTCCATCACAAACCACCATCATTGCACCCCCAAGCCTCAGAGTCAACAAGAACTGAAGTGCCTGTCACCCCTGTAAAACCCTTAAAAAGTGAGACAAGCCATTGGCAATGTTGAAGTGGCATACAGAGCATGTGTCACAGTAAACCATACCCACACAGAAAACCCTTTATTCAGCAAGGACACTGACAAAACAGACAACAGGAGTAACTGTCTTTATTCACATATTACACAGATAGGCACCAATAGTAGACAAGAGCAAGGCCAGTGGCCAGTCCAAGGTGCAGATGAGGTACATGAGAAGCTGCACAGGGAAGGGGCAAACAGCAGTGAACATCAAGGCCAGTGGCCAGTCCAAGGTGCAGATGAGGTACATGAGAAGCTGCACAGGGAAGGGGCAAATAGCAGTGAACATCAAGGCCAGTGGCCAGTCCAAGGTGCAGATGAGGTACATGAGAAGCTGCACAGGGAAGGGGCAAACAGCAGTGAACATCAAGGCCAGTGGCCAGTCCAAGGTGCAGATGAGGTACATGAGAAGCTGCACAGAGAAGGGGCAAACAGCAGTGAACATCAAGGCCAGTGGCCAGCACAAAGTGCAGATGAGGTACATGAGAAGATGCACAGGGAATGTGTGTGCCCGTACCCTGCCATGGTCAGCAACACAGTCAGGGGGCTAACAATGTGCAGTCCAGGCACCGCTGTGGGAGAGACAGGTGTGTGAGGGGGACTTCCACTCAGACTTGGCTGTCAGTCGGACTGGGAGGTGGCTGAGTGTCGGGGACAGTTGGAGGACTGGACCGGAGAGAGAGAGGCCCAGCTGAGGTAGAGCCATCAGTGGCTTTTGAAGCCGGAGGGCGGCTTGGACCAGGTGGTGTGGTGGCACGTGGAGGTGGAGGTGGAGTTATGCTGCCGTGAGACACAGTGTGGGTGGGAGATTGTGGTGGGGTGCCTTTCCACTTCTTGGGGATTCTAAATGGCTTCCCTGTCTTGGTATTAGTGGTAAGTGGGGCGGACACAACAGGCACACTCACCACCAAAGCTGCATCAGGTGCAGACGGTGGCCCTCCCTCTGGGGACATGCTGGATCCAGCGGTACGCTTGGCCTGGCCTTGCCTTTGCCCCTCCATCCCCTGTTTACCAGGTGTCCCCCCTACAGTGCCCTCCTTTCCCTGCTTCACAGGGCTCTGATTGGGAGTTGAGGTTGTGAGTGAATCTGCCTTGGAGATCTTCTTATGTGTACTCTTAGCAGGCACCAGCTTCTCAGCGGGCACGGAAACTGTCTGCTTGTCTTTGCGAGACGCTTTTGGGACAGGACAGTCCTTGGCTGGGGATGCCTCTGAGGCATGTGAGCCTGAGGCCTGCTTCTTGGCTTTATGGCCCTGGGTGTCGCCTGACGGGCTTTTGCCCTTGCGCTCTGGGGTGGCTTTAGTTTTCTGTGGGGATGGTGTCTGCGCCCTGGACCGCTTGGGCTGCTGCTGCTGTGTGCTGCGTGTGCTGTATCTTGCCCTTGAGCTCTGTGGTGTGTGGTCACTATCGTCAGATGTACCCACTGGCAGGGGGTGGCCAAAGGGACTGGAGCTGGACTCTGTGACTGTGCCAGCTGCATGGCTGTCGTCACTACGGAGGACAAAGCTTGGACAGTCCGGTGTAGCCCACCCACGTCTGAATGAATGCCCTCCATGAAAGCAACGACCTGTGCCAATTTTTTGTCGTGGTCTAGGAAGGCATTGATGAGAGTTGTCTGGCCCACACACAGCTGGCGCAAAAGGTCCACAGACTCAACACTGAGGGCAGCAGGGGAGACAGGGGCAGGGGCAGCGGTGCCTGGGGTGAAGGACACTCTTCCCTTCTTACTGGTGCGAACACGGCCAGCACAAGTGGAAGTAGTTGGGAGGGGTGGGCGCTGGACGCTGTGTGGTGGAAGAGGAGGCAGAGTTCCCGCTCCCTGTGCCCACCAACAGAGATGTGTCACCGCTGGCGTCAGATGACGTTGAGGTTGGTGTCTCTGGCTGTGATTCCTCAAGCAGACTCCTGTCCCCCTCCGACGCGGTGGTTACATCAGTGTCACTGTGCTCGTGTGTAGCAGTCGTGCTTGATGCCTCACCACTGGTGTCCGTCCCCTGTCCTTCCGTGCCCACGGGAGATGCTGCATGAGAGAGAGAGATGTAGGCTCAGTTCATTGGCATCAACACAACCATCATATGCAAGCAAAGCACTAAACAAGATAATGATATCTCCATGTTGCCCACCACCCTGTGCAGTAACATTGTGCAACCTCAATTCTGAATTCGAATTTTGCGTGTCATCAAGCAAACGTGGCATAAGTGAGCCATGTGATGACCACACAGCCAAATTGCCTGCCGGTGGCTCCGTTTAACCAGACACACAAATACCTCTGAGCACACCTCGGGCCCTGAGGGGGGCAAAGATGTACCTCCCAACATGTTGCCACTGTCACATCTGGAGGGAGCAGAAGGGGACAACACAGATACAGACTACAACATAACAGTCCACAATGGCCATGAGCACATGCCATCCACCATGTCGTACTTTGGGGCCCAAATACAGTTGCACATTGGTGTCAGATGTCTAGTCCTCACAATTCTGAGGTCAGGCAATGCACACATTGATGAAAGAACACTCAGATGATGCACACTGCCGTTCCCTTCCATGGGATTTCCATGACTACCCCAATGCAGACGATGCCAGAAGGCCACGACTCAGAATGCAATGTCAAGGGACATTACCCCAATGACATGAGAAAGTACAGGTAGGGAAAATGCATGACAGCTGCACCCAACACAGAGGCCACTTACAAGCCACTGCATCACACTACCAACATCACCGGGCCCAGCGCTGGCCCAGGCTGTGAACACATGCAGCCACTCACAACCAAAGTCACCCTTCCCAGAATACTCACCCCCAGCTTGCTGCTGATGTTCCTTCAAACGTGCATCCAGCTCAGGCTGTGTCACAGCTAAGATGCGGGCCATCAGTGGTGTCATGCTCCTGCGCGCCAACCTGCCAGTCCGAGGGATCAGCCCCAGCGTCATCTCCGCCACGTTCTTGCTCAGCCGGCAGATGTCATCCCACCTCTTGTGACAGTGCGTGCGCCGTCGGTTGGAGACACCCAGAGCCCGCACCTTGCATGCAATGGCCCTCCACATGGCCTTACGCTGGTGGACTTTGAGCTGCAGGCATGGGAGACAAGAGGGGGGAAAAATCAGTGCCACAGTGTTATGTACCACTATCTCACAGTACAGGAGCATGATACTAACTCATCCCAACTTCACAGATATGTGTAGCAGAGACAATATGCATCTCACATGGTACATTAGCATGGATCAATCATACGCAAATGCATGCAGGTATGAGGGTGGACACAGTACCTGCCCATCTCATACACATGCAGGATGCCAACACAGAAAGCTATGTGTAGGCTGCCCACATCTACTGTCCATTTTGAGGGTGAGCAAGACATACATGACATTTCAATATATGTTCAGGGGAAGACTCACTGTGTCCAACACTGTGCAGCCCTCAATGTCCTTGCCCTGTGAATGGCTCACTGTGTCATGGAGGTCACATTGAGGGACATGATCCTACAAACCCACACACTCTCACAGGGCCTGTTGTGTGCAATCTATAGGGCTGAGATGGCTCTTTGATGGAGAGTCCTGGAAAAAACACACATGTGACACTCTGTACATTCAGTGATGTGTCCTTGTCTGCTTGGGCAGTGACTGTGCAGGCCAGGTGTGATCACACTGAGGTCCAACGTGGGGTATCAGAAATGTCACATGAAGGGACAATTTGAGAGCGTGAACAGTGCCTACACATGCCAGTCTGTACACATGCTGATGGAAATGGAAGGGGCTGTGCACAATAGTATGGCAATCAGCTGTGTCATAGGTGACTGACCACCAAGAGTGTCACCCTCGGGTATTGACGTCCTGAGCATAGTGCTGAACTATAGATGATGCCAATTGTGAGTCAGACACAATTCCATCACTACCCTCTGGACGAAAAGCCTTGCTAAGGCCACAGATGAGCCTGTGAAGGGCATCAGGGACCCACACAGCCAGTCACACAAGCAACTACTGTCCTGACTCCTGCATTACCAACTTGCTGCGTCACTGTATGGCTGACAAGACAATACATGTCTCTCCAGTTCTGATGTTCAGGCAGGGAAACGTGTGAAATAGGCTACACACCCCATTCACCTGGTGAGAGCATGCTAGGCAGTGCATGACACAAACCCACACTCTCAGGCACATACTGCACCACATCAACGTCATGTGTGCACCCCCTGCACTCTCACTTCTACTCTGAAACCCTTACCATGACATTTGGAGCACCATATAGCCTCCCATACTGTGTGAGCACCTCGTCCACCAGGACCTCCAGCTCCTCGGTGGTGAAGGGACTAGCACGGATCTTCTCAGTCCTCGACATCACTGTGTCCAGGAGACAGGAGCAGCAGCAGTTGGTGGTGAGGGGTGGCAAGCAGCAGGCTCTGGAGACAGGAGCAGCAGCAGTTGGTGGTGAGGGGTGGCAGGCAGCAGGCTCTGGAGACAGGAGCAGCAGCAGTTGGTGGTGAGGGGTGGCAGGCAGCAGGCTCTGGAGACAGGAGCAGTAGCAGTTGGTGGTGAGGGGTGTCAGGCAGCAGGCTCTGGAGACAGGAGCAGCAGCAGTTGGTGGTGAGGGGTGGCAGGCAGCAGGCTCTGGAGACAGGAGCAGCAGCAGTTGGTGGTGAGGGGTGGCAGGCAGCAGGCTCTGAAAGCTGTGGAAATGTGAGGCTCTCGCCCACACATATATAGCCCCCTGGGGTAGTTTCAGTGGTTCTAAGCTGCTGCAATTGGTGTTTCAGATCAGCCATTTTCAAATGCATCCAATGACCGCCTCCGCGGTGGCGGAGCACGCCTACCGTGATTTTCAAAATAGCATTAGGCTACCGTGATTGCGGTTCCCATTGGCTGTAAGGGCATGGTCCATGGCGGTGACACACCGCAGGGGACAGGCGGTAGCCACCATGATATGTGTGCCATGCCTTGCTGAGAATGACCGGGATTGGGGTGGCGGAGCATGCCAACCGCCATTTGGCCATGTGTATATGCCAGACACTACCGCAATTGTGGCGGGGGCATTGGCGGTGACACACGCAGGGGACAGGCGGTAGCCACCGCGATAGGTGTGCCATGCCTTGCTGAGAATGACCGGGATTGGGGTGGCGGAGTATGCCAACCTCCATTTGGCCATGTGTATATGCCAGACACTACCGCGATTGTGGCGGGGGCATTGGTGGTGACACACCGCAGGGGACAGGCGGTAGCCACCGCGATATGTGTGCCATGCCTTGCTGAGAATGACCGGGATTGGGCTGGCGGAGCATGCCAACCGCCATTTGGCCATGTGTACATGCCAGACACTACCGCAATTGTGGCGGGGGCATTGGCAGTGACACACCGCAGGGGACAGGCGGTAGCCACCGCGATATGTGTGCCATGCATTTGAGGCAGTGACCGTGATTTGGGTATCAGATCACCTTGACAGAACTTATGGACACGTCATGCAGTGTGAATGGCCAAAGGCAAGTCCTCCACACTGCACACTAGACACATGATTCATGGCACAAGATTGTGCACTCAATGCCAATTTGACCTTTACCCCACTGCTGACTGCACATGCCATGTTGTTGTATATGATTAGGAACATTGGCATGTACTCACTCACATGTCACTTGTGGTTTTCTGGGCATGTACACAGAACAGTGTTGTGATGGACTCTACAATGGGTACACATGTCAATGTGTGAAAGGGCTGAGCAACTTACAGTGATGAATGTCTCACTACAGAATGTGCAGATTTGACTGTCTACTTTTCCTGGCTCATGCACATACTTGGCAATAAACGCACAGTGTTGGGTCATTGTGTGGTTGATGTGTGCCCTGTATGACTTACACAAGAAGGTGTGGCAGTTACAGCAGCTATGTAGGAGACAGTAGTGTTGCAGTTTCACACATATGCTTTTGGTACTACTCTCTGGGCTGCCCATGCAAGATGTGGCCATGTCCCTTTGTGCATTCACATAGTCGGATATTGTTTGTGAGATGCTAGCTGTGTGAAAAGTGGACAGGTGTACGGATGGTGTATCTGAAGGTGTCCCTACAAGTAAGTTGTTTTGTAAGGTGTACTGTGGTGCTGGTCATTGTTTCCATTGTGTCAGTCAAAACGTAAGATGTCAGACACATTTTATTTATTTATGTATTTTATTTATTTTAAAAGTTTTATATAGCGCTAGCTAGACCCGTAGGTATCAGAGCGCTTTACATACACACTGTAAAAAACCAAAGGAAATTGCATTACATAGTAGGAAGGCAGTGAGGAAGCAAAACAGAGATAAAAAAATACAACATGAAAAATAGGTAAACAGTGCAGCGGAGGGAGAGAAAACAAACGAAGGTGGTTAACACAGTCCGGTCACCACTATCCTTGAATGTCAAGAGAGAGAGGAGTCAACTCGGATATTGAAGTCTAGGTTAGTTGACGTTGGTCAGGAAAGTATTTGTTAAGGAGATGGAGTTTCAGGTCCCTTTGAAACAGGAGAAGGAGGGGTTGCATCTGAGGACTCTAGGGAGAGCGTTCCACATCCTGGGAGCGTTGCCAGAAAACGATCGGTATTGGGTGGTTTTCTTTTCAGTTTCGGAGGGATAAGAAGGAGTGAGTTGGAACTTCTCAGCGTTCTGGCTTGACCTGCTCTTACCAGTTTGTTGTTCAGGTAGTTGGGGGCCGGAGAGTGAAGGGTTTTGTGTGTGATGCAGGCCAGCTTGTAAATACACCTCCCTTCCATGGGAAGCCAGTTGAGGGAGTTGAGAGCTGGAGTGATGTGTTCAAATCTTTTCACTCCAGATATGAGTCGAGCAGCCATGTTCAGCACTGCCCTTAGTGGGGCTAGGTGAGCTTTTGGAGTCCCTGTTAGGATGGCGTTCCCGTAGTCGATTTTAGAGAGAACTAGGGATTGAACTACTGTCTTGAGGTCATCCTGGGGAAGAAAAGGTTTCAATTTCTTGAGGTGTTTTAGTGAGAAAAGAGCACCTTTTGCAGAGTTTTTGATGTGGGCCTCCACTGATAAGTTCTTGTCAAGGGTGATGCCTAGAGACTTAACTGAGTCGGATAGGACGAGGGGGCAGTTTAGGGCAACCAGATTCTTGAGCCACTCTTGGATTGGTCGATGGTTGCTTTTTGGAGAGAATAGGATTAGTTCCGTTTTATCTGGGTTGAGCTTTAAGTGGTTAGAGTTGAACCAAGTTTGGATCTCGGTTAGAGTGACATTGAGGTGTCGGATGTCGCTGGGAGACTTGATTTTGAAATAGATTTGGGTGTCATCAGTGTAAAGGTGGTAATTCACTCCCGCTTTTTTCAAGATGATTGTGAGGGGCTCCATGAAGAGATTGAAGAGGGACGGGGAGAGGATCAAGCCTTGCGGGACCCCAAGTGTGACTTTTGTTGGCTTCGAGAGACAGGAGTTGATTTTAATTTGTTGCGAGCGGTGTTGATGGAAGGAGGTGAACCATTTTAGTACTGTGCCATTAATGCCGGAGCGCTTCGACAAGGTTTCCAGAAGAGCTGGATGATTTACTGTGTCGAATGCCGCAGATAGGTCAATAAGGATGAGAAGGCAGGCATCACCTTCATCTAAAGCCTTGTGAATATCGTCAGAGATGTTGAGCATAGCTGTTTCAGTGCTACAGCCTTTCCTGAATCCTGATTGAAAGGTGTCAAGGAGGTTGAACTCATCAATGTGTTTGTTGAGTTGGTGTAGAACTCATTTCTCCAATGTTTTTGCAAGGAACGGGAGGTTGGAGATAGGTCTGAGGTTGTTAAGATCATTAGGGTCGGCCCCTGGTTTCTTGAGAATGGGTGTGATTTGTCCTAGTTGAAGGGAGTCTGGGACACAGCCTGAGATGAGAGAGGCGTTGATGATTTTTGTCCAGAAAGGGGAAATGGTGAGGTTGAGTTCTTTTATAATTGTGGATGGGAGGGGGTCCATAGTGTGGGAGGAAGGTTTTAGGTTAGAAATTATACTGAAGACCTCTTTTTCCGACATTAGCTCAAAGTCGGACCAATGCGCATTGTTTTTTAGCTGGAGGCAGACCTGATTGTCCTTGGTAAGAACTCTTTCTGATTGGTCAGGGGTGGTTAAAGAGGGGCAGGTTAAGAGGGAAGGAGGGTTTGCTGTTTGGAGGAAGGATTGATCAATTTTTGCGACTTTATTAGTGAAGATGGTGGCAATTTCTTCACATCGCTCTTTGGTGGCTTTGATTTCGTGAGAGGGAGTGCAGTTTGTTTGGCTTTTGACAATGTTGAAGAGTTCTCTCGGTCTATTTTTCACCAGATCTAGTTGGCTGCGGAAGAAAGACGCCTTTTCACTGAAAATGTGTTTTTTGTATGCCTGCCGAGCAGATCTAAGTTGCGCTAGGTACAAGGTCGAGGGGTTTAGTCTCCAAGACCTTTCCGTTTGTCTGAGTTGACGCCTTTCGTTATTCAGATCCACGTTGAACCAGGGTTTAGATTTGGTTCGCCTCATTTGTTTGAGTTTGAGTGGAGCTACTTGGTCTAAAACCTCTGTCATTTTTGAGTTAAAGTGTGTAGTGAGGTCATCGGCCGTCCATGATGAGGGTTGGAGTTGTAGATGGGCATGAATCCTGGATTCAAGTTCGGTAAAGGGACTTCTTTGATGTTTCTGGTCAAGTGCTTAGGTTTGTCATCACGAATAGGTTGGTGGCTAACAAGTGCATCAATCTTGAACAGAATGAGGTGGTGGTCTGACCAGTCAATGGGAGAAATCGCTCTCAGAGAGACCAGTTCATTGTTGGTAATGATCGCATCCAGTGTTGCGCCTTTGATGTGAGTTGGTTCATTGCAGAGTTGTTTGAGGTTGTATATTTCAAGTAGGTTGGATAGGTTCTGGGCAGTGGAGTCTTCTGGGTCATTCCAGTGGATGTTGAGGTCACCCAGGAACACGTCTTTTGTGTCTGTCATGGAGAAACGTGTTATTAGGTCTGTTAGTTCTTCGGGGAAAAGGGTACGCTCTCCAGGAGGATGGTAGATGGTGTGGAATTTGATGGGAGAGGTGCCTTTGGCAGTGAGTTCGACACCCAGGTATTCAAACGATTGGTATTCTGCAGGTTTAAGTTTGGTGATCTATATTCCAGCTTTGTGAATGATGGCTAGTCCCCCCCCAGTTTTGATCGGCCTGTCTTGTCTGATGATGTTGTACCCTGGAGGGGTGAGAATGTCAAGAATGGGGGTGGAGTGGACAGTGAGCCAGGATTCTGTGAGGAAAGCGATGTCAATTTCTTCAGCGAGTAGAGCTTCAGCAATGTCTGTGGCGTGTTGTACTGCTGATCTGCAGTTTAGGAGCATGCAAGAGAGAGGGCGGGGAGCCTCGATGGTGGGGGGAGCTCGGTGGATAGAGGAGTATTGAGCAGGAGGTCTAGGCGAGTGGACAGTTTTAGGGATTCTGTTAGTGCCAACAATAACAGGGATGGGGAAAGGGGCTGACTTCTGGCTCAGAGCGAGGTAAGAGTCGTTGATCACATCAGGTTTCAGTACCGAAAGGGGGTGGCGATCCCGGTTGGGTCGAAGTGCCTGACTCGTTGACGGACTGGAGGGTCCCTTGACCTTACCAGGTAGGTCGCTCCCCCGCCACACAGCTCCGCCTGTGGTGTCCTGCCCGCTGCTGCTGCTGGTAAGCTCGCCCTCTGCTTGTGGCCTCGGTGCCCGTTTTCCGTCTGTTTCCTCGCTGCCCCCATTCTCCCTGTGTCCATTTTCTTTCTGTTTCCTCGCTGCCCCCATTGCATTGTGTCCATTTTTCTTCTGTCTCCCTCGCTGCCCCCATTGCATTGTGCCCGTTTTCCGTCTGTTTCCCTCGCTGCCCCCACTGCATTGTGTCCATTTTTCTTCTGTTTCCCTCGCTGCCCCCATTGCATTGTGTCCATTTTCTTTCTGTTTCCTCGCTGCCCCCACTGCATTGTGTCCATTTTTCTTCTGTCTCCTCGCTGCCCCCATTGCATTGTGTCAATTTTTCTTCTGTTTCCCTCGCTGCCCCCATTGCATTGTGCCCGTTTTCCGTCTGTTTCCCTCGCTGCCCCCACTGCATTGTGTCCATTTTTCTTCTGTCTCCTCGCTGCCCCCATTGCATTGTGTCCATTTTTCTTCTGTTTCCTCGCTGCCCCCATTGCATTGTGCCCGTTTTCCGTCTGTTTCCCTCGCTGCCCCCACTGCATTGTGTCCATTTTTCTTCTGTTTCCCTCGCTGCCCCCACTGCATTGTGTCCATTTTTCTTCTGTCTCCCTCGCTGCCCCCACTGCATTGTGTCCATTTTTCTTCTGTCTCCCTCGCTGCCCCCATTTCCCTGTGTCCTTTTTGCCTTCTGTACCCCTCGCTGCCTCTCTCCACTCCCGCCGCTGCGTCCCCTGCGGCCCCGCCCCCCTGACTGCCCATTCGCTGCCCCTGCCTCCCAGCTGCTCCTCCCTCCCACCTCCCCATATATGGCGGCCGCTGCGCGGCCGCGCAGCTGGCGCGCCAAAGGCGCGCCTAAGGCAAGCCCGTCTGCGCCCGTCCGTGCCTGGACCGCGCCCAGCGCCAGACCCCCTGGGCCGTGCGCCCCCCGCACCAGCCTCGAGGACCGACGCCGATACGATGCCACCACACTCCACGCTCTCAACCCCGGATGGATGCACAACTGCTTCAAGGCCGCCCCGAAACGCACCCATGGTCCCTTCACCTGCCGGAACTGCAGCTACACCAGCCTCAGAGCCACCGAGGCGCCCGCCAAGAAGGACCTCAACCACCTCCGATGCATCCTACTGAACACCCGCTCCGCACGCAAACACGCCGTCGAGCTCTGGGACCTGCTCGACACATCATCACCAGACGTCGCCTTCCTGACAGAGACCTGGATGAACGACTCCTCCGCCCCCGACATCGCCATAGCCATCCCAGACGGCTATAAGATCACCCGCAGAGACCGCGTCAACGCAGTAGGAGGAGGAATCGCCATCGTCCACAAGAACACCATCAGGGTCTCGACCAGCACCGACAACACTCTCAGCACCGCCGAACACATGCACTTCCAGATCCACACGGACCCCAACACCACCCTTAGAGGCACCCTTGTCTACAGACCCCCTGGGCCCCGACCCCAGTTCAGCGACTCCATCGCCGACTTCATCAGCACGCACGCCCTGACCTCTACCGACTACATCGTCCTCGGAGACCTGAACTTTCACCTGGAGAACAACAATGACAGCAACTCCACCACCCTGATCGACAACCTCGCCAACCTCGGTCTGAGCCAGCTCGTCACAACACCGACCCATTCCGCCGGCCACACGCTTGACCCCATCTTCTCCTCAAGCTCCCACGTCTCCTTCAGCCACACCACGGAACTCCTCTGGACCGACCACCGCTGCATCCATTTCACCTTCCAGAAACCCACCACACACCACCGCACCCAACAGATCCCACGCCGCTGCTGGAACAAAGTCACCGAAGACCAACTACGGGCAACCCTCGCTCTCAGCCCTCCCTCCGACCCATCCAACACCGACGACGCTGCCTGCAACCTCAGACGATGGATGGACGACTGTGCCAACACCCTCGCCCCGCTGAAAAACTCACCTACAGTGACACCACCAAAAGAGCCTGCTGGTTCACCTCGGAACTCCTAGCTTCCAAGCGTACCTGCCGGAAACTAGAGAAGAAATGGCACAGTGATAAGACACCGGACAGCCACGCAGCCCACAAAGACGCCATCCGTAACCACCACCACCTCATCAAGTCCGCCAAGAGAATCTCCTTCAAAGACCGCCTCGACAACAACGCACACAACAGCAAGGAGCTTTTCAACATCGTGAAGGAACTCTCCAACCCCAGCTCCAACACCAACGACATCCCGCCGTCGCAACCCCTGTGCGATTCCCTCGCCACCTTCTTCCACCGCAAGATCGCCGACATCCACGACAGCTTCAACACCCAGACAGCCCCAACTAAGATCGATGCACCAGACCCGCCGCACACCATCGACCACGACCCCCTGCCAGCCTGGGCCAGCGTGAACATTGAGGACACTATCAAGACCATGAGCACAATACACTCCGGCTCCCCGTCAGACCCTTTCCCGCACCACATCTTCAACAAAGCCAGCAGCTCCATCGCACCCCACCTGTGCAACATCATCAATCTCTCCTTCGAGACCGCGACCTTCCCAGAGAGCTGGAAACACGCAGAGATCAACGCCCTACTCAAAAAACCCAAGGCGGACCCGAGAGACCTCAAGAACTTCCGGCCCATCTCCCTGCTTCCGTTCCCAGCCAAGGTCATCGAGAAGATCGTCAACAAACAGCTAACCCGATACCTCGAAGAAAACAGCATCCTGGACCCATCCCAATCGGGGTTCCGCAGCAACCACAGCACTGAGACTGCCCTCATCGCCGCCACCGACGACATCAGGATCCTGCTGGACAACGGTGAGACCGCAGCCCTCATCCTGCTGGACCTCTCCGCCGCCTTCGACACTGTCTGCCACCGCACTCTACGCGCACACCTCCACGACGCAGGGATCCGAGACAAGGCCCTGGAATGGGCCACCTCCTTCCTCGCCGGCAGAACCCAGAGAGTCCGCCTCCCACCATTCCGATCCGAAGCCTATGAGATCATCTGCGGCGTACCCCAGGGATCGTCCCTCAGCCCAACACTGTTCAACATCTACATGGCCCCGCTCGCACGCATCGCCAGACAGCACGACCTCAACATAATCTCCTACGCCGACAACACTCAACTGATCCTCTCCCTCACCAAGGACCCCCTCGCCGCCAAATCCAACCTCCATTAAGGAATGAAGGCCGTCGCCGATTGGATGAAGATCAGCCGACTAAAACTGAACACGGAGAAGACAGAGGTCCTCATCCTCGGCTCCAACCCCTCAGCCTGGGACGACTCCTGGTGGCCAACAACGCTGGGAGCAGCCCCGACACCCACCGACCACGCACGCAACCTGGGAGTCATCCTCGACTCAACGCTCTCCATGGCCAAGCAAGTCAACGCAGTCTCATCCTCCTGCTTCAACACCCTCCGCATGCTTCGCAAGATCTACAGGTGGATCCCGACAGACACAAGAAGAACAGTCACCCAGGCCCTCGTCAGCAGCAGACTTGACTATGGGAACGCCCTCTACGCGGGAGCCCCGGCCAAGCTCATCAAGCGACTGCAACGCATACAAAACGCCTCCGCACGCCTGATCCTCGATGTACCACGCCACAGCCACCTCACCCCCCACCTGAGGAACCTGCACTGGCTCCCCGTCGACAGGAGAATCTCCTTCAAACTCCTCATCCATGCACACAAGGCACTCCACAAGAGTGGCCCAGCCTACCTCAACAGACGACTCCTCTTCTACGTCCCCAACCGCCAACTCCGCTCCGCCGACCTCTCCCTCGCCACCGTCCCTCGCATTCGAAGAACCACCACCGGCGGCAGATCCTTCTCCCACCTCGCCGCCAAGACCTGGAACACCCTTCCACTAAGCCTACGACAGACCCAAGACCTGCTGACCTTCAGGAGGCTACTCAAAACCTGGTTGTTCGACCAGTAGCAGCACCCCCCCCCCTTTTTTTCCCCAGCGCCTTGAGACCCTCGCGGGTAAGTAGTGCGCTTTACAAATTCTGTGATTGATTGATTGATTGATTGATTGATTGAGGGTCGAGGGGTGCTCTGTGGGGCCATGGGAGAGGTATTGAGGGGGGTATGAGCAAATCTACCCGGGGAGAGGGAGTATGGTGGCTTGGTCCTGTTGAGAAGGTCTTGTTGTGAAGTATAGGAAATCGGCAGCAAGGGAATTAATTTTCTGCTCCATTCTGTTCAGTTGCTGTGTTATTGAGCTGAAAAAGTTTAAGGTTTTTGGCAGGGGCCGAGAATGACTTGGGTCTATGGAGGGAGAGTGAACAGGGGTCAGGGATTGGACGGAATCAGTGGGATTAGGAGAGGGGAGAGGTTGGACGCGGGGCCGGATTAGTAATGCTCCCATTCAAGGAGTTCAGAGGAGAAGTAGAGGGTCTACTGTCCAAGTGAGGAGGGAGAGAAATTCTAGGTAGGAAGTCAGAGTTTCGGGAATGTCAATGAGATTAGCGGTGGGGGCAGGTTGTGTATGTGGGTGTGCGACGGCGGAAGGGGAGTGGGCAGTGATAATAGGGGGGAAAGTGTCTGCTGGATTGGTGAAGACATTGGACATGGGGAAGTCACGGGGGTTGTCAGTGAGGTAAGCGGTGGAGACAGGTTGTGCCTGTGGATGTGGGACATCGGAAGGGGAGTGTGCAGTGGAAGTAGGGGGGAGAGTGACCGCTGGATTGGAGATGACGTTCGACAAGGGGGAAGTAAGGGTCGGGGGAAAAGGGTCTGTGTTGGAGGAAGGGGTAGTTTGTGAGGGAGGGTTCAGATTATCAGGGGTCGAGAGGGGAGTGCCTGTGGGGATTTCAGTCGTGGGAGGGCTGAGGTTAAAGTCCGAGCTGACAAGATCGAGATCGGCCTTGTGGTGTTTGTTAATTGTGAGTTTGTTGTTCCTGGTGTGATCAGTTGATGTAATAATGGTGGGTGTTTGGCGGCGGAGAGTAATGATGGGGGTAGTGTGATTGTAGTGAGTGATGGTGGATGTCCATGAGTTGAAGAGAGGTTCTTCAGGGCAGGGAGATTGGATCAGTTCCACGTTATTTGCGAGGGTGGTCGGGGATAGGGGAGATGGGGTTTGATGGGGTTTCATGGCTCAGTTGAGTTAACGAGGAAAGAAGTGTGGGGAAGTGGCGGTCAAAAGTGGTGGGGTGCGGGTCGGTGGCCTGTATGAGAATGGTTCCAGTACTGTAGATGGAAATGGTGAGTTCCCCTTTGAAGGTCGGAGAGATGGTAGTGGAGATATTTTCACCATAGGGAATGATTACTGACTTGGCGACTTTAAGGTGAAGAGAGAAGGTGTTTTTCCATTTAGTCGGGCGATTAGTGTAAAAAATGAAGTTAGTTTTCTTGTTGCCGTTGGTCGCTGTGTGGTAGTTATCTACAATGAGTGTTTCCGGGTGTTGTTTTAGAGTACTGTGCTTGAAGTTCTTTTTTGCATTACTGGTCATTTTGTCTGGGTAGTTAATGGACCAGGAGTTGGGTCCGTAACGCACGAGATTCGAGTTCCGGGTGGGGTTAGGCGGGCGCATGGTTGAATGGTAGAAATGCCGAGGCGCAATCAGGAATCAAGCAGTAACCATGCTTTTACAGTAAGCATCATACCCCAGGGATCGTCCCTCAGCCCAACACTGTTCAACATCTACATGGCCCCGCTCGCACGCATCGCCAGACAGCACGACCTCAACATAATCTCCTACGCCGACGACACTCAACTGATCCTCTCCCTCACCAAGGACCCCTCGCCGCCAAATCCAACCTCCATGAAGGAATGAAGGCCGTCGCCGATTGGATGAAGATCAGCCGACTAAAACTGAACACGGAGAAGACAGAGGTCCTCATCCTCGGCTCCAACCCCTCAGCCTGGGACGACTCCTGGTGGCCAACGACGCTGGGAGCAGCCCCGACACCCACCGACCACGCACGCAACCTGGGAGTCATCCTCGACTCAACGCTCTCCATGGCCAAGCAAGTCAACGCAGTCTCATCCTCCTGCTTCAACACCCTCCGCATGCTTCGCAAGATCTACAGGTGGATCCCGACAGACACAAGAAAAACAATCACCCAGGCCCTCGTCAGCAGCAGACTTGACTATGGGAACGCCCTCTACGCGGGAGCCCCGGCCAAGCTCATCAAGCGACTGCAACGCATACAAAACGCCTCCGCACGCCTGATCCTTGATGTACCATGCCACAGACACATCACCCCCCACCTGAGGAACCTGCACTGGCTCCCCGTCGACAGGAGAATCTCCTTCAAACTCCTCATCCACGCACACAAGGCACTCCACAAGACTGGCCCAGCCTACCTCAACAGACGACTCCTCTTCTACGTCCCCAACCGCCAACTCCGCTCCGCCGACCTCTCCCTCGCCACCGTCCCTCGCATTCGAAGAACCACCACCGGCGGCAGATCCTTCTCCCACCTCGCCGCCAAGACCTGGAACACCCTTCCACTAAGCCTACGACAGACCCAAGACCTGCTGACCTTCAGAGGCTACTCAAGACCTGGTTGTTCGACCAGTAGCAGCACCCCCCCCCCTTTTTTTCCCCAGCGCCTTGAGACCCTCGCGGGTAAGTAGTGCGCTTTACAAATTCTGTGATTGATTGATTGATTGATCATTTGGCCCAAACCAGGAGGACACTCCAAACGCAGGGGGAGTATCAGCATTTTTCAATGCCTGCCATATTGGGAGGAGACAATGTCCACAAGCCAATTCCAGTAACATTCCCATAAGCAGGAGTGTAGGCAGTCAGCCCTTATCAGATTCTATGGTCTGAGCAAAGATACATTCTCTCTATCACATTTGACTTCATGTAGCTTCTTTGAGAAATGTTTTTATGGCAGATGTATGAGTAGGAGGCAAGAAAGGTGGCTTTATCCCATTTAACTTTGTGTAACTAGTTGAGAATTATTTATCTGGCAGATATATTAAAAGGATGCAAGATGGTGGCTTTATCCCATTTAACTTTGTGTAACTTCGTTGAGAATTATTTATCTGGCAGATGTATAAAAAAGGGCCAGAAGAGGGCGCTGAAACCTTATTTGTCTTCTATTCTGGCTTTCCTGTTCTAACAGTGTGCACCGTTTTCGGAGCAATGGGAGCTAGTGTTTATTTGATTTCGGAATTAACAAATGAAAATTACCACAGATGGCACTCACAAATTGGCAGACCAGTTGATTTAGAAATTGCTTGGTGTAATTATTTTCTTTGAAGCAGGCTAGACAATTCGTGTTACACTGTGCCGCTTTCACCTAATGCATCCATTTGGATAAGGTGTGTCACTCTTAACTTTTATAGAGTTGCCTCGACATGGTCCAGGATGACGGCAGCGCTAGTAGTTAAGGTTGTGGTGTGGGGCTGGTCAGACGTCTTCACGTATTTAATCTAAGATGGCGGGCTCCCGTAGAAAATTGAGTGAGTATAGGGGCAAAATGCTAGTGGTACCGACTGCCCTGCTATCAGCCTCCAGGCTGCGGAACACAGAGAGAGATCCCCATCTCGATCAAGGAGCAGGCGGCGGAGAGGGGGGGGGAATAACCTGGGAGCCCTCTGTTGCACTCAAAGCCCGGGGCGCGCTGCGGGGGACTCCGACTCACCCAGCTACTACGGGGTCAGGATTCCAAGCTCTGGAGTTAGAAGGGGTCCCAGGGGAGCGATTTCGCCAAGGGCGGCCAACAGGGGTCAGTTGTCAGTGGCCCGGGTGTAATCAGTCTCGGGGAGCCAAGGTTGCTTCAATGCACCCGCCGGACTCATTGGTATCAGCGATCATCTACGTCTTTTTGGGCATCCCGATCCGTTGCAGGGAAGGCGGCAGCACACACGTCCATAAGCTTCATCGCGACGATGTGACCGTCAACTCCTGGTCCGCATCAGTACAGGGGGCTTCGTCGTCGTGGTCAGCTACAGGGCGGAGTGCCAGGAAAAAAACTGACTGCCACCAAAGCCAACTCTTCCTTGTGGGGAAGTGAAGCAGATCGTAACAAAGTGTAGACAGTCCTCTCTACGGCGGTGTCGAGCATACGGGTGGGCGTGCGGGCATAAACAGGGATTTTCACAAAAAAGTGATCCCTAGCCCAGGAGCAACTTCGCAGAGCTCCAGCCCAGCGGCCATCTTGACTCCGGACTGAGAGCCTTTCCTCATCTGGTGTATTGCGTTGACATGTGTTCTCTTTCATCTCACCTAGGAGGAGACCAAATCTGCATCGTCCTTTCACAGTGCTGGCAGACATGGAGGATGAGGAGGTAATACGGAAATTCCGGCTGGATCGAGACACCCTCCAAGACCTATGCGCTATGTTGGAGCCCCACCTGCAGCCTCGCAGGACATATCCGGGTGCTTTCACAGCAACGTCAAAGGTGATGGCGGCCCTGCATATTTTTGCTTCTAGATCTTTCCAGCACACGGTGTCCAGCGCAGGTGGGATGTCACAACCTATGTTCAGTATGGTGCTACGGGATGTCCTGTCCGCTATGATGATCTACAAGGACAGATATATCCATTTCCCCAGGAGGCATGAATTGGCGGCTGTGAAGGGCGATTTTTATGCACTTGGGCACATCCCCAATGTTGTTGGTGCCATTGACTGCACACATGTTGGCCTGGTTCCACCACAGGCATGGGAGCACATCTACAGGAATAGGAAACATTTCCATTCCATCAATGTGCAGGTGGTGTGCCAGGCCGATATGATCATCTCACACGTCTGTGCCAAATTTCCTGGCTCCACCCATGACTCCTACATCATGCGTAACAGCATTGTGCCACAGCTGATGGATAATCTGCTTCCGGAGCGTGCATGGATTGTGGGTGAGTACGCAGTGTCAAGTAGCGTGCATGTGTGTGACATGCTGTCCTCTGCCACAGTTGTATTACAAAGTTGGTCTGTGTATCTCCCACCTAGGTGATTCTGCATATCCCAACCGTCCTTGGTTGCTGAGCCCACTGCGAAATCCCAGGACCCCAAGTGAAGTCCGCTACAACGATGCCCATGGGAGGACACGTTGTGTGGTGGAACGTACTTTTGGTCTCCTGAAGTCAAGGTTTCGCTGCCTGGACAGGACCGGAGGTGCATTGATGTACTCGCCCAAAAAGGTGTGTCAGATTGTAGTTGCATGCTGCATGCTCCACAACCTGGCCTTGCGCAAGGAGATCCCCTGCTCCTGGACGCTGATGATCAGCCGAGGCCCCCGCCTGCAAACCAACCAATGTCCAGTGACGAGGATAGTGGAGAGGAGGAAGGTGTCGACCTGCGTCAACAGCTCATCAACCGCTACTTCACTTGAAGGTGAGTGACAATGTACAACAGACCCATTGTCTGCTGATGTTGTTGTTGGTGAAAAGGTCTATGTGAGCTTTGTGACTGCAGCCTGTTGTTGACTCAGTGCTGGCTGCCAACGTTTCTTGGACAGTGTAGTTTTGCACAGTTCCAGGATCTCTCTGTCGGTACTGTTGCTTATTGTGATGTGTGCATGTTGGAGTATCTTGATGACAGGTGTTGTGTGATGGCTGTGATGCCACCGCGTGACTAGTGAATATTGTTATGTTGTGTTTTTCCAGGTCCCATCAGCCTATCCTTGCCTACAAACAATCCGTGCTCCTGGTACATTGTACTCAAGGTGAACATTGCACATCCTGTGATTAAAACACGGAGCAGACACAACAACATTGGTGTGTAAGGAGTGTTTATTTACAATGGGTACATGTGACAGTGGAGTGCATATTTACCAAAAGGTGAATGGTGAAGCAATGAGTTGTCAGTGATGGAAGGTGAGACAATCAAGTAGTCACCACATAGATGTGGTGACCCAGTCCAACAGACGGATGACATTCACATGGCAGTGTGGGGAAGGACAGTCTACGAAGTCTATGGCAGGGTTAAGAGGGTTGCCATCATGGCTGGCTCCTTGACTGGCGTTTGGCAGGTGCTTTGCCATGGTATACTCCCAGGGATTTCTTAGGACGGCCCCTTGATCATTTGGCAGGGGGGGCCTCTGCTGCATGGCCAGTGGGGTCTGAGTAGTCCCCCCTCTCCGTGGCGGCAGGGGAGGGTGTGGAACAGTCATCCTGCAGGCCACCAGAGGGAGGTGGAGGTGTTGTTTGTGCCGCAGGCCTGGCCCTCAGTACCGCCACTAGCTGGCCCAAGAGGTCCACGATTTGGCCCATGCGGGTGTCTATGGACCTCAGCAGCAGGCGGAGCTTGAGGGAATCTTCCTGTGCCTGACCTGTTTGTCCCTGGGCCCGTTCATAGGCCCCAATGACTCTGGTGATGTTGTCAAGGGCTTCGGTACCAGTGTCCGTTTGGCTCAAACTCCTCCTTGCCCTCCCATCTGCCCTGCTGTGACGGACCTGTTGCCTCACCACTGCACGCACCCGCATACTCTCCCTGCCCTCCTCTGTTGTTGGGGTGGGGTGGTCATCCTCTGGGGCAGGGCGAGTGTTGCAGGCAGCACTGGTGGTTGTGGTGGTGGTTGTGGTGGTGGAGGCCGCACAGGTTGTTCCAGCAGGGGTCAGCGTGGTTGTTGTTGTTGCTGATGTGGTGGTGGGGGGGACAGTGGGGACCTGGGACCTCTTGCGCCCTGGCATGCCAGATGGGCCGGCTTCAAGCTCTGCATCCTCGAAATCCAGGGAGTCATGATCAGTGAGTCCATGTTCCGGGGTGGAGGCTGGCTCTGCAGGTTGGTGTTGTCATCCTCTGCAGTCAGTCCTTGGTCACCTGTGGGACAGAGGGGAAATGGTAACTGACGGGCACCCCTCAGGCTTGTTGTTCAATGTATCTTATTTACAGGTCATGCAACACACAGTTTACTAGTTTGCATATTGCATGTCTGCACAGTAAGGTGCATCTTGACATGATGTGGAGGTACATACATCAATATTCAACAGTGTGACATGTCAATGGATACCATGCCCCACGTGCAAATTTTGTGATTTCGAGGACATGTTGTCATCTGTCAACTGGCGGCTATACGACTTGATGTGCAGCATCTTTGCTGATTACTCTGCCTGGCATGCGTTACATCTGCGCATGAACTAGCCATTGTCATCTCATGCATACCTTTGTCATGTCCTGTGCTTTGATTTATTTTTTCTACAGACCATGCTTGCTTTGTTTTCATATGGTCCTTCAAGCTCAGCCCACATGGATCTTACAGGTAGCATTCAGTGCTGTACATGTCTGGGCCCGGATTCACTTCAACATGGTATTTGGTGAGTCAAACTTTTGTTTCTGTGACAGTTCCATACGCTTAGCTGTCTGCACACTGTAATTTGATATTGTATCTATGTCAATTTTGTTGGGATGTGAGGGCTGGTGTTGTCATATGGCTCCATGCTTTTGGGAAGGAATGGTGGTGTGCATGCACTGTCTACTTACCTGTTCTGTTGTCACATAGGGGTGGAGTTTCTAACACATCTCTCTGGCTGTGTGTTTAAGTGCTACTTCCTGCTCAGGGGTGGGATAGGGGTGCCTGGTGGGAGTTGTTGTGCAGGCCTCCCACCCCCAAACAGTACTCCCTGGGAAGATGGCTACCTACCTGTTAGGTCAAGGTGAACAATGCAATTGCTGCCACATGCTTCTGGGTGGGTGTGGAGTGCTACATCCTGCTCAGAGGTGGGACAGGGGTGCCTGGTGGGAGTTGTTGTGCAGGCCTCCCAACCCCAAACACCCCTTCCTGTGAAGATGGCTACCTACCTGTAAGTTTGGTTGTTGTAATATGATGGCTGCCACATGCTTCTGGGTGTGGTGGAGTGCTAGATCCTGCTCATGGGTGAGACAGGGGTGCCTGGTGGGAGTTGTAGTGCAGGCCTCACACCCCCAAACAGCCCTCCCTGGGAACATGGCTACCTACCTGTTATGTGAGGGGGAACCTTACAATGACTGCCACATGCTTCTGGGTGGGTGTGGAGTGCTACATCCTGCTCAGGGGTGGGACAGGGGGGCTTGGTGGGAGTTGTTGTGCAGGCCTCCCACCCCCAAACAGCCCTCCCTGGGAAGATGGCTACCTACCTGTAAGTTTGGTTGTTGTAATACGATGGCTGCCACATGCTTCTGGGTGTGGTGGAGTGCTACATCCTGCTCAGGGGTGGGACAGGGGTGCCTGGTGGGAGTTGTAGTGCAGGCCTCCCAACCCCAAACACCCCTTCCTGTGAAGATGGCTACCTACCTGTTATGTGAGGGGAACCTTACAATGACTGCCACATGCTTCTGGGTGGGTGTGGAGTGCTACATCCTGCTCAGGGGTGGGACAGGGGGCTTGGTGGGAGTTGTTGTGCAGGCCTCCCACCCCCAAACAGCCCTCCCTGGGAAGATGGCTACCTACCTGTAAGTTTGGTTGTTGTAATACGATGGCTGCCACATGCTTCTGGGTGTGGTGGAGTGCTAGATCCTGCTCAGGGGTGGGACAGGGGTGCCTGGTGGGAGTTGTAGTGCAGGCCTCACACCCCCAAACAGCCCTCCCTGGGAACATGGCTACCTACCTGTTATGTGAGGGTGAACCTTACAATGACTGCCACATGCTTCTGGGTGGGTGTGGAGTGCTACATCCTGCTCAGGGGTGGGACAGGGGGCTTGGTGGGAGTTGTTGTGCAGGCCTCCCACCCCCAAACAGCCCTCCCTGGGAAGATGGCTACCTACCTGTAAGTTTGGTTGTTGTAATACGATGGCTGCCACATGCTTCTGGGTGTGGTGGAGTGCTACATCCTGCTCAGGGGTGGGACAGGGGTGCCTGGTGGGAGTTGTAGTGCAGGCCTCCCAACCCCAAACAGCCCTTCCTGTGAAGATGGCTACCTACCTGTTATGTGAGGGGGAACCTTACAATGACTGCCACATGCTTCTGGGTGGGTGTGGAGTGCTACATCCTGCTCAGGGGTGGGACAGGGGGGCTTGGTGGGAGTTGTTGTGCAGGCCTCCCACCCCCAATCAGCCCTCCCTGGGAAGATGGCTACCTACCTGTGAGTTTGGTTGTTGTAATACGATGGCTGCCACATGCTTCTGGGTGTGGTGGAGTGCTACATCCTGCTCAGGGGTGGGACAGGGGTGCCTGGTGGGAGTTGTAGTGCAGGCCTCACACCCCCAAACAGCCCTCCCTGAGAACATGGCGACCTACCTGTTATGTGAGGGGGAACCTTACAATGACTGCCACATGCTTCTGGGTGGGTGTGGAGTGCTACATCCTGCTCAGGGGTGGGACAGGGGGGCTTGGTGGGAGTTGTTGTGCAGGCCTCCCACCCCCAAACAGCTCTCCCTGGGAAGATGGCTACCTACCTGTAAGTTTGGTTGTTGTAATACGATGGCTGCCACATGCTTCTGGGTGTGGTGGAGTGCTACCTCCTGCTCAGGGGTGGGACAGGGGTACCTGGTGGGAGTTGTAGTGCAGGCCTCACACCCCCAAACAGCCCTCCCTGGGAGGATGGCTACCTACCTGTTATGTGAGGGGGAACCTTACAATGACTGCCACATGCTTCTGGGAGGGTGTGGAGTGCTACATCCTGCTCAGGGGTGGGACAGGGGTGCCTGGTGGGAGTTGTAGTGCAGGCCTCCCACCCCCAAACAGTACTCCCTGGGAAGATGGCTACCTACCTGTTAGGTCAAGGTGAACAATGCAATTGCTGCCACATGCTTCTGGGTGGGTGTGGAGTGCTACATCCTGCTCAGGGGTGGGACAGGGGTGCCTGGTGGGAGTTGTTGTGCAGGCCTCCCAACCCCAAACACCCCTTCCTGTGAAGATGGCTACCTACCTGTAAGTTTGGTTGTTGTAATATGATGGCTGCCACATGCTTCTGGGTGTGGTGGAGTGCTAGATCCTGCTCATGGGTGGGACAGGGGTGCCTGGTGGGAGTTGTAGTGCAGGCCTCACACCCCCAAACAGCCCTCCCTGGGAACATGGCTACCTACCTGTTATGTGAGGGGGAACCTTACAATGACTGCCACATGCTTCTGGGTGGGTGTGGAGTGCTACATCCTGCTCAGGGGTGGGACAGGGGGGCTTGGTGGGAGTTGTTGTGCAGGCCTCCCACCCCCAAACAGCCCTCCCTGGGAAGATGGCTACCTACCTGTAAGTTTGGTTGTTGTAATACGATGGCTGCCACATGCTTCTGGGTGTGGTGGAGTGCTACATCCTGCTCAGGGGTGGGACAGGGGTGCCTGGTGGGAGTTGTAGTGCAGGCCTCCCAACCCCAAACACCCCTTCCTGTGAAGATGGCTACCTACCTGTTATGTGAGGGGGAACCTTACAATGACTGCCACATGCTTCTGGGTGGGTGTGGAGTGCTACATCCTGCTCAGGGGTGGGACAGGGGGGCTTGGTGGGAGTTGTTGTGCAGGCCTACCACCCCCAAACAGCCCTCCCTGGGAAGATGGCTACCTACCTGTGAGTTTGGTTGTTGTAATACGATGGCTGCCACATGCTTCTGGGTGTGGTGGAGTGCTAGATCCTGCTCAGGGGTGGGACAGGGGTGCCTGGTGGGAGTTGTAGTGCAGGCCTCACACCCCCAAACAGCCCTCCCTGGGAACATGGCTACCTACCTGTTATGTGAGGGGGAACCTTACAATGACTGCCACATGCTTCTGGGTGGGTGTGGAGTGCTACATCCTGCTCAGGGGTGGGACAGGGGGGCTTGGTGGGAGTTGTTGTGCAGGCCTCCCACCCCCAAACAGCCCTCCCTGGGAAGATGGCTACCTACCTGTAAGTTTGGTTGTTGTAATACGATGGCTGCCACATGCTTCTGGGTGTGGTGGAGTGCTACATCCTGCTCAGGGGTGGGACAGGGGTGCCTGGTGGGAGTTGTAGTGCAGGCCTCACACCCCCAAACAGCCCTCCCTGAGAACATGGCGACCTACCTGTTATGTGAGGGGGAACCTTACAATGACTGCCACATGCTTCTGGGTGGGTGTGGAGTGCTACATCCTGCTCAGGGGTGGGACAGGGGGGCTTGGTGGGAGTTATTGTGCAGGCCTCCCACCCCCAAACAGCTCTCCCTGGGAAGATGGCTACCTACCTGTAAGTTTGGTTGTTGTAATACGATGGCTGCCACATGCTTCTGGGTGTGGTGGAGTGCTACCTCCTGCTCAGGGGTGGGACAGGGGTACCTGGTGGGAGTTGTAGTGCAGGCCTCACACCCCCAAACAGCCCTCCCTGGGAGGATGGCTACCTACCTGTTATGTGAGGGGGAACCTTACAATGACTGCCACATGCTTCTGGGAGGGTGTGGAGTGCTACATCCTGCTCAGGGGTGGGACAGGGGTGCCTGGTGGGAGTTGTAGTGCAGGCCTCCCACCCCCAAACAGCCCTCCCTGGGAACATGGCTACCGACCTGTTATGTGAGGGGGAACCTTACAATGACTGCCACATGCTTCTGGGTGGGTGTGGAGTGCTACATCCTGCTCAGGGGTGGGACAGGGGTACCTGGTGGGAGTTGTAGTGCAGGCCTCCCACCCCCAAACAGCCCTCCCTGGGAAGATGGCTACCTACCTGTAAGTTTGGTTGTTGTAATACGATGGCTGCCACATGCTTCTGGGTGGGTGTGGAGTGCTATATCCTGCTCAGGGGTGGGACAGGGGTGCCTGGTGGGAGTTGTAGTGCAGGCCTCCCACCCCCAAACAGCCCTCCCTGAGAACATGGCTACCTACCTGTTATGTGAGGGGGAACCTTACAATGACTTCCACATGCTTCTGGGTGGGTGTGGAGTGCTACATCCTGCTCAGGGGTGGGACAGGGGTGCCTGGTGGGAGTTGTTGTGCAGGCCTCCCACCCCCAAACAGCCCTCCCTGGGAAGATGGCTACCTACCTGTTAGGTCAAGGTGAACAATGCAATGGCTGCCACATGCTTCTGGGTGTGGGGGGAGTGCTACATCCTGCTCAGGGGTGGGACAGGGGTGCCTGGTGGGAGTTGTAGTGCAGGCCTCCCAACCCCAAACAGCCCTTCCTGTGAAGATGGCTACCTACCTGTAAGTTTGGTTGTTGTAATACGATGGCTGCCACATGCTTCTGGGTGTGGTGGAGTGCTAGATCCTGCTCAGGGGTGGGACAGGGGTGCCTGGTGGGAGTTGTAGTGCAGGCCTCACACCCCCAAACAGCACTCCCTGGGAAGATGGCTACCTACATGTTATGTGAGGGGGAACCTTACACTGACTGCCACATGCTTCTGGGTGGGTGTGGAGTGCTACATCCTGCTCAGGGGTGGGACAGAGGGGCTTGGTGGGAGTTGTTGTGCAGGCCTCCCACCCCCAAACAGCCCTCCCTGGGAAGATGGCTACCTACCTGTAAGTTTGGTTGTTGTAATACGATGGCTGCCACATGCTTCTGGGTGGGTGTGGAGTGCTACATCCTGCTCAGGGGTGGGACAGGGGTGCCTGTTGGGAATTGTAGTGCAGGCCTCCCACCCCCAAACAGCCCTCCCTGGGAACATGGCTACCTACCTGTAAGTTTGGTTGTTGTAATACGATGGCTGCTACATGCTTCTGGGTGGGTGTGGAGTGCTACATCCTGCTCAGGGGTGGGACAGGGGTGCCTGGTGGGAGTTGTTGTGCAGGCCTCCCACCCTCAAGCAGCCCTCCCTGGTAAGATGGCTACCTACCTGTTGGGTCAAGGTGAACAATGCAATGGCTGCCACATGCTTCTGGGTGTGGGGGGAGTGCTACATCCTGCTCAGGGGTGGGTAAGGGAGACCTTGTGGGAGTTGTTGTGCTGGTTGCCTGGTCACATACAATCCTGTTAATGTTGGCTGCGTTTGGGGTGATTAAGATGGAGTGCATGTTACATCTGTGAGAGCTGTGTTGGCTATTGTGGTGCACATGAATGCATTTGGGCCTGGGAGGTGTCGCTTAGTGGTTGTGCAAAACAGTACATAGCAGTGTAATGAGTGACATTTGTTGGTACTTACCAGCCTCCACTCCCCCGGCTATTCCTGTGAGACTCTCTGGATGCAGTATGGCAAGCACCTTCTCCCATGCAGTGAATGTTCTTGGTGGAATGGGAGGGCCACCGCCAGTCCTCTGAGCCAGCTGATGGTTCTTGTTCCTCTTCTTTTGACAACACTCTTCAGGTCATGCCACCGCTTCATGATTTCCTGTTTGTTGCGTGGGGTGGTCCCTACTGCATTGATCTTGTCAACTATCCTTACCCACATTTGCGTTCTGGTGGCTAATGGTGTCTGTTGGACGAGGTTACCAAACAATTGTGGCTCTACTCGGATTATCTAATCTACCATGACTGTCAAATCACTCTCTGTGAATTTGGGCATTTTCTGTGGTGACATGGTGTGTGATGTGCAAAGGGGTTAGAGGTGCAGGTGTGTAAGTGGTGGTGGTGGTGGTGGTGATGTGTATGGTGTGTGATGTGCAAAGGGGTTGGAGGTGCAGGTGTGGGAGTGGTGGTGGTGATGTGTGTGGTGTGTGTGTGTGTGTAGTGATGGTGTGTTGATTTGCCTCTCCTTTCAGCTGTGGTGTTTGGCCCTTCACTTCTGGAGTATTGCAAAGGATTGTTGTCAGGGAAGGGGCTGGTTTTATACTCAGCTATGTGGGTGTGTCAGAATGGGGTATTGCTGTCAGGTGTGTTGTGTGGGTTGTCCTGGGATTTGTAGTTTAGGAGTTGCCATGGGGGTGGGTCATTGGGGTGTGTTATGTGTTTTTGGGGGCAGGGCTAGTTTCCTGTGTGCACTTGCTGGCCTTGTTGTGGGTTTTTTCTGTCGACCGCCATTTTTGTCACGGAGCGTCCGCAGCGGTGGCTATGGTACGGCCCTTCCGCCGGCTCTCCCATTCCTCACTGTTTGCGACCGCGGCGGTCGGGAACTGCGGAACGTACTGCTGTCACATCGGTGGAATCCTAATTTCACGGGCGGTTACTCCGCGTGCCTGGCAGCGGTTTTGGGTGTTTCCGCTGCGAATCCGACCGTCGCGGATGGTTTATCACCGGCTCCGCCCGCTGCGGGCGGGTTTTCGTTGCCTCTTTCCGCCGCGGTCGGGTTTTTATGGCGGTTGATCCTAATCTGACCGCCGGTTTTGCCGCGGTACCAGCGGGCGGTTGATTTCCGCTACCATGGTATCATGGTATTGCATCATAAGTACAATAAAGTTAATAATAACTTACAATTTGAATGATATGAATAAATATACGGAATATATGGAAAAGAAAAAGAGAAAATGCATATATGATAAATACTATGCACCAATAAATAACACTTACAACTATAAAAATAAATAGTAAGATATACAGTTGAATAAATATGGTGTGAGAAACGTTAAATATTTAAATAATGCAAGCAACATATAAGAGATATAAAAGTCTTAAAGAATCAATCATAGGTTAACTCAATAGATATATAAATTGAGTATATAAATTAAACATTATGTATAACTACAAATATAGAAAATAGTAACATGACAAATCTCCTCAGCCCGAGGAGTAATTCATTTGTAAAATCGAAAATTGTAAAATATATGAAGAAAGGAATATTGAATAGAATATAGAAAAATAGTTGATATAAGAACTAACAAAGCATATCAATAGAAGTTATATGAAGCGAAATGAGAAATGAGATGTCAATAAGATATAGTAAGAATAAAAGAATAGAAGAAAATTAGAAAAGATAGAATAATAAGATAATAGAATAATAAAATAATAATACAACAAAACTATAAGTTAATACAATAATAGGAAAGCATGAAAACCAGTGGTAGAAAGAGGGAGGGAAGGGAGAAAAAAAGTATATTGTGAAATGTCAGATCAAGGGGTATTAATATCCACTCCTGGAGTGTTATCATCAATATCCATGCCACTATTCAGGTTCAGGAAAGGTGACCAAACACGAAGAAATATGTCAGTTTGATTTTGAAGATTATAAATTATCCTCTCATGTGATGCTGTTTGGAACATAGTTGTCAGCCATTCTTCTTGCGAAGGAGGAGATGGAGATTTCCAATGGCGTAAAATACATATTTTTGCTGTGGCCATTGCTGTGTGAAAAAGACGACATTGGGGTTTGGTGAGTTTTGGAGATAACTGAAGGTCATGAAGGATAATAACAGCAGGAGTGAATGGAAGATGTAAAGGCATAGTAGAAGATAAGATTTTTCCCACATATGCCCAGAAAGATTGAATCAACGGACAGTCACATATAATGTGTGCTGAGTCACAGTTAGTGTTATCACATCTCCAGCAATTGGCATGGGAAATTAAACCAGCTTTCTTTAATCTTGCAGGAGACCAATGCCAATCATTAAGAATCTTAAATAGGCAAAATTTAAGTCGAGCTTCATGGGTTCCTTTATCTAGATTCTCCATTATTGTCTCTCATGCATCAGTAGTGTAAGAAATTGAAAGTCGTGAATGCCATTTAAATTGTAGTGTCTGGGTTAGAGGTTGAGAAAAAAGATGTGATGTAAAAACTCTGTATAAACCAGATATCACTCCTTTATGTTTTCCCCAGGTATTTAGGTATGATACTATCTGTGAATTTAACAGCACCGGAGAATGTGAACCTAATTGTTTTTCCAAACATTGCTTGAGCTGGTTATATTTTAGGGATTGATGCAATGGAAGACCGAATTCCTCTTGTATTTGTGTGAATGTTTTAAGGTCACCATTATAAAAAATTTGATCTAATGTTTGAATACCTGCTGCTTCCCATAATGGCCATGATAATACCTTCTTATTAATACGAACACCGGAATTATTCCATATGGGTGCCTTTTCATATATATGGGAGTTTAAAGCTAATATACGGTGTGCTCTTTGCCACGATTTGGACATGGCTGATAGGATTGGGTTTGTGGGTTTTCGACGTGCAATTTTAGTGCCATAAAGTGCAGAAATATCAGAGCCCGAAGATAAAAGATGGCGTTCTAAATGGACCCATTGTGGAACATCAGAGACTACCGGTAACATGTATGATAATTGAGAAATCTGCAATGCTAAGTTATAATGTTAAATGGATGGAAGACTCATACCTCCAGAAGAATGGTGAGCCATTAATTTCGTCACGGCCAAGCGAGGTTTCATTGAGCCCCATATAAAAGTTTTTATTTTGGAATCTATGAGTCTCAAAGTAGACAAGGGAATATGAAGAGGGAGCATACCTAAGGTATATAGAAAACGAGGAAGTGTAACCATTTTAACAGCTTGAACTCTACCCCACATGGAAAGATTCAAACTTTTCCACTTATCAAAGTCACGTTGCATTTGAACAATCAGTGGGTTCAGGTTATCTGTAATCATACCTTCCATACCCTTATTCACTAAGATACCCAAATATTTAAGACGTGAGGGTTGCCAATGAAAGGGGAAGTTGTGTATAGCCGCTTTAGTGGTTCCATCAGAAATAGGTAAGGCTTCACTCTTGTCCCAATTTATTTTATAACCTGAGAATGAAGAAAAAGTGTCTATAATTTGAAGCAAAGATGGCAATGAATTAGGGAGGTCTGTTAAGGTGAGTAATATGTCATCTGCGTATAGATAAAGTTTTGATTCACTTATAGGGAGGGATATGCCTGTAACTGCTTCTGATTGACGAATCGTGGCTGCTAAAGGCTCCATTGCTAAAAGAAAAGAAGTGGGGATAGAGGACATCCCTGACGTGTTCCTCTTCGGATCGGAAATGATTCTGATATGAAGCCTCCACAATTAACTTGTGCGGAAGGATTATCATATAGTAGTCGTACTTTCTGAATAAACTGGTTTCCAAGTCCAAAACCTTCGAGTACTTTAAAAAGATAGTCCCATTCTAAGCGGTCGAAGGCCTTTTCAGCATCTAGTGATAAAGCTAGTGCGTCTTGTGGGAGGTTTTTAGCATAACATAGGGTATGTGCCAGTGTACGCAAGTGATTCCTAGAGGAACGTCCTGGAACGAATCCTACTTGAGTTGCGTGAATTAAGGAAGGTAATACCTTTTTAAGACGAGAAGCCAAAATGCTAGCAAATATTTTTATATCGCAATTCAGGAGTGAAATGGGACGGTAACTGGTGCAAAGCAAAGGGTCCTTTCCAGGTTTAGGGAGTACTGCAATTATTGCCTTGCTAGAAAGAGGATTTAAGGAGTTATCTCGCTCTGCTTCTTGAAAAGCAGCATATAGGGAATCAATTATATCATGTCCAGCCCAACGATAGAATTCAGCTGGAAAACCATCTTCCCCAGGAGCTTTATGGTATGGCAATTTAGATATTGCTTGCACAATTTCATCCCTGCTAATTTCTCCCTCAAGAAAAGCCCTTCCATCATCGGAAAGGTATGGAAGATCTACTTTTGAAAGAAAGTTGTTTAGTCTATCTGTGTTTACTTGTGTGTCTGGTGTGTAGAGGGACGTATAAAAGGAAGCGAACTCATTCACTATGTCCTGTGGTCTAGTAAGAATTGGACCGTGAGATGATTTAATAGCTGGGATAGCCATGGCTGCTTCTCTTTGCCTTAGTTGTGCCGCTAATAATCTACCTGCCTTTTCACCTTGTTCATAATGTCTTGTTTTCATTTTTTGAAGGGCAAACTCCGCCTTAGACGTGTAAAGCCCATTTAGCGCCATTCAAGCTTGCTCTAGAGATTTACGATTTTGCAGTGTTGGTGCTATGGTATATTGACGGGTATACGACTGAATGTTCTGTTCCAATTCTTGTTGATGTGCAGCATTTCGTTTGTTGGCTAATGCCGCCTCGCGCATCAATTGACCTCTGATAGTAGCTTTAGCCGCAGCCCATATCACTTTACTTGAGGTTACCGAACCCTGATTCATAGAAATATAGGGGTATATTAGCAAGACCAGCGATAAAATTATCGCCGTTTTAGCGGCAGGAAACTGCCGCTAAAACGGCGATAATGGGCTTGCTAATATGCGCTAGAGATTCAATAGAAGCCCAGGTTAGATGTCCTGCACATCTAACCTGGGCTTCTATTGGAATTCTATAACGCATATTAGCAAGCCATTATCGCCGCTTTAGCGGCAGTTTCCTGCCGCTAAAACGGCGATAATTTTATCGCCGGTCTTGCTAATATGCCCCAAAGTCTTCAAAAAATGTTTGTAATTGATGTTTACCCTCTGGAGACTTGTGTCGTTGTATGTTCATGCGCCAGGGTTTACGCCCTGGTCTGGATATGCCTACTTCAATGGCTAAGAGGACCGGGGAATGGTCAGATAATGCTGCTTCCAAAATACAAGATTCTTGAATGGATTGAACTAATCTTTGTGATACTAAAAATAATCCAAACGAGAGAGAGTACCATGCGTTGGAGATGAAAATGTGTACTCAGTATCTGACGGATGTGAAAGACGCCAGTGATCAATTAATCCATGATCAGCTAAGATGTCGTCCATTAGTGCCCTGTCAGCATTATTGTTTTTATCTAAGGGTCCTGTTCTATCTAAAATTGGTTCCCTTACAATGTTCCAGTCGCCACCTATGAGATATTGTGATGCACCTATCTCAACTAACAAACGATTTAGATGAACAAAAAATGATTTTTTTGATCCCGTTGGAGCATAAACAGAGCCAACACAAATGTAGGTATCTCCAAGACGTAGCTTGGCAAATACATAACGACCTTCAGGATCTGTCCATGTTTTTGACATTGTTACTTGGAGAGATTTACGGATTAGAATTGCTACTCCACATTTGCGTGTGGGGCCTGCGGTTGAATGTTCATCCCTTTGTATACTACTGTGAATTACTTTGCCTACCCAATCTCTACAGAGTTTTTCTGACTCCAATGTATCCAAATGTGTCTCTTGAAGTAATGCCACATCTGTCCTCTTGGATTGAAGATATGACAGTACTTTCTTTCTTTTGATGTAGTGAGTAAGTCCATGCACATTCCATGTAATTACAGAAAGAGGGCGTGTGTTGGGCGTGTTGGACATATTTACGAGGTGCCAATGATTTTAAGAAGAAAAAAAAAAAGGGGGGAGGATTAAAAAGGGGGAGAGGGTAGAAAATAGGAAGAGAAACCCCTGGTTTAGCAGAGATATAGATAATCAGAGACACAAAGGGAGTAAGAGTTGTGAGAGTAGGAAATGTGTAGAGACAGTAAAATTAAGAAAAATAAGGTAAATATAATTTAGATATTGGTAAAGAATAATATAAGTGCCAAAAATACTAAACTGTGAACCGCGGGTCTATATCTCCCGAAGCTCCACCGCGTAGAGGGGCCCCGACGAAGGGACAGCAAACACCGCCAATCCATATATTATACACATCACAGCATAACATAGATTACCATAATATGCTGAGTCTATAGAAAAGCGCATAATGCAAATACATATATAAAATCAGATGAGAAGGTCCCTTAAGCATGGCATATGTTACCATCTCGAAAATGCAATAAATATAATATATATTAGATATGAGAACATTCATTGCTATATATAAATGCACACAAATTAATAATTAATTGATCTAATATAATAAATATACGAAATAGAACAGATAAGAAAGTGAAAAGCTGAGGTAAATATTATTAAATATTATAGTACGATAAAATGGATCATGCTAATGAAACAGTATAATTCAATACATATTATAAAACATGGTGAATAGATAGCATTCTATTACGCAAAACTTGAATAATATTTCCATCTATATATCGCATAGATTTACACTGTCTAATTAATTCAACTTTTACAATAAAAATATAAGTAATGCAGTAGTTATCTTATTTTAAATTAAATTTCAACAATATGAAAACTTATTTAATGACTAAATTTGTCATATTACAATTGTCAGTCCTCTTCTGAGGCAGGTTTCAAAGGGGAACGAGACTTATCTCTATGTTGATCTTGTGTAAAAACAGAAGCAGCGTGCAACGCTGAAGATTTATCATCTTGGGTACGAGTAGGTCTTTCTAGATCTCTTCCTCTTTGGCGAGGATTGCTAACATTACGTCTTCTATTATCAGGTATTTGTTGTGTGAAACTCAAGCTCGCATAGCTTTGATCAATTGAAGCATCTTGTGTATCCATATCTTGCGTTTTCATTTGATCTAGGAATTGCTGCAAATCTGCTAGATCATAAAAGTCTCTGGAGTCCCCATTTTTCGTAATACGAAAACGGGCTGGTTTGAATAGACCATATTTAATGTCCATTTGTCGTAACTGAGGTCTAATAGCAAGGAATGCTTTGCGCCTCTCGTTAGTCTCTTTAGAGAAATCCGCAGCCATGTGTATGACGTGACCCTTATATGAAAATGAGCCATGCGAACGCGCTGTGGTTAGTAGAAGTCTGGTTTGCTCATGCCTGAGAAAACAAGCGATAAGTGGTCGTGGTCGAGCTGTGCTATCTTTTCGTGAAGGACCTATGCGGTGAGCTCTTTGGATCTCTAAAGGAGGGTCAAAGGTGATGCCAGTTAGCTTCGGAAGAACGTCACAAAGAAATAACCTAGCATTTTGATTTTCAATATTTTCCGGAAAGCCAAAAAAACGAATATTGTCTCTCCTACTACGGTCCTCCAAGTCAACTATCTTACTGCGAAGAAAGAGCAATTCTTGATCTTTATTTTGCAATGCGTCTAGACGATTTTCCACAATTGTCAGTCTCGAATCTAGAGCATCGGTTTTTGTGCGAAAACCCGCCAGTTCTACACCAATGGCTTTGGTTTCAGCTGTTAGAGAGGAGATGTTAGTGTCCATACCTTCTAGACGTTTACTGACTGCGGAAATTTCCAGTAATATGTGATTCAGTGTATCACCTTGCGAAGAAATGTTAGCATGTTGAGGTGGTTCTTTTGATGCAGGAGCAGATCCTTTGCCAGACATCTTGCTTGATTGCTTAAGAACGTCAGCAAATAGAAGTGGCGTAGAGAGTTTACTGTCACTTTTAATGTTTGACATTAATATCAGCCCCACAGCCGCGCACAAAATTGTAACTTGACCTCTGTAATATCTTTCTAAAATGACGCTTCTGTGCACAGAGTTATCAAATATATCTTAGTGACAGTAATTATCCACAAGAGTCAAGACTGAATATCAATTCCCACCACTTCAGAATGTCATATATCTTTTCCTATGACTTCAATGCTTGATATCTGGTGAGGTTTAATGTGTGAGCGAACGCTATATTAGGCAGTAAAACATATACAGAAAGGGTCACATTTCATTAGGTATATGTTGTCACCTCATTTCATGCAACATGCATTGAATTAGTATTGCATCATAGCGATCATAACCACCACTACTGTATATGTACAGTCATATATGCTGACTTCAGCGTTGCACTTAAAAGTATTCAGGGGAAGAGCTTCAGCTTAGTATAGGAAAATAGCAGACAGAAAAAATGGTAAAATCTCAAACTGGCATATTCACCTCAATAGAATATATTATAGTATAGTGGTTTGTTACCTCTTAAAATAACACCACTACAGGCAATGTTCTTTTGCTTCACCAAGAAGTCAGGGTAACGGCAAAAGTATAAAAACACCTTGGGTATGTATTCGTCATAGGTTCCCCCTTTGAGCACTATATATGTGACCAATATTATAATTCTTCACCTGATATATTATATTGACATGCCTACTAAGTTTGACCTCCAGGAAATATTTCTGTCTGAATAGAAACTCATAGACAGAAGGCAGCGCACTTCAAAACACAGCCACAGAACAGTCATGAAGCTAGAGGACGTTTGACGTATTCTCCGCTGTCTCCTCAGCTACGTGCTCATGTGACAGGCCTTAATTTTTCGTGCTTCGCCAATTTCACTCGGGTGTCTGCCATTAAGAGTGTCCTCACTGAGTAAAATATCATGGGTAATAGGCAGAAACACATGAAATCACCTCAGGCATTGTCAGTATGTAGCAGCAGCGTGGTGAATTTCAGAAGTGGACCTAATTCAATTAAATCCTCTTTAACTTCGTCACATTGCTTCAATAGTTTATATTTCCAGTTTAACAAGTATTCACAAAGGAAAAAACGGAGCTGAAAATAGTTTCCATCTGAAGAGCCAGCCACAGTAATTATAAAGTCTCCTCAAGGGCTCCTGTCATCCAAAATAAAGCATATGTCATTTCTTACTTTCGTGAATGACTGGAGTTTGTAGCAGGGTTAATGCTACATGACAGGAAGACAAACGTTTTAAATAGCACACTCAAATTACCTCAGTAGCACTGCACAGAAGTTTAAGTGGAAGCCGTCATATACAATGTTTCTATTAATTCTCAAGCTCCACAGTTTCTACTGACGGAAATACTGAAGCTGTGCAAATCACCTCATTAGGCAGCCTTTTGTTACGGCGTGTGAAGCGCTGAATGTTTAAGCCATAAATCAGCTGGAACTGCTCTCCACAGTCAGAGAGAAGTCGTCGCCTCACCTCCAGCCCTTCCGGTCTTCAGCTCTGCTCACGCAATCTGTGAGGTGATTTTCCGTCCAGTATGAAGGCAGTTAATTGCGTAGGCTGAAGCGAGCAGAAGGGACTGTCATTCTGAATAAAAATAACACTGCCTCTTCCTCGGTCCTTGCGCTGTCAGGAGAGCAGTTCAGAAGCTGCTCCAAAATCGCCGAAGAGCCGCTGCCTCCGTCCGGGGCCCCCCCACAGCGCGGAGCTCTGGATGTAAGCGGCCATCTTCTCGCGTGGCCAGACCACGCCCCGACACCATCCTTTCTTAAGAATACAAGAGACGTGATAAACCTAAGTGAGAAAACCAACAACACTGGTCAGATTGACCTTTTGGTGACCCTGGACGTGGATGCTCTCTACACCAACATCCCCCAAAATGCTACTTTGGATGGGATAGAGAGCGCTCTATTGTCTGAAGACTAGCCATCACCCACCCTGGTGAACTTCATTATAGAATACTCCACCCTGGCTCTGGAAGAAAACCCTTTTCAGTACAGGGACCAATTCTACCACCAGACCCAGGGCACATCCATGGGAAGAACATTCACTCCAAGCTTGGCATTTCTTTACATGGCCTATTTTGAGAAGGAGAATATCCTATGTGCCAATAAACCCTTCTCTGCACACATCCTTTTACGGTGTTGATATATCGATGACACATTGTTCTTCTGGCAAGGAGACAGGGTTGAATGTGACAACTTTTGCGACTGGATTAACACCCTCAACCCCTTCCTAAAATTCACAAAACGCATCTCTGATAAGGGACTTCCCCTTCTTGTTTATTTATCTCCCTCACGGAAGGCAAACTGATGACTGCCACCTATAAAAAGCCAACAGACAGCAACAGCCTGCTCTTATATGACAGTCATCATACTATATCCCTGAGGGATACTCTTCCCTATGGCCAGTTTGTTTAGGCTCTGCCTCAACTGTAACACTGCCAAAGATTTTGATGTACAAACACAACAACGAACTTCTAATTTAGAAGCACACCACTATCTGCCTCACCGTGTCAAGTTGACACGGAAAAGGGCAAGAAATAATAATAGGGCAGCCTTGTTAAAACCACGTACTCGCACACAGGAGGATGCTATGAGATACGTAACAACATTTAAACCTAATTCCAACAAAATACAAAAGATCATAAGGAAACACTGGTCGATATTACAGACAGGGTTCCTAATATTTCCATTCCATGTTTTGCCTTTAAACATATCAACAACATTATGGACATGATTGTGCACACAAGGCCAACTGGGCCCGACAACGTTCCCTATGGGGTCTGCCCCCTCTCAGGGGACACTTCCCATGCAGTTCATGTGGCGTATGCACTCTCGCTAAACCCACTGAAGAAGTTAGACTTGATCAGAACAACGTATGAATACAAAAGGCTCACACTAATTGTAATTCAAAAAATTGCATATACATGATCACATTGTTATGTTCCATATAGGTACCCCAATATAGGCTCAGGTAGTCACCTAGCCTTTCACCTATATTCTCCCCTACCATTACACTACATAACGGTTCTTAGTACTGACCTTTTACCTAGTTACAGTAATGTCCAAAGATGACATGGGGTTTTCTCCGAAAAGCTTAAGCCTCATTCATTATGCATGAGGATTCTTGGAATCACAGCAGGACAGCAGGCCTACCATCTCCTGCATAATAACTATGTATAAGGGTCATTCCTTCTGTCATCCTAGTCCGACATGACACAGCAAGGTATATCCCCAGGGGATACCACTTTGGGTATATATACACCATATCTTGCTGAGGTAGTCAGAGGAGAAAAGGACTTCCATGCCGACACACTGATGCGAGACGCTGAGGCTTCTGCACGCAGACACTCCAGCTCGCAGTGGTCTGTCATCCCTTGCGGGGTGTCCATCTCAAGACCAAGACGGGATCCCACAGTCTCTCACTTCAGGTAATGGGGTTGACTTTATCCTAGAGGGATTCTTGGCTTTACACCCACATACATGCTAGATACACTTAGGTACATCTAGTTAGGGTCGCATCGTAGGAGTACACATTTTATTGTCATGTATTTTATATACTTGCCTGTATTCATTGTTTTAGCACGATGGTAGAAATCTACCATCCTTTTACTCTGTTAGTGCTTAAAATCATTTATATCTGTTACTGTCTAGTGGTTGTTTCAGCACATCTATTTTACACTAGAATGACGCTGGTTCAATAAATGCTTATTGAAAAACGTCCCCTGTGTATTCTGTGTATCTCTCTGAGACAAAGTGAGCACGAGTGACTGAGCGAAAAGTAGTACACTGTTTCCACGATCCCTGATGGGACAGGGTTGTCATGTTCGATAGTTGCCAAGAACTATTCTCTCCTTGGTAAGAGGGGTTTGTAGTGGCACTGTGAGCTAGCTGGTTCACAGGCTAACATACCCATTAGGGGTGTCCAGAGTCAGTCTGACACCAATCCTATAGTGTATGTTGTCTAAACGCGCAGATCCTATATAGGTTGATAGGAATTACACGACATGGCAATGCCAACGTTGGTTTGGTACTTATTTAACAGTCAAATCTGAGTAGTTCAGTCGTGCTATTCTCAGAGACCCCTACTCACATTTCCCCAGAGACGTCTGGAGTGGGAAGGGAACTATCCGCCACAGCTGAGTAGGCATATCCTATGTATTGGCTGTAGGTTTATCAAGCTTGAAGGACAAACAGTTCGTATTGTGCATAAAACCTTATCTCAGTTTCCTTGAAAGTCTTCCTTGAAATATCTTTTCAACAATGACTGAAGAGAACGCTGCTGTGCGAGCACAGCCTGCTATAGTTAGGGAAGAAGAAGAGAAAGGTGAAATTAACCTTTCGGTAAATGTTAGAAATGCCCTTACTCAAAAGCTAACAGACTATGGAGTCACAGCTAGGGGTGGGACAGTAACCTTCGTGATTGAGGCTATTCATGGGTTAAATTCCCACAAGCAGATGCACAATAAAATACATTTCATTCTTACACAGAAGGTGAAACACCAAATGAATACTGTCCGTATGAGGACATTGAAATTCCGCTCACCTACCAGGAGCATATAAACTGTATAAAGGCGCCCTCCCCCACACAAAAGACAAAGTAAGACTAGGTCCGCTCAGCAGAGATGGGGACACTTGGCCAGTCCTTGCGGCTTATACACCGCATCCAGACATAGACTCAATGCCAGTAGCAGACTTACGTCCACTTCACAAAGAAATAATAAAACTTTACAGAAACCTGACACAGTTCGTGATGAAAACACTCACACTTCAGCCAACAAGAGCTACACAAACAAGTCAAATTCAGGGTTCTACAACTAAAATTACACCACAAACGCTATACGCAGTTACGTGTAAAATGGCCACTAAATGTGAGCAAATGCCATTCTGGATAGCTCAGAAAATAACACAGCTAGAGGCAGTATTTCCACACACAAGCCCTCAAGAAAAACACAGAATGCTAACAATCTGCTTGCCAATGGGGATAGCTCCCCAGATAGAGGATTGTACCACTTGGGGTACAGTTTTCGTTGGAATATATACCAGAACTCATGGTATCCCGTTATTAGCAGTAATACCAGATATATTAAGACAGATACAAACTGAGTATGGAGCAGAACCTGCTCTGAACTTAGGGATGAAATTATTAGGTAATTTTGCCCCGGTATCAGCTATAATATTAGCAAATATAAAAGGGGAGGCAGCAGCAGTAGCAATACACCAACGCCTGAGGGATTTCACTCCTTTACAACAGGAACGTGAATTACCTAAAATTATCACAGACACCTATGCTGAATTAGGTAGAGATAGTTTGGGAGGTAGAGCAACAAAACCTCAACTCATGGGTGGTCCTGAAAAGGATAATACCAATCAAGCACCTGATTCTTCCAAGAAGAAATGGGATAATAACAATAAAAACCAAAAGATTAGAGAAAATAGATCTCTATCTAGGAGTGGGTCTCCCCAACAGGAGCCCTCCGAAAGGAGTTACAACCTTAGGAATAGAGATAACATCAAAAAACCTGACCGGTATCAGGATACTGATACACGTTCCTCTCGTTCCTTTCAGGGTTCACCAAGAAACTCCGAGAGAGAAGGATGGTCAGAACACAGACAAGAAGAGCGTAGGAAGTCCAGAGACACGCAACGCGCTTCAGACTACACTTCTAAGAAAGAAGAGAAGCCAAAATCTAAAACTCAATTTAAAAAGAAGAAGCTAGCAGGTCTCAAAGTTAGACATGCCCAGAATTCTGAGGACTCAACTTCTGAACGGGGAATGGGCTCTGACGAAGCTAGACAGTGCAGCAGAAGTAACAATAGCTCGCCAGAACCTCTTGGAATTTCTGGTGACAGCGGAGTTGAATGAGCACATCACCGTGGAAACACCTGATACGAGGGTAAGTGTCCCACATAGGTTACATGAAATAACACTCTAAATGGAGGGAGACAAACCCAGAAAAGTTAAAGGTCTCTTATGGGAGAACTTTTATGGCTATGACATACTTTTAGCTGAAAAACATTGGCCACCTGAAATTGTTGTGGATCACTGACAGAATATCGACAGACAGAATATCGAGCTACAAAAATATCGACACAAAAATATCGATGTCAAGAATATCGAAGTTCTATCTACATAATGGTAAGTACAAAAATATTGAGAAAAAAATATCGTTGTCAAAAATATCGTTAAAAATATCGTTTTTTTAATGTTTAAAAAATATGTAAAATAAAGTAAACAATACATATAATTAAAAGAAACATAGTTAAAATTATTTTAAAATGTTTAAAATTATAACTAATACATATAGGGGCCGATTCCGATCTCGGCCGGTAGGGCTCCGAATCGGATTCGGCTTTACCGGATCCGATTCGGAGCCCTGTTTCCCGACCGAACCGTACGCGGGTCCGGCCGAGCGAGTACGATGCGAAATCGCCGACCGACTCGTCCGGGCATCCCGACCGCTCCGACCGACTCGCTCCCGGCTCGAACCGCTCCGACCGACTCGCTCGGACTCGACTCGCACCGCGCAATGGAGACGTTTCCCGGCCGGGTAAGTACGATGCGCGCCGCGAGCAGTCCGACCGAGCCGCGCCGTCCGGCTCGTAAGAGCTGTCGGAGCCGTACTTTGGGGGTCCGTGTCGGACCCTCTGTACGCGTAGCCGCGCGAGTCGCACACAGGGGGACCCATGGGTCCCCCTACCTGTGCGTGTACGGCGCGAATCGCTTCGCCGCGTACCCGCTGTAGGGGGCGCACTTGTCCGACTCCGCACCCATTGAGTCAATGGGAGCCCGCGTACGCGTTGTACGACCGGCTCCCATTGACTTCAATGGGAGTCCGACCGACTCGAGTCCGATAACATACGGACGCATCGTACTCGTTCGGTCGGACTGCACGGGTCCGATTCGGTCGGAAATCTCTCCGGGTCCGGCTCGGTCGGAGAAATTTCCGGCCCGAATCGGAATCGACCCCATAATGTAAAAATAAATTAAACATATATATGTATAAAATATAATATGTATACTTACTTAATAATATTTATAAATAATTATTTTAATAACTTATAAATTGTTAAAAAACATTTTAAAAATTATAAATACATATATATACACATACACCAATAATATAAATAAAAATATAAAAAAAATATATAAAAAATTAAAAAATTACAATAATTTTAATTTAAAAATAAATAAATTATACACTACATTAACTAACAGTAGAGAAAATATTGGATAGCGGAGGGGATAAAATTACTATTCTCACTCCAGAGAGTGTAACAGTAGGGAAAGTGTTGGATAGCGTAGGGGTATAAATTACTATTCCCACTCCAGTCAGTGCAACAGTAGGGAAAGTGTTGGATAGCGTAGGGTAAAAATTACTATTCCCACTCCACTGAGTGCAACAGTAGGGAAAGTGTTGGATAGCGTAGGGGTAAAAATTACTATTCCCACTCCAGAGAGTGCAACAGTAGGGAAAGTAATGGATAGCGTAGGGGTAAAAATTACTATTCCCACTCCAGTGAGTGCAACAATAGGGAAAGTGTTGGATAGCGAAGGTGTAAAAATTACTATTCCCACTCCAGTGAGAGCAACAGTAGGGAAAGTGTTGGATAGCGTAGGGGTAAAAATTACTATTCCCACTCCAGTGAGTGCAACAGTAGGGAAAGTATTGGACAGCGTAGGGGTACAAATTACTATTCCCACTCCAGTAAAGTGCAACAGTAGAGAAAGTTTTGGATAGCGTAGGGGTAAAAATTACTATTCCGACTCCAGAGAGTACAACAGTAGGGAAAGTGTTGGATAGCGTAGGGGTAAAAATTACTATTCCCACTCCAAAGAGTGCAACAGTAGGGAAAGTGTTGGATAGCGAAGGGCTTAAAATTACTATTCCCACTCCAGAGAGTGCAACAGTAGAAAAAGTGTTGGATAGTGAAGGGGTAAAAATTACTATTCCCACACCAATGAGTGCAACAGTAGGGAAAGTGTTGGATAGCGTAGGGGATAAAATTACTATTCCCACTCCAGTGAGTGCTACAGTAGGGAAAGTGTTGGACAGCGTAGGGGTAAAAATTACTATTCCCACTCCAGTAAAGTGCAACAGTAGAGAAAGTGTTGGATAGCGTAGGGGTAAAAATTACTATTCCGACTCCAGAGAGTGCAACAGTAGGGAAAGTGTTGGATAGCGTAGGGGTAAAAATTACTATTCCCACTCCAAAGAGTGCAACAGTAGGGAAAGTGTTGGATAGCGAAGGGCTTAAAATTACTATTCCCACTCCAATGAGTGCAACAGTTGGGAAAGTGTTGGATAGCATAGGGGTAAAAATTACTATTCCCACTCCAGAGAGTGCAACAGAAGGGAAAGTGTTGGATAGCGAAGGGGTTAAATTACTATTCCCACTCCAGAGAGTGCAACAGTAGGGAAAGTGTTGGATAGCGAAGGGGTTAAAATTACTATTCCCACTCCAGAGAGTGCAACAGTAGGGAAAGTGTTGGATAGCGAAGGGGTAAAAATTACTATTCCCATTCCAATGAGTGCAACAGTAGGGAAAGTGTTGGATAGCGTAATGGTAAAACGTACTATTCCCACTCCAGAGAGTGCAACAGTAGGGAAAGTGTTGGATAGCGAAGGGGTTACAATTACTATTCCCACTCCAGAGAGTGCAACAGTAGGGAAAGTGTTGGATAGTGTAGGGTTAAAAATTACTCTTTCGACTCCAAAGAGTGCAACAGTAGGGAAAGTGTTGGATAGCGTAGGGGTAAAAATTACTATTCCCACTCCAGAGAGAATGTAACTATAGGGAAAGTGTTGGATAGCAGAGGGTTAAAATTAACATGCTTATCAAATAAATAATTATTTAAATTAAATAACTAATTAATAATTAATTAACAATAAATTAATTATGAATACCAATAAATAAAAATTAATAATTACTTTAATAAAATTAAATTACTTCCCACCCTATTCTCCTATAAACCCACAACCCACTCATAAAATAAATTAACACAATTAATATAATTATCAATTTGTCAATTAATAAAAATTAATTACCAATTAATAATTAATTAACAATTAATTAATTATCAATACCAATAAATAAAAATTAATAATTACTTTATTTTAATTAAATTACTTCCCACCCTATTCCCCAATAAACCCACAACCCGCTCCTAAAATAAATTAACACAATTAATATATTTTTCAATTAATCAATTAATAAAAATAAATTACCAATTAATAATTAATTAACAATAAATTAATTATAAATACCAATAAATCTAAATTAATAATTACTTTATTATAATTAAATTACTTCCCACCCTATTCCCCTATAAATCCACAACCCGCTCCTAAAATAAATTAACACAATTAATATAATTATCGATTAATCAATTAATAAAAATTAATTACCAATGAATAATTAATTATCAATGAATTAATTATCATTACCAATAAATAAAAATGTATAATTACTTTATTATAATTAAATTACTTCCCACCCTATTCCCCTATAAACCCACAACCCGCTACGGAACTAAAACGCAAAATTTAAGTAAAAATAATTAATAATTCCTAAAAATTATTATTTAATTTACTATAATTAAATTACTTCCCACCCTATTCCCCTATAAAGGCACAACCCGCTACGGTACTAAAACACAAAATTTACTTTAAAAAAAATTACTAACTTCTAAAAATGTAATACATATATTTAAACAAAAATACAATACTTAACAAAAAATATAGAACGCATACATATAAAATACATACTAAAATACATAACACTAATATAAACATCGATATTATTAACAACGATATTTTGTCAAACGATATTACTGACTTCGATATTAACAAAAACGATATTTCTTACCTTCAGGTCGATATTCTGGTCACCGATATTCTTGATGTCGATATTCTGTCCCTTCGATATTTCCAACACAATATTTTTGTAGGTCGAAATAAAAAACTCGATATTATGTCTGTGCACCAATTGTTATGGATTGCCCAAAGGGAGAAACTGTCATTTTACCAGCTTTTTCCACCACGTTCCAATTTACTTAAAACACACATACGAGGAGGAGTGGGCGGTAGCCCTTGCTCCGGCCCTATATCGCAACCATGTTGTGTGGGATGCTGAGTCACCACACCATGTAATCCCAGTAATCCAACTCCACAGAGACAGTACCCAATAAAACAGGAAAGCGAAAAAAACAGGTCAGGGAGATCTTAGATCAACTTGAATACCAGGGTGAGCACCATAATTTTGGGGTTCCCCTCCGAGGGCTACAAATTCAACTTTAAAAAATCAAGCTGGGTACACTTACCTAACCTTCAATGAAGGCGAAACGATACCCATAGCATACAAATCACATTTGTACACAAACGCTGAAATGCGTTTTGCTTCTACAGAAAAAAGTACAGACCGCGGTGGTAAGTGAAAGAGCACTTGCTCAGGGGAAACGAATAATTGTCGTAACTCCGGTACCAGCCTTAGAGGCTGCTACAAAGGCAAGCAATCCTAATGCTAAAGCCTTACATCCAAGATGGATACAATGGGCAAATTCTCTCACTGCAATGGATATAGAATACAGATATGACCCAGGGCTAAAGACACAAGCATTCCTGCAATATGAACAAGAATATCCTCTCCCAAATGAAATAATGCCTCTAGATCAGTAGGAATACATTATTTACACTGATGGATCTGTTCAGCCGGCCGTAGGAAGTAAACAGCAATACAGCGCCGCTTGTGCGATTGTAAAGGGTCGTATGCAGGATGGCAAGTTCCATCCCAGTGATATGAAGACACAGCCTATAGGAGACTGCACGGCACAGCTGGCGGAACTAAAAGCACTATTTCTGGCACTTATAAATACAGATCGGGAATTCCCTACACTGATTATGTGCGATTTGTTTTATTGTGTCCAGCCATACAACGAATATCTTCACTATTGGGGTCAGAATGGGTTTAGAGACTCAAATGGTGGCACAATTAAGCATAAAATGCTATGGGAACAGGTAGCTGCGTTGAAAAATGAACTACCAAGAGCTCACGTGATACACACGCTGAGTCATCAACGTGATAGCGGTCACGTTGAAGGGAATTCATTGACTGATGAAGTCGCAAAGGGGGCAGTACGTACTGCTGCCGAAGCTGCAATCACTCGTTCGAAAACGAGAATAGACAGACAGATAATGGTAGCTGTCATTGCTTCACACAAAATCAGCCCAGTCTTACCAAAAGATTTTTCACTCAAATACTCCTACAAGTTAGATGCAAACAACATTCCGTATGCTCAGATTCCAGGAGTGGGGGATAGAGTAATACCAAACATGGATCGCAGATTAGGCTTAATACTAGCTGCACACGAGGGTCTAGGTTATGCACACGCAGGGATTACCGTGACGGTTTCTTTACTGAAACAGCGCTATTGGTGGCCTGGTTTAGCAAAACAGATGAAGAATTTTGTCTTAAATTAGGCCATCTGCCAGCAGATGAAGGGTTCCACCGTGGCGCGTCCAGCGCAGACACCACTACTGATATCAGACAGACCACTCGCGTATGTCTATTTGGACCACTGCGGCCCCCTACAATCGGATGGGGCTTACAAGTATATCATGGTGGCAGTGGATTCATGCTCAAGATTCCTATGAGTATTGCCTCGGTGCTCGGCTGACGCTTGAACTGTTATAAAAGATTTGCGAGTCTTTATAGGGACATACGCAGTTGGCACATTACATTCTGACCGTGGCCCCGTGTTTAGCTCAAGGGCTTACAAGGAAGCCATGGAAGGTTCGGGTATAGCATTGCGGTACTCCTCTCCGTACCATCCTGGGGGAAATTTGGTCATGGAGAGGAAAAACCGGGACTTAAAGCAATCTTTAACAGCAAGATAATTAGGTTTGGGTGGTAGTTGGGTCAATCACTTATTTAGGGTACAGCGAGCCCTTAATAATTTGCCAAGAAGTCCTCTAGGGGGTGTCACTCCTTACGAGGTCCTATTTGGGATGAGAATGTGGGTACCTGATCTCGATTATGAAAGCACAGTGGCGGATGATAAACCATTTGACATCAATAAACGTTTGGCTGTTTTACAGGATCTAAATGAATCCCGGGCACTACTAAGCAATGTGCAAGTCAAACGCACCGCCACTGGGGAAGTCAAATCAGTCACGGCAAGACCTGTCTGGATCCCAAAAGTCGGGGATCTGGTCAGAGAAAAGATCGAGGACAAGAAAGAATTTGGGCCATCATACAGAAAGCCTGTACCTGTCCTGGCTGTCGAAGGAACAAGAACAGTACTTCTTCCACCTCTTGCCAGAAAAAAAGGCAAGAGATTTGTCTCCATTGATCTGATCAAACCACACTATGTGGCCGATACTGAATAGTAGGCCTCGTGGGCTCCTGGGTAGCTGACGCTCTCCTCTCACTACTATACAGGAAGTTCAGACAGAAAGACTCATAACATTCGAAGAGTCACCAATACAAAATGATGGAATTTCCAACAATGAAATGGAACTCGTTCCTCTGGAAAGAGAACTTCAAACAACAAATGAAAGACAAATTTTAATTCGGCCAAGCACCGATGTCTACATCAATATGCCTCGACAAGAGACACCTGACGGATCTACACAACCTGCCGAGCTACCAAAGATTGATCGAACTGCGTCTGGCTACTTCATCCATTTCGATACCTTCTCTCTTGATCCCAGTGAACCTGAGACTACGCCAGCTCCAGTTTCCCGTAAGCAACAAATTTAGGATTTTTACACTTTTCTGAAAAAGACTTACTTAGTTTCACCTTGGCTCCAGCTCTGGATAATATCTGGAATATTGTTTTTTCTATTCTGTATTGGCCTAGTGACTATCTTTTGCTTACTATTGAATGGAAAATATCTCCCAGAACGCTCTGCAGTATCAAATGTGAACTTGGTGCTGAAACCTCATACATCATCTCATCGTGAACAAAGAGACTTGTTTTCCGTGAACATTACAGCTGTTCCAATTCCTGATGGTATAGTTTGGGACAAAGTTGATTATGATGTCTTTGGCCCCACTGAACTTTTGAAAATACCACATTTATTTAAAATTTCTCTAAATGATATCATTACCTCCAGTACATTTTCTGATGATTGGGATTTTGAAACTGTAAATAATATGTTGTCTGATTTGGAAAAATCCGCTGCATTTTCAAACAATGAAATGTTAGAGGACACATCTGACTTTGATAGCATGTACTGTCACCATCATATGGTCATCACTTTTTACACAAATCGAGTATCCCACGAAATGTTTTCACATACCACCAATGGGAACAATGCCGACACCACCGAAAGGTAGTTCAAAAACGTTTGCTCAGAAATTCTCATATTTTTCAGGGTTTAACACTTCTGACCCGACCTCATATTACTATAGGGTTGCACCTACACCAGCACAGAAAAATATTCTAACTAACACCAAACAGATATACTCTGCATCCTCTATTTCCCAACTGTCTGAACAGGGTTTCGACTTATGGAAGGACACTATAGACACAAAATCAGTCTGGGATTCTAAGGAATAGAAAGTTCAGGGAGCAGAAGCACTATTTAGAGCGTGTCTCATTCCGCAACAGTTAATATTTCTGAATGAAACTGTGCAACAGACTTCCTGTCTTGGACTAGCCAAGAACAAGGATTTGAACACGCCTAGTGTTCCTACACCTTCACACAACAATTTTACATCACGTGGAGGGGATACAATAGTTGACATCATGCAGTACAATACTTCAGACCCCAATTGGAAGGGATGGTTAGTTTGGCCGACAGACACAAACAGATGTCAATCAAGATTCAGGGGTACAACCGAAGGGTTGAGCTTAATTTGTAAAATAATAAGTGCCAGGGCTCTAGTCGGGAGGCCACTGCAGCTCGCACCACTCTTTGCTCCTAATAGCGCTGCCAATAACAGTACCAGTACAACTACCATCCACCACAAACTTAGCAGTGTGACAATTAAGACTATTCTAGGACCCCCATAGCTATAAGAATGGCTTGTGCCACAGGTATTAGTAATTTTAATGTATATTGAATCAACAAACAAATGTTGTTGTGCTGTTCTCTAAATTAGGGCAGTATGCCACATGGTGGCGCTGTCTGTCTAAGTGCTGGTGTTGACAATTAAGTGGCGGTGCTCAGCACCGGAAAGCACCGGCTCAAATTAAGCACTGGGCCAGACCCACGATATGCACAAAGAGAACATCCGGGGGTAGTGACATCATACAGTGTTGGGAAGTTGTGCCTCGATTGGCTAAAAACCCAGACACTGTCCCAGGTGAAACAGCACTTATCCTTACTCTCAGATGAAGTGGATCTAAGGGATTTTTTATTAGGTCCCAGACAGCCACGTCAGAAACGTTTCTATTACGTTGTCTATAATGAAATCTGGAAAATCTCTCAACAAGAAGCTGCGGAGAGGCTTCGTGAAATAGATAAAATTAACCTAGAAAAGTCGTCAGCTGTAGTTGACAATGGTATGACTACATTGACCTCCAGGATTTATTCACTGGGCAACATTGTATCTTCTGCTATTGATATACTGGAACAGGACTTATCCATACTACAACAAGGACAATCTCAACTTCGTTCTATTATATTATTGAGCTGGACGCTGCAATCATTGCACGCTGGTTATGTGCCTTGGCGATTTATCAACTGTACGTCACTATTTTCTGCATATAATCTAACTAAAAAACAGATATCGATGGCACAAAGGGGAGCAAAATATACTATGCTGCGTATTGAAAAACTGGACAAATTACATTTTACTGTGGCAGAGTCACCATCCACAGAATGGTTAATCCATGGCCATATAACACTACCGGTCACAACTTTCCAGTTTCAGTATTGCCTAGTACAACAACAGACAGGCAGATATGAAGTGATGGGTAGGGAATTCATCAAGGAATCTTGGGTATTACCATACAGATTTCGATGTAGGAATGGGGACATGGAAGTGTTCCTTATTGGTACCAACTGCGAGAATTCCTTAAGTGGATCTCTCATATGCCAGGATATCATGCTGCACGGGGCCTCTAATGGTTCAGTTGCTAACTTATCCTGTCACTTGAAAGGGTCCCCGGCTGCCGTGATTAATCCGGTGTTCAAGTTGCTTTCGAATGGGAGTTACTTGATGCTGAATGGTCAGCGTTGTTGCGGGATGCTCCCGGGCATCGCATATCGTGTCACTGTAAGCTCCAGGGTTACTTGCTGTATTCAAGTATTGTTTCCACCGACCCATACAGTCAGGGAGGCGCTGTTATGGCCTTCATTGAATGTTTCCTTAATACGGTTTGATACTCTGAGCAGAATGAAAGCCATGTTTTACAGCAAACCGTGCCCTTAACCTCCGCCCGAGAAACTTATGATATCCAGGTTGCAAGGTCCTCGGCTGAGATACAGGCACTAGTACGAACAAACTGCCCTTTCCATTTCACAGAAATGGTACAACGTATCTTTAACATGTCTGATACGACGGGTATTGTCCACCTATTTAAGACCATAGGTTCAGGACTGGTAAGCACCTTTCAGACAATCCTCGGAGTTGTTCCCAACTTCATACACTCTGTATTCGGAAGCATTTTTGGAGAGTTTCCGCTGATCCTGTTTCTAATAGCAGGGATCCTGATTGTCATTTTTCTGCTACGCAATGGACATCCCAGTCACCAAGGAGATGGAAAAAACGCTCTTGGAGCGCCAATGCCGTGATCGCATGGTAATCCATCTGGGCACACCTCGTGTTCGTGTTCGAGAACTGAGCTAGTCTCTGTATTCTGCCCGTCCTCCGATGCCTGTTCTGCAGACAAGAATGCGCGTTGGACCTCTGTCTAACACTTCCAACAATTGCGCCACCAGACGTTGATGCTTTACTGGACCCGATAATGGCCCATGTTCTGCAGTGTCCTCAGCGTATTCCAATGTTGATGTGTGCATTCTTAGAGCCACCACAGGATGCTTCAGCTCCTGTCGGAAAGGATACAGGCTCCTCAACAAACACTCAGGCCTTGGATGACAGTCATACATCCCCAGCAGCAGCTGTGGTGAATACGGAGGAACATCTGTGCTCGATTGACCTGATCTGCAAGGTGTTGCAGGGACCGTTGTCTGCAATTGCAGGCAACAGTGATGTTGCGTCTCCCAGCCAGGACACATAAACATTTGGCTCATCGTGTGCTGGGAAAATTCGGCCTTTTCAAAAACAACCAAATTTGGAATTTTAAGCAAAAACCACTTTTGCCAAACGGTATGGCTTTCAGTCTCTCATTGTTCGGACTATATGTACGAACTTATTTAGTACAGACTTTTATTGCATGCACTATTTTTCTTTTTTAGCATTTTTTAGAAATTTTACATTTTTAAGCACTATTTTTAATGGACTTATTTATAGTTGCATACCACGTTTAGCCGTACGTAGAATTTTTTGTATGTGGTCCAGTCAGATGAGGAGTGGCTGTTATGTTCCATATAGGTACCCCAATATAGGCTCAGGTAGTCACCTAACCTTTCACCTCTATTCTCCCCTACCATTACACTACATAACAGTTCTTAGTACTGACCTTTTACCTAGTTACGGTAATGTTCAAAGATGAAATGGGGTTTTCTCCGAAAAGCTTAAGCCTCATTCATTATACAAGAGGATTCTTGGAATCGCAGCAGGACAGCAGGCCTACCATCTCCTGCATAATAACTATGTATAAGGGTCATTCCTTCCGTCATCCTAGTCCGACATGACACAGCAAGGTATATCCCCAGGGGATACCACTTTGGGTATACATACACCATATCTTGCTGAGGTAGTCAGAGGAGAAAAGGACTTCCATGCCGACACACTGACGCGAGATGCTGAGGCTCCTACACGCAGACACTCCAGCTCGCAGTGGTCTGACATCCCTTGCGGGGTGTTATTCTCGAGACCAAGACGGGGTCCCAAAGTCACTCACTTCAGGTAATGGTGTTGACTTTATCCTAGAAGGATTCTCGGCTTTGCACACACATACATGCTAGGTACACTTAGGTACATCTAGTTAGGGTTGCATCGTAGGAGTATGCATTTTATTGTCATGTATTTTATATACTTGCCTGTATTCATTGTTTTAGCACGATGGTAGAAATCTACCATCCTTTTACTCTGTTAGTGCTTATAATCATTTATATCTTTTACTGTCTAGTGGTTGTTTCAGCACATCTATTTTACATTAGAATGACGCTAGTTCAATAATGCTTAAAAAGCGTCCCCACCGTTTATTCTGGGCATCTCTCTGAGACGAAGTGAGCACGAGTGACTGAGCGAAAAGTAGTACACAGTTTCCACGATCCCTGATGGGACAGGGTTGTCATGTTCGATAGTTGCCAAGAACTATTCTCTCCTTGGTAAGAGGAGTTTCTAGTGGCCCTGTGAGCTAGCTGGTATACAGGCTAACATACCCGGTAGGGGTGTCTAGAATCAGTCTGACACCAATCTTATAGTGTATGTTGTCTAAACACGCAGATCCTATATAGGTTTATAGGAACTACACGACAACATGTCCATGTAACAAACAATACATTGGAATGGCCACTAGATCAGTAAAAGTGAGGATAATGGAACACCACAGTGGCATTTGCAGTAAGAAAATCACTACAAAAATGAGTACCCATTATCTTAATCAGAACCATACCCCTGATGATATACGCTGGACCATCTTGGAAGCTCACGCACACATATATAAAACTACTTTGTTCCAGAGGGAACAAAATTTGATATTTCGTCTGGCCACACACAAAACAGGCTTGAACGATGATATCCCCTGGAGCAAGATGGAGAATAAATGTTCCATCTGATGTTTACATTACATTACTTTCCACTATTCACTCACACCCCAATTAATTTATTGAGGGTGTTGCTATATTCACTGAATACATCAGTCTTAACCTCCTGTAGAGGGGGACCAGTCAGCTGCTAACCACCCCCCATTTAATGGACCTACACACTTGGTAACTACCAATAACAGATACTCCCTATCCACATTTTAATGATCAGAATTTAAGGACATTTGGCTGGCCTTATGCTGTTCCAATATGGCGGACATCCTCGACTAGATCTTCTTTAGTCTTTGCTTCGTTTTGGCAGTCAGGATTCACATGCCAATTTATTATCCCCTTTGTGTGTGAAGCGCGGCCCACCCGATCCTCCTTTAACATTTATGTCGGCATATTGCCCTTCGACGAATATGCCATTTCTCGGCTTTTTTACTTTGGGCGTAGCCGCTTATGAATTACATACCTTCTACCTCCGAGTTGGCAGAGACAGGGGTGCGAATTGCACACTGGTAACCATGAGCACTTGCTCTTCTTCCAGCATACTGGATACGTTTGGTGCGTGAGAGGTCCCATTTGACTTCTATACAATTCTTTCAGTTTTAGCCCACGAAAATTGGCGCGGCCTATGCTATCACCCACCATAATTGGGTGGGTTCCCTTTCCCTACTCCCCTTGGCAACGCATTGACAAGTGTGTCCTGCTGATCACTGATTTGTGTGACATGGGTTGCCCACAAGTGTGCCACCTGTTTGTGTGTTTGTTTGTTTTACTTTTTTAAATGCTCTGCAACTTTTGCAACTTCACTATTAAGACTGATTCGCCGTGGCATGCATTCATGACCAAGTGCAATATCATATTGGCATTATGTTTACAGGTATGACTGAATACCTCTACCTTTAATCTTTCACACGTTCTCATCTCAGGTCCGTTTTTATTAAGACCACAGTATATTTTACACTTAGGTTTATCTTGATCAGATTGTGATTGGTTATTTTATAGACACATCAACACTAACCCAATCACTTAGTAGACTAGGTCTCGACCCTGATGCATTGCCCTTGATCGATAATGACTTTATATGGCAAGAAACATGTCAATCTTTTTATGCACAACTTTATGAGCTGGAACAGACCATTATTTCCCCATTCAGCAACCTACTGCTTTTAACTTGGACAAGAGGACCCACATATTAAAATTGCCAGGGTACCTCCTAGTTTATTTTACTCACCTACACCAATCTACACTCTGAGCAACTACACTCACACTTCACATACCACAAAAAATCTAAAGATCTCCTGCAAAAAGGCCCCTCGAGGTGCCTGTTGGGCATTACAGTGCCGGCCTAATGTGGAGATGCCCTATGATGAAGCATGACACCCATCTGAGTGTGTGAGGTCTCTTGCTCCTGAGCAATCAAATCCCTTCATCTGATTCCTCAGTTCCCTACTGACCCTCTTCCTAAAGGAACTGAATTCTCTTTTCGTAGACTTATGCTTGTTGGGAGCCCGTATGCTGGACCTAGATGCGCTCCTAGTCCCTCTTCTTGTATATTGACTGATAACAAAACCACTTATCCCATGAGGCCAGTTCTGGGTCCTTTGCTGACCAGCAGTAAGCATGCTTTTTTGGATCTGTATGTCTTTGCATTGCAAATGCAATAATTCTGTAGAATTTAGGTTTTAGAGATGGGGATTTCGATATTAATTACTCCTTTCAAAATTATCAAGATAAAAAGGACACTACGAGATTACACATATTTTTTAAAGATGGCACTACATCAAACAGTCGTGGTCGCCCTCTTGTGACTAAATGGTGGATTTTTAAAATGTTTTTGTTGTCCCGCTTAATAACATCCTATCTAGCGTGGCAATGCCAAGGTGTATGTAGTGAGTCTGCCTGCTTTGAAGCCCACTGTCGGCTTAGGCTCCATTGTCCAGCCACCGTTGCAACCATGCACCCTAGTGTGTGCGTGCCTGGACTACTCTGTCTTGTGCACACTCTGTCAGTGCATGTTGTGCTGAGCCCACGTTTCTCTTACGTAGTTCTGCTGAGGAAGGGACATCTCCAATTTGCTAATTCAACTTCTCACATGCTGCCTAAGGGCTCCTCCTGTGCTTCTTTTCCCTAATGCCCCTTGAGCAAAAACTTTAATGCATGCCTGACTCGACTAGATTTTACTCAACCAGGAATCTCAGGAAGTCAGGATATTTCTTTATTTACAGGTTCCACAACATCCAATTTGAAGTTCTGTTTGTTAGTGACTGGAGCTTCATCTACTGGTAACTTGAAGGATTTATTCAACTGAATTTAACATTGTCCCACAGGATCGTGTCACTCTTCTTTACTAGGACCAGGGACGTAATTCTGACGCTCGTGGAACTCTGCGGAATCGCGCGGAGTTTTTAGGTAACTCCGTGGAATTCCAAAGTGTAAAACTCTGCGAGCTTGGCCCACCCCTAGTAAGCAACACAAGGCCTGGTTCACAAAAGTAAAGGTACACTTTTGGTGTTACTTTACTCTTGCAGTGTAAGTTTACGACTAGTAACTTTTCCATCAGTAACTAAGTAAGTAGTATCTTTATGTGAAGTAAGTAACTCCTATTATTTTAAAAGGAGTTACTACTAGTTAGTTACTTCTCATTAAGTTACTAATAGCACGGTTTCACTGCAAGAGTAAACTTACACCAAAAGTGTAACTTTATCTTGGCGAAACAAGCCATAGTGAACACTTGCACTACATATCCTTGGACAGACATTGTTCTAAGACTCTACACAATGAGGATGTCCCTTTCATGCCTGAGGGGGTAGTAGGGCTGGTCTGGGCTATTGTTTACTTAAGAAGATCCTGTGACACTTGGCATCACTTTAACCACATCCGCCCTGCCAAGTGTGTGATCCATTTATGGTGTACGTTATTAAGGCACACCTAAATAGATCGCAAATTCTGGGAAGAGAGTTAGGGATTTCATGAATGGATGGGAAGGGGGAGTTGGGGAAAGGGGATACTAAAACAAACACAGCATTAATCATGTCGGTGGCACATCATCATCACATCTGTTGTGGAAGGAAGAAGACAGTTCACTTACCAAATGCAAACAGTCCTTCATCCCCAGAGTGCCAAGTTCTCTAATTGTTGAAAAATACAAAATAGGGAGGACCTACACAGTTCTAAAATGTGTTATTGTTAAGAAAAGGAAAATGATAAAAATGGCAGAATGGATCTGCATTCTTCTTTTCTGAATATCCCTCTTGGGTGTAGGGTTGAACCGATCCAAGCAGGTGTGTAATGGAGCTTCCGTGCAGAAGAAGAGAAGGCCTGTGGAATACAAAAAGGGAAATGTCAACATTGAGGAGTCAAGGTAAGCGTCATGGTGGATGAGGATCAAGAGGGCAGAGCATAGGCTGGTGCAGTCATGTGTAATTAACTGAAAAGTGAGAATAATCTCTTACAGCCAATCCCAGATCTGTGACTGGGGGTGTGTGTCTGAAAAGTTTCAGCCCTCCGTCCATCATCTCCTTGTGTTTGCTTTGTTCACCCTAAGTTGGCAGGGTATGCCCAGACGTGGGTCCCTTGCTCACTTTGCCACTGGATTCAAGCTATTCTGGCTGATGAGGGGTGTTACCCTGAAACCGGTCCCAGGATGCTTGTTTCCGGTCCAGGGAAGACCTGGCTTGGCAGTTCGGGCTGGACTGTTTCCATGAGGAACTGGGTGAAGACTGATTTGCATATGGCTGGGTCTGAACTGGGGTGGCGAAGTGAGCTAAAGAACGATGATGGATTCAACCCAGATCTGGGACTGTGGTTGAGTGTCTGAAAAGTTTCAACCCTCCGTCCATCATCTCCTTGTCTTTGCTTTGTTCGCCCTAAGCTGGCAGGGTATGCACAGACGTGGGTCCCTTGCTCACTTTGCCACTGGTTTCAAGCTAGCCTGGCTGAAGAGGGGTGTTACCCTGAAACCGGTCGCAGGATGCTTGTTTCCTGTCCAGGGATGACCTGGCTTGGCAGTTCAGGCTGGACTGTTCCCATGAAGAACAGGGTCAAGACTGATTTGCATATTGCTGGGTCTGAACTGGGGTGGCGAAGTGAGCTAAAGAACGATGATGGATTCAACCCAGATCTGGGACTGTGGTTGAGTGTCTGAAAAGTTTCAACCCTCCGTCCATCATCTCCTTGTCTTTGCTTTGTTCGCCCTAAGTTCGCAGGGTATACCCAGACGTGGGTCCCTTGCTCACTTTGCCACTGGATTTAAGCTAGCCTAGCTGATGAGGGGTGCTACCCAAAACCGGTCCCAGGATGCTTGTTTCTAGTCCAGGGAAGATCTGGCTTGGCAGTTTGGGCTGGACCGTGCCCAGGAGGAACAGGGTCAAGACTGATTTGCATATGGCTGGGTCTGAATTGGGGTGGCAAAGTGAGCTAAAAAATGATGATGAATTCAACCCAGATCTGTGACTGTGGGTGAGTGCCTGAATATTTTCAGCCCTCCGACCATCATCTCCTTGTGTTTGCTTTGTTCGCCCTAAGTTGGCAGGGTATGCCCAGACGTGGGCCCCTTGCTCACTTTGTCACTGGATTCAAGCTAGCCTGGCTGATGAGGGGTGTTACCCCAAAACCAATCCCACGATGCTTGTTTCCGGTCAAGGGAAGACCTGGCTTGGCAGTTCAGGTTAGACTGTTCCCATGAGGAACAGGGTCCAGACTGATTTGCATATTGCTGGGTCTGAACTGGGGTGGCAAAGTGAACCGAAGAACGACGATGGATTCAACCCAGATATGTGACTGGGGAGTGTCTGAAAATTTTCAGCCCTCCGTCCATCATCTCCTTGTGTTTGCTTTTTGTGCCCTAAGTTGGCAGGGTATTCCCAGACGTGGGTCCCTTGCTCACTTTGCCACTGAATTCAAGCTAGCCTGGCTGATGAGAGGTGTTACCCTGAAACCGGTCCCAGGATGCTTATTTCCGGGCCAGGGAAGACCTGGCTTGGCAGTTCGGGCTGGAGTGTTCCCATGAGGAACAGGGTCAAGACTGATTTGCATATGGTTGGGTCCGAACTGGAGTGGGGAAGTGAGCTAAAGAACGATGATGGCTTCAACCCAGTTCTGTGACTGGGGGTGAGTGTCTGAAAAGTTTCAGCCCTCCGTCCATCATCTCCTTGTGTTTGCAAGTAGCTACATGTACCTGGCTGATCAATCTCACAAATCAATAACATTTATCTGTGTGCGACATGTGTCCAGTGGCAGTCCCCCACAGACCACAACTACTTAATTAGAGTTTGACATTGGAGCCATATTCTACATTTTCCTAATCAATGCACCTCCCTCTAGTCTACAGGAGTGGGCTTCTTTGAGTCATGCTGTTTTCCATTGAAGTAGATAGGCATTGTTCCTAACTTCCTTCTTCTGACTGTTGTGGTCATCCTGTCCCGACATCCAACCTGAATGAGATAGACCTGTAGTGCTGGTGAACAAAAAATACAAAAGAATTTGAGCATTTTGTGTAGTTTTGGTAACTAAACTGACTGGTCTTGGAAGAACCTGGAAAAAAAGTACACAATAGGACGATGTAAGTAATTATGATGAAATGTGAAAGTAAGGCAAAGATTCCCACAAAATCATTCCCCTGGCCCCAAACATTACAAAGCAAGTGTAAATATTAGTTATAACTCCCTCCCAGCCACCACATGAATCATCTATTGCTCAATATATCACTCATTGGTGCAATAGTTGCCTATTCCAAAGATGGTGCACATTTGTCTATTGTATCTCTCTTCCCATGGAAGCAATACACTCAAGGGTAGTAGTGTATAATTAATGATCTTTACTGGCAGCCCAGCTTGGGAATGAAAAAAAGGATAGGGATGGGAGGCATTGTTTTCATGTTTTTTGTAACCCTGGTTGGCGAACTCCGCTCCGCCAGCAGAGTTTGCAGAGTTTTGCCAACTCTGCGCTCCGCTGGGAATGGGGAGTTTGGGCAAAAACTCCGACTCCGCGGCGTAGAGGAGTTTGTCCCTGCCCGCCCACGCCCAAGTCAGGAGAAAGGCAAAGCAGCACTTACCTAGTCTGGCCTCTCCACTCTCCCCATGCCCGGGCTGCCTTCCTCCTCGCTATGGTCTACTCTCCTCCTCGCCGTCCTCGCCGCAGGTCGTAAACCCCTACATTGTACGTCTTGGGAGGACTGAGCATGAACGCATGCACAGTCCTCCCAAGAGGTACAACCAGGTACGACTGGGGGCAAGGACGGCGAGGAGGAGAGGAGACCACGGCGAGGAGGAAGGCAGCCTGGGCATGGTGGAGAGTGGAGATGCCAGACTAGGTAAGTGCTGCTTTGCCTACTTCCCATTTTCCATTTCCTGCGGAATCGAGTTCCACAGAGTTTTTAGGAAACCTTGTGGAACTCCGCGTAGTGGCACTCCGCCAAATCCACCCGGGCTTAGTTTTTTTAAGCAAATGGAGGCTTGTTGTATGCACACTGGTCCACTTCATGCGTGTGGGTAATTGGGGCAGCAGAAGCCAGACACCAAATATATACATGTTCTTCTACATATTTTGTTTTCTTGAAAGTAGTTTGACGGTATGTACAAGTTCTGTTGTGGGCTACTCAGTCAGGGAAGTAGAGTTCATCCAGAATTTCACCAGCTGACACACTTGAGTCTGACTAATTGCTCTCATCCATCTCCTGTGCTATTTCAGGACCAATGTAATCTTGTGGTGGAAGTGTTTTTCATTTTAATCATGGTCAATCATGGTCAATCTCTCTACATTTTGAGGCGAGAGACAGGTCCTTTTGACTGTGACAACTATGCCAGCTGCACTGAACACACACTCAGAAGACACACTGGGAACTGGACAAGCCAGATACTATATTGCCAGCCTGCTGAGCTCTCGCCATTGTCACATCTTTCAATACTAATAGACCAATGGGTTTTGATCCAGGTAGACCTCTTTTGTGTCATCCAGATAGTGTTTGACCATCGTCTGAATGATCATTGGTGCTGCCACTTGCTCTACCTCTGTTGCCTTCACCTCTGCACTTGACTTAAGCCTGTCATTTGAAACCAAGCTATTGCAAACGTTGGGTCAGATTCTTCTGTTGCTGGTGTTGCTGGTATTGCTGGTGATGATGGTGAAGTTTGAAGGCTGCATGCCAGAACTTCTGCTCAGTGCCTCTAACTTCCACCCATTGTTCTTCCAGGTCTCTCACTTGATCGACAATCCAAGTAAAGGGAAACATACCTTTCTGACAAAGGAATGAAAGTGCCCAGTATTGTTTTGTACTGTAATCAAGTATTGTTGCACATGTATACTCTTTGGAGGACACGATCTCTCTTTGCAGCCTTGGATTAACAACCAAGCAGAGCATTAAGCTCTGAACCAACTCATATGCTTCTTCGTTCATACAGGAGAAGCTTTGCGTCACATTTTTCAACTGGTCATGTAGCAGTTGCAACAACGGATTGCTTGGCTACTGTTTTTCTTGTTGACTTCCTGTGTGAAAAACTCAAAAGGAAGTAGCATTTATGTCAGGCACTTGACTAGCCCTCCTTTGTCCACCTCCGTTGTTGTGGTTTTCCCAGTTGCACCCCCTTCTCTTTAAAGGATATAGTTGGTAATTGATCTGTACTGCTCAATCAGACGTTGCAGCATGTAGTAGGTTGAGTTCCAACATGTTGTCACCTCCTCTTTGAGCGCTTTAACCAGTACTCTATTAGCACACTGAATGATCCTCAACTGCTTCCGGGCTTTAACAGAATGACTCAAATGATTGCAAATTCTTCAGATGGATTTCAGTATGTTGCTATGTTTTTTTTTTTTTTTAGAAAGTCCTGCACAATCAGGTTGATGCAATGAGCCAGACACAGGACCCTCTTGCCTGTACATTCCCACAATAGTATCTTGGACCTTTTTCTTTTGTGGTGTCATTGACACAGGTAGACTCAATGTGTGTCCTGCGGGAATCACTGAATGCTGTGGTATGTATATCTGAGTCTTGTGCCATTTGTAAGTTGCTGATGCAGGTGATGCTGGCAAACTACAGGGGATAGGACTGCTTTGTGAAATGCCGTCATCCTCTTCTTCCTCATGACCACTTTCTTTTTCTATCACTGTGAACTGAGCTGCTTCCCCTCTCTCATCGCCTCCACCACTAGCTATCTTTATAAGGTGCTCCTCCCACTGGATTACATGATGTTTTTTCAGATGGGATGTGTGGCCTCCAGTACTGTAGTGCAAACCAGGCTTACCTCGACGAACACTCGCATGGCAAATGGAGCATATTGCAATGTTATCCTCCTGCTTGCTAATCGTGAAGAAGTCCCAAACTGGGGAGGATAACTTTTATTAGTGTGCCACTGCTAATGCCTAAAGAACTGGAGGTAGGTGGTTGTGTTGTTTGCCTCTCTGTAAGGCGTACTTTGGCTGTAGCAGTTGTGGATGCAGGTCTAGGCCGGGGATTTACTAATATGGAAGCTGGCAGTGGTGGTAGTAGAACCACATCCCTCTGAGCAGGTTGAATAGAAGGGGTCATCTTGGTGTCCTCTGGCATAGGCTAGGGTTTCACCTTAGGGCGGGGAGCTGCTATTGATGCAGGAGTGCTACTCCCAGCCTTTTGCTGCCTAGAGGGTGCAGCAGGTACTTCATGTTTCCTGAACAAGGTGGGCAGTGGCACACCAGTAGAGGCAATCTCCTTCTCCTTGTCCTCCTCACTGGCCACTTTCTTGGTGGGAACACCTTTCTTTGGGTCTATTTTCAAGTTCTTTCTTAGTTCTGGTAGTTGCCACGTAGCAGTACAAGTGGAAGCAGAGGAGGACTCAGGTGGTGTCACTGCCGGCCTTCTGTCTGGCAGACCTATGTGTGATGTATCTTGTGCACACAAAAAGCAAACAAACAAGAAAAAAATCAGTGAAACATGGCATTTGCAGTTTGAATCTACAGACAATATAATTTAGTGAGGTCATCACAAATAATTAACAATAGTGTGTCCATTCGAAACCATGCATAAATATAATATTTCAATAACATACAGATTAAAAAGATTACTTTATGTGCCTCCAAGGCCAATGAGATGCTTATGTCCAGGGGACAATGGAATAATTATTTAAAAAACATATTGCTGGTGTGCCCCTATGGCCTTTGAGACCCCTATGGCAGGCAAGGGGTAAAGGAGAAAATGGAATAATTCTTACAAAATTATTGCTGCTGTATGTCTATGGCCTTTGAGACTAGACACCTATTACAGAGAGGGGGTTCAGGTAAACAATGAATAATCCTTATAAAAATGATTACTGGTGTGTGCCTATGCCTTATGAGACACCTACTGGCAGACAGAGGGTGCAGTGAGAAATGGAATAATCCTTAAAAAAATATTGCTGGTCTGCGCCTGTGAGACACATATGGCAGGCAGGGGGTGCAGGGGAAAATGGATGAATTCTTACAAAATTTGCTGGTATGCACCTATGGGCTAAGAGACACAGAGGGTGCAAGGAAACTCAAATAATTGAAAAAATAAATAATTGCTGTTGTCGCCCTAGGGACAATGAGAAGTCCTATGGGAGGCACGGAGGCAGAGGGGAAAATGGAAACAATTGATAAAAACACAATGTACTACAATTATCCTCAAGCACATTAAACTCATTTCATGAAAAATTTAAAAAATGAACAAAAAACAAGAAGGCATAATCCTCTCCTATCAATCTCCCTAGTCAAGTGGAAGAAGAGGACTTACACACTGGCTACACAAAATAGATGCCAGCCACATGTTCATAACAACAAGCAAGACATGGACAACAAAGAACACATTGGAGGTCTATGGCAAAAGGGCACTGGCTACACAAAATAGCTGCCCTGCACATGGGACAGCAAGGGTGAAGGCATGAACAACAAAGAACACATGCAGACCTACGGCAAAAGCAAAGCATGCTGGCTGCACAAAATGGCATCACTGCCACTTGGCCACCAAGGACGAAGGTGTGGACAACAAAGAAAACACATGAAGGACTATGGCAAAAGCAAAGCACACTAACTATGCAAAATGGCTGCCCTGCCACATGGCCACCAAGGGCGAAGGCATGGACAACAAAGAACACATGAAGGCCTATGGAAAAAGCAAAGCACACTGGCTACACAAAATAGCCTCCCTGCCGCATGGCCACATGGCATGGGGAACAAAGTAGTCCTAGAACAAAGACGAAATGGTGGTCTATGACAAACACACTCACACACGCACTGGCCACACAAAAATGGCAACTTGGCCACCAAAGAAAATAGGCACTGTAAACAAAGAAGAAAACACTACTATTAATTCAGCAATGCCAAAAGCAAAAATGAAGTCAACTTTAAAAATTCCCAAACCACAAACATTCCAAGGCATTAAAAATTACCCGACCAAAATACACTTTAACACTTAGCAGAAAAGTGTAAAATACACACAAAAAAAAAAAAATGTTACATTTAGCCCAAGGTCATCCACAAATCAGTAGATGCTTTTAAAAAACATATAGCACAGAAAAGGTTTTTTAATATACACCCAATGCCCAGTACTGGCTGGCCCTGGCCCATTTGCAGACTGGGGCCCAGACAGCAAAATGAGCAAAATAGTACAAAATTCACAAACATCACAAGTACTTTAAAACCAGGCCCCCAGCCGTCCCAAAAATGTGAAAACTTTTTCCCTTGGAGAAACTTAAAAAGTGAATGCTAAATAAGTCCCTACTGCAACTCCAGGCCACCCACAATCAAATTTAAAATTTTAAGAATAAACAAAAAAGGCAAACAAAATACTGGTGCATGCCCTCCATCAAACAAAATGTATCCAAAAGTTGTTTAACTTACTTGATTTCTCCCCAAAAAAATCCTTTAAATCCGATGGTTTATGCAATTGGAATTGCAGACAAAGAGAGTCACCCATTCCTCTCCAAATCCAAATGAAAAGTGACCAAGGGATGGACAAAGCAGTGGGAGGAGCCTTCTGGACAAGAAGAGGAAGTTGGAGTTTCTGTGGCACTCCCTTCCTATTTAAAAAACAGTCAAATAAAAACATGTGTTTTGCACAAAAAAAAACTACCTGAATATCTTCTCCAAAAACTGGTTTTAGTTGATTTTCCTGCTTCTCGAGTAGGAAATCTAGTTGAGAAGCAGCCCTTTGACCGTGACCACTTGCAATAAATTCACATTGAAAGGCTTCATCACAACCAGAAATCACGCTAGAGGACATCAAATCTCACTCGGTCTTGCTAGCTTACTTGCTGGAGTCTCGCGTTGTTCCCGTTGTCATTGTGCTGCTCGAACAGGTAAAAAATGACACCACGCGCTGATTGACAGAAATTGTCCAGAACTCCATGTTACATGAGTAATGCAGATTTGTCAAATTCCTCCAATTCCATGAGCGGAGTTAAAATTTCCACCCAAACCTCATTACATCGCACAACAATAATACCACATCAACTAAACTGACCTAACAACTACATTGCAGGGTAAGTAGCTGGGGAGATAAGAATAGTAAATACATACTTACTCTGCAATGTAGTGGTTATGTCGATGTAGTGGACACATTATTACTCTATGTTAATATTGTAAACCTTGATATAGTGACATACAATCTGTCACATACTTTTAGAATGTTGATGTGATTGGGAGAGATTAGGTCGGGAGGGTTCTACAGTCTGATGTACAACAGCAGCGGCATTCCCCGACTTCGCCGCATGGAGACTCCGTCTCTCACAGCTCCTCCCGCTTGCAGGCGAGGAGTTTGTGCATGAATCTGCCCCACACCTCCGTCTTTCTTGGAGCCGGGGCGACTTTGACCCAGATGAGAGAATATCATAACTCTTTACATATTCTCTTTGGGTCTTCACCTTCCCCTGGAGCGTCTTCGGGCCCCAAGAAGGTGAGAAAAGCCATGCCGGCAGGTTCACCAGCGGCAACAGCTAGGCCTTGTGAGTCAATGGGTCGGCGCTGGTCGGAGTCGGCCGACTCCGTCTTGATGCCTGTGCAGAGCCGTTCAAGATTCCCACCTTTGACGCCTGTACTCAATGAGCCGACTCCAGCAACAACGTCGGCGGCCCCGTCTGAAGCGTACCTCCTCCTCTTCCCGACGTCAAGGTTCCGCCTACTCGGCGCCGGTCGACGTCGAATGCAGAGTCAATGGAGCCGTCCATTTCAGACGCTCTTCTTCTGCTTTCTATGTACCTCTCTCATGTTTATCCTTCAGAGGGACACAATTTAGAAGGAGATACGGAGGAGTCAGGGCTTTTTCACCCCATGTCTGAGGCTGTTCAACCCCCTATAGAGGATAGTTGGCTGACAGACCTAGGGGACGCTAGTGGAATGGAGTCTTCCCCAGCTTTGGGTCTCCTTTCCCCTCCTGGCCTTGCTATGGAGGCGAGCTCCTGTTTTGTGTATATGTTAAGGAGAGTTGCTGTAATTTGGATTTGACTCTTCCTTTCGTAGAAAAGTCTACTGATCCCCTCATTGCGCCCTTCACCCAGGGCCAATCAGGGGTGGAGCCTGTTCTTCCTTACAGCGAAGTCCTATATGACATTTTGTTGGGCGCATGGGCTAAGCCTGATTCAGTTGTCCCTGTAGATCGCTCTATATCTCACAGGCACCAACCGGCCTCTGGTGATCCGCTCTGTCTCCTCAGGCATCGTACTCCTTGTAGTTTCATGGCACAGGCTGCTTTATCCTCAGCTGATATAGATTCTCTTCCTAATGCCCCTTCGGACAATCAATCAATCAATCAATCAGATTATTTGTAAAGCGCACTACTCACCCGTGAGGGTCTCAAGGCGCTGGGGGGGGAGGAGGTGCTGCTACTGCTCCTGAAGGTTAGTAGGTCCTGGGTCTGCTGTAGGAGGATGGGGAGGGTGTTCTAGGTCTTGGCGGCGAGGTAGGAGCCCGATCTTCCACCGGTGGTCGCTCTTCGGATGCGGGGGACGATGGCGAGGGCGAGGTCGGCGGAGCGGAGCTGACGGTTCGGGGTGTAGAAGGTGAGTCGTCTGTTGAGGTATGCCGGTCCGGTGTTGTGGAGTGCTTTGTGTGCGTGGGTGAGGAGCTTGAAGGTGATCTTGTTGACGGGGAGCCAGTGCAGGTCTCTCAGGTGGGGTGAGATGTGGCTGTGGCGAGGGATGTCGAGGATGAGGCGTTCTGTATGCGTTGCAGTCGTTTCAGGAGTTTGGCCGAGGATCCCGCGTAGAGGGCATTTCCGTAGTCCAGCCTGCTGCGGACGAGGGCCTGGGTGACCGTTCTTCTTGTTTCGGTGGGGATCCACCTGTAGATCTTGCGGAGCATGTGTAGGGTGTTGAAGCAGGAGGACGAGATGGCGTTGACCTGCTTGGTCATGGAGAGTGTCGAGTCGAGGATGACCCCCAGGTTGCGTGCGTGGTCGGTGGGTGTCAGTGCTGCTCCCAGTGTGGTTGGCCACCAGGAGTCGTCCCAGGCTGACGGGGTGGAGCCGAGGATGAGGACCTCCATCTTGTCTGAGTTCAGCTTCAGTCGGCTCTTCTTCATCCACTCGCCGACGGCCTTCATTCCTTCGTGGAGGTTGGCTTTGGCGGTGAGGGGATCCTTGGTGAGGGAGAGAATCAGCTGGGTGTCGTCGGCGTAGGAGATGATGTTGAGGTCTTGCAGTCGGGCGACGTGGGCAAGCGGTGCCATGTAGATGTTGAACAGTGTCAGGCTGAGGGATGATCCTTGGGGTACGCCGCAGATGATCTCGGAGGCTTCGGAATGGAATGGGGGGAGGCGGACGCTCTGGGTTCTGCCGGAGAGGAAGGAGGTGGTCCATTCCAGAGCCTTGTCTCGGATCCCTGCGTTGTGGAGGCGTGTGCGTAGGGTGCGGTGGCAGACCATGTCGAAGGCGGCTGAGAGGTCCAGGAGGATGAGGGCCGCGGTTTCACCGTTGTCCAGCAGGTTCCTGATGTCATCGGTGGCGGTGATGAGGGCAGTTTCGGTACTGTGGTTGCTGCGGAACCCGGACTGGGATGGGTCCAGGATGTTGTTCTCCTCGAGGTAGCGGGTCAGTTGTCTGTTGACGATCTTCTCGATGACCTTCGCCGGGAACGGGAGCAGGGAGATGAGCCGGAAGTTCTTGAGGTCTCTCGGATCCGCCTTGGGTTTCTTGAGTAAGGCGTTGATCTCTGCATGCTTCCAGCTCTCCGGGAAGGTCGCGGTCTCGAAGGAGATGTTGATGACTTTGCGGAGATGGGGTGCGATGGTGGCGCTAGCTTTGTTGAAGATGCGGTGCGGGCACAGGTCTGACAGAGAGCCGGAGTGGATGGTGTTCATGATTTTGATGGTGTCGTCGTCGTTCACGTTGGTCCAGGTGAACATGGGGTCGATGAGGATGGTGGCCGGGGGGGTCCGAGGTGTCGTTGGCTGTCAAGGCGGTCAGGTTGTTGAAGCTGTCGTGGATGTCTGCGATCTTGCGGAGGAAGAAGGTGGCAAGGGAGTCGCACAGGTCTTGCGATGGTGGGATGTCGTTGGCGTTGGAGCTGGGGTTGGAGAGTTCCTTCACGATGTTGAAGAGCTCTTTGCTGTTGTGTTCGTTGTTGTCGAGGCGGTCCTTGAAGGAGGCCCTTTTGGCGGTTCTGATGAGGTGATGGTGTCTGCGGATGGCGTTCATGTGGGCCTCATGGCTGTCCGGTGTCTGTTCGCGGTGCCATTTCTTCTCTAGTTTCCGGCAGGTTTGCTTGGAGGCCTGGAGGTCCGCGGTGAACCAGCTGGCTTTCTTGTCGGTGTGTCTGTTGGAGGGTTTCTTGATCGGGGCGAGAGTGTTGGTGCAGTTGTTGATCCATCGCCTGAGGTCGCGGGCGGCGGTGTCGGTGTCGGTAGGGTCGGCGGGTGGGCTACGGGCGAGGGTGGTGTTAAGCTGGACATCGGTGACTTTGCTCCAGCTGCGGTGGGGGATCTGTTGAGTGCAGTGGTGCGTGGTGGGTTTCCGGAAGGTGAAGTGGATGCAGCGATGGTCGGTCCAGTGGAGTTCGGTGGTGTGACTGAAAGAGACGTGGGAGCTTGCGGAGAAGATGGGGTCGAGCGTGTGGCCGGCGGAGTGGGTGGGCGTTGTGACGAGCTGTCTGAGTCCGAGGTTGGCGAGGTTGTCGATCAGGGTGGTGGAGTTGGTGTCGTTGGTGTTCTCGAGGTGGAAGTTCAGGTCTCCGAGGAGGATGTAGTCTGTGGAGGCCATGGCGTACGTGCTGACGATGGAGTCACTGAACTGAGGCCGGGGTCCGGGGGGTCTGTAGACGAGCGTTCCTCTGAGGGTGGTGTTGGGGTCCGTGTGGATCTGGAAGTGCAGGTGTTCGGCGGTGCTGAGGGTGTCGTCGGTGCTGGTCGAGACCCTGAGGGTGTTCTTGTGGACGATGGCGATTCCACCTCCTACTCCGTTGGTGCGGTCCCTGCGGGTGATCTTGTAGCCGTCCGGGATGGCTATGGCGATGTCTGGCGCAGATGAGGCGTTCATCCAGGTCTCCGTCAGGAAGGCGACGTCTGGGGTGGACGTGTCGATCAGGTCCCAGAGTTCGACGGCGTGTTTGCGTGCGGAGCGGGTGTTGAGTAGGATGCATCTGAGGTGGTTGCGTCCTTTCTCGGCGGGCGGTTTGGCGGCTCGGAGGCTGGTGAAGCTGCAGTTCCGGCAGGAGAAGGGTCCTTGGGTGCGCTTCGGGGCGGCCAGGAGGCAGGTGTGTGATCGTCCTGTGTTGAGTGCGTGGAGGGTGCTGGCATCGTAGTGGCGTCGGTCGTTGTGGTGGTCGCGGGGACCAGGTGGTCTGGCGTTGGGCGCGGTCCAGGCGCGAACGGGCGCAGACTGGCTTGCCTTAGGCACGCATTTGGCGCGCCAGCGGAGCGGGCGCGCAGCAGCCGCCATAAGAAGGGGAGGTGGGAGGGAGGAGCAGCTGGGAGGGGAGCGGGACGAATGGGCGTGCGGGGGGGTGGGGCCGCAGGGGACGCAGCGGCGGAAAAGGGAGAGCGGAGACGGGCGGAAAACACGGGGCACAATACAGGCTAAAAATGGATAAAAGAACAATACAACAAAATCAAGCAGAAGGGGGCACAGGGGGCAAAACGAAATTACACTGGCAACAAAGGTACAGAAGAAAAACAGAAGGCAGACAGTAAAAAGGGGCACAGGGGGCAAAACGGAATTACACTGGCAACGAAGGTACAGAAGAAAAAACAGAAGGCAGACAGTCAATCATAAGGGGGCACAGGGGGCACACAGAGACTTACGGTTCCCAACTGGCCACCAGGGATGAGGCGCAGGTGGTAGCCTGTGGGTGGAGGAGGGCCTCGAACTCGCAGCAGCAGCGAGGGTAGGGAGCAAGGTACACAGGCACAACAGGTGGTGCTGTGCGGCGTGGGGAGCGACCTGCCTGAGTCAGAGATTTCAGGAGACAAGACACTTGTGGCAAGCATATCTTCACTTCCAGTAGTTCTGCTTTGGGGTTCATTAATACGGCTTGTGTGCTTGGACGTTTTAGGTGGGTCGAGCCATGGCTTCCTCAGTGGCACAATGTCTTTGTGCCTGGCTGCATACCTCTGGATTTCCGGGGACTGTTCAAGCCACTTTGATTGATATGCCTTTTGATGGCACCCATCTATTTGGTGCATAGGCCGACTCAGCTTTGCGGAGTTTCCGCAACAGCCGAGGGGGAACAGAGTCCCTCCTTTAATATGCCTTCTTATTCCCCACCCCTCCTAGGCGGGTAAGGGGAAGGTTGCTTTTTATTTCTTACAGTTCCCATTGTTTGGCAGTGTCCATGGTTTTCTACTCCACCTGTTGGTGATACCTGATGTCGTGTTCCTGCTTTTCGAAGATATTATTCTTTTAACCCTGTCAAGGACAGGTTATATTTATTTTGGGGACCCTATGTGGTCTAACACCTATCACATAGGTTTTCTGTTTCTCTGACTATGGTCTCCATGCCCAAGAGATCTTTTTATTAGTGATATTCTTTCTCTGTACAAGAAAGATTATCTGTCTAACCTACTCTTTGGGGAGCATTTTCTGTATGCTAATAAGCATAACTTTATAACTTTTAGTGTCTCTGAGGGACCTCTTACTTATCCCCTAGAAGGCTTTTCTATATATCTTGTTGTACCAGATTCCACTATCAGTGAATCGCTTGTCTTTCTTCGGTCTGTGTAAAGAGCCTCCTTTATGCTCTTTCTCAGCCGTTATTCTATTTTACTACTGCCTCTGAATTTCCACTAGAGCAGTGGAATGGGCTCTCCTCAGCAATCCATGTTGATGGCCTGACCAGTATTCACAGCTAGGACTTTCTGTTGATCTGTCCTTCGTTTACTTAGCGAACTATTGATCAGCAGAGTGCATTTTTTCATACACTCCCTGCTACATGGTGTTTTTCGATAATGCTCTCTGACCTGCTGGTCTTTTTGGTTTCATTCGAACATTACGTGTTGAATTTCAGAATGTAAGTGTTGATCATGCATCCCTTTTATGGCTAGCACAGCACAGGCTTGATGTCTAAGCAAGTACAATGATGTAACCTTATAGTGCAGATTCTATTGCATTTTTGCTTTTCTTTGCCTTTTGCAACTACGTCAAAGTGTACAATGAAATGGAATAGGACTCTAGTAAATCAACCTATTCACTCACACCTATCCATAATTGGGGATTTAAATATTGTGCATTTAAAAAAGTGAAAACTTTCAGATGAGGGTATTCTATTTTATTTATCATTAAAATAATGTTTGAACTACCTCATCTGTTAGTATCTCCCCATCTGTTAAAAAGGAATCTGCAAATCCTATAATTTAAATCATCAAAGGGACCCGCATTCTTGCACTATAATGCATCCAGCATGTGCTGGTTGGTAACGTTGTTTGGTTGAGTCCTCTTCTGCTGGGGCCACAATGGTCAAAAGTGTTACTCTTTTTTTCTTTAGCAAAAAAAGTAAAGTGTCTTCTCTTAAAATATTTTCGTTATACAGATTATCATTGAGCACTGTATTACACTACCTCCACTCTCTGACTCATCTCAAACCTCATTCTACTACTCTTTCCAATGCACTACCCTATTTCTCACCCTATATCTCCCTCAATATATCCTATAACTCCACTCTCTCACTCATCCCAAACCCCATTCTGCTACTATGATCCCCAAAATAACCATTTCTAGACTCTCACCTATTTCTCACCATATACCTCTCTCAATATATCCTCTACCTCCACTCTCTCACTCATCCCAAACCCCATTCTACTACTATAATCCCCAAAATAACCATTTCTAGGCTCTTCCCTCCTCTACCCCTCCTTGCATCATCTCATACCTCTTTACTATTCAGATCTCTCAAACAATCCTTTCTAAACCTTTTCCTCTGACCATCCCCTCTCCACCGCATTTTTACTCATCCCAAACCTCCTCCTACTGCTATGAGCTCCAAAACAAAAATCTAAATCGTTCCATCTTCTGTCCCTCCACTATCCTTTTTAATCCAAATAACAGACTAACATGTCCACCACTCAAATTAATATCCTATTTCCCTATACTAATTCACCACTCATCCTGTTTGGATTCCGGAGTAACGTGCTATCCGCCAAAAAGCGCTTTGACACCTCATCAGGGATAGCAAGCGCTATGTAAATGCAAACCCTTCCCTCTTCTATCCCTCCACTATCCTTTTTCAATACAAATAACAAACTCGCATGTCCACCACTCAAATTAACTGCATATTCTCCTATGCTAATTTCCCCACTAATCCTGTTTGGGTTCCGGAGTAGCGTGCTCCCCACCAAAAAGTGCTTCAACACCTCATCAGGGGTAGAAAGCGCTATATAAATTCAAACCCTTTCTCCTCTATCCCTCCACTATCCTTTTCAAATCAAATAACAGAATAACATGTCCACCGCTCAAATTAATTTCATATTTCACTATACTAATTCACCACTAATCCTTTTTGGGTTCCAGAGTAGCGTGCTACTCGCGAACAAGTGCTTTGACACCTCGTCAGGGGTAGTAAGCGCTATATAAATGCAGTTACAATTACAATCTTACATCATGGAACACTAACACTGAGTGCAGCAAAGCACATTTTTGAGTGGACCAGTGTAGGACATTGCAAACAGGGCAAATACTTTTCATTTGTTGAACCGCATAATAATGTCTGAATCTTTTGCGATAGAAAATTAACACAGGTAGTGGAAGGGATTGTGCAGTGGGACAATGGAGCCTGGTGGTGTGAGAGTATTGGCAAGGAGAGGAGGAAAGGAAAAAACAAAAAAGGAGAAGGCAATTGAGTGAGTGGATAACAGAATAATTGGACAGACATGAAAGAAAAAAGATGGAAATGGGCCTGATGGGCAGGTGGGGCTCACAGGAAATTAAAAAGGAGAAGACGAGATGCCTTTAAAAACAGGTCAGGTGGTGAAAGAGAGGATAGTAGGGAGAAGAAGGACAGATGGAGGGAAATAGAAGACAGTATTACAGAAAGAGAAGTAAGCGAAAAGAAGGGAAAGAGAGTGGAGACTGAAAGAGAAGAGAATAAGTGAAAAGAGGAGAGTGCAGGAATAGGCCAGGAGTGGCTCGTGTTAGGGAAGAAAGGTGGGGCAGGGGGTTTGAGGGGGTGGATGGGGGACGAGGTAGACAAACACAAAAAATAAAAAAGAACTTACCTGTTGCCCTCCAGCATCGCGTCATGCTGTTCTGCTCCTCTCCTCTTCACTGCAGGCAGGCACAAGCTCCCAGACTGCACTGCAGCCAATCCTGAAGCTGCTCTCATGCATGAGAGCAGCTTCAGGATTGGCCTGAGCGCCGATGATTTGCACTCCAGGACAGACTGGGAGCCTGTGCCTGCTCTCTCCAACCCCAGCATTGCAGCTGGGGTTGGGGAGAGCTTCACTGCGCATGTGGGTTTGGCCAGCCAAACCCACATGCGTAGTGAAGGCAGTGCTCAACATTCCCCCTCAGTGCCTGTCATCTCCCTGGCCCTGCCCCAAGACTCGGCACAAGAAAAATAAAATGACAATAAAACGGGTTTTAAACCTGTTTTATTTTTCGCGTTTTTAAGGGTGCTGTTAGGGGGGGCGATGCTCCTCCATCATAGCGGAGGAGCGGCCGCTGGAATAGGCACAAAGTAAAACAGAGAGAAAAGGATGGGAAGAGAGAGAGAAGGTAGAATGGAGACAGAAGACAGAAAAATGAGAGAGAATTAGACCAGGGAGAGGATAGAACTAAAGGAAAAGACGCAATGAGGAATACATGGGAAAAGAGAAAAAGAAGTGTGGAGAGAGAAACACAAGCAATGAAATGAGAGGTGAAAGTGGGGAGAGACTGCAGGGTTAGAAGCAAGTGAATAAGGACAAAGAAAAGAAATGTGATAAAGATAGAATATACAGTGAGGAAAAAGAACGAGTTCAGAAGGAAAGAGAAAGAGTAGAGAAGGGAAAAGAATTGGACACAACAGAAGGCAAGGAGGCAGGAAAAAGTGGTAGATGTGAATGGGTGCATTGAAAAGGTTGGTGAGAAAAAGGACAAAAATGAGAAGGAGTGGTCGAAAGATAGAATCGGAAGAATGAAGAAAATAAGGAAAATAAAATGGCAAAATAGGGAAAGAAGTTGTGGAAAAGTGCGTGAACGTATAAGATGAAACAAGGGGAAAATGATAGCAAGAATTGAGGAAACAGAAGACAGCAGGGAAGGAAAGATAGTAAATGGAGAAAATACATAGAATGGTGAAAGTGAGCAGAGAGACCTGGGAAGAGAGGGAGAAAAAAGGAGACAATAATAGCAGAGATAGTGGGGAAGAGAATGAGTAGAGGAGCATAATGATACAATAGTTCAGAACAGAGGGGACAAAAGAGGGCAAATATAGAGGAATGGAGATGAGGAAAGAGATAAAGGAGAGAGTCTGGTAGAATGGAGAAGGAAGAACAGAGGAAGAAGAAAACATGGACATTGTAACTCGAAATCAAGAGTGCATAGAGAAGGGAAACCTTGAAAAAGAAGGTACAGTGTGGAGGCCCCTGGGTCCTGCTCCCACTATACCTGTTGTACTATTTGTAGCTATACCCCTCTAGCATGACATCTACTGAAAGAAGCACGCCTATCATAATAATAGGAGGCTGGTGTGCAATTTCCCTGCCTCTAATGTTTATAAGCTCCTGCCAAAAGTAAACCAGCACATAAAGTTATACTACCTTGGAGCAGTGATAGTGGCTAGAAAGATGGGCACACCTTTTACAGAGCATGATATTTTTGTGGTCCATTAGTGTTTTTCCTTACTCTCTGCAGCTTAGATAGCACTTGTTATGGCAAGGTTTGCTAATTCTATCACAGACATTGCTTAGACATTGAGAAGCCAGTTGCTTTCTTTTTCTGAATGTAAGATGTAGATAAAGGAAAGAGCTAGTTCTTTGGATGGTTTTTACAACCTTTTTTCCCCCTCAGGGAGGAGTAAAAATAACAATGCTGCGTGTTTGCCTCTCCTGCCAAGTGTTTTTTCGCCCACTGTGCTGCTGGCACATTATGTGAGGGGGAGAGAGGAGGGCAGAAAGTAAAGCCATGTGCTGCCAACAAGCAGTGCAAGTTTATCAGTTAGTATTACAGTGTTTCATGCTCGCTCATTCTGCACCGCCTTTAATTATTGCAATGTAGTGTAAAATCAAAAGCAGGCATGTGCTATGGTGAGCTGACAGATTAAATGTGCAAATCGGAAGAAAGTCTTTTTCTCTCCTTTCCCTCTTTGAAACAAGTGAAATATAAGTCAGGGCCGCACTTTAAGCTTCAGAGTGGATTTGGAAATCCTTTCTTTTAATTTTTTATTTTATTTATTGAGTTTAACAAAGCGTATTCAGCAATGATACAGCAATTGTACAATTATGAATTAGTTAGAGATACATACAAAAACAAACAAGGCAAGACATACATATCCTAAATGTCTGGACACATTGCCACATCTTCAGTTCGTGCATTGGTTACGGCATGTTAATCACGGTACTGGTCTGGTATCAATTAGGATGCTGAGGGATAAACAGTGACACTGGTGGATTTGGAAATCCTTAGCATTTCCTTCTTTTGCTTTAAAGACAGAGATTGTGCACTGAAAGTGAAAGCTGTTAAAATGTGCATATGATATTTTCTTCAGAGTTATAGCTATGTGAACTGTTTTTTATAAACCTTGTTGGACCAGCTGCTCCTGTCGACATTTCCGTACAGGAGGCATGCACATTCATTGATAAAGTATAATCTGGTTGTTGGACTTGGCCCTTCCTGCAGGGTTATCCTCAAACTTTTTGACTTCATCCTTCTGTTTTCTGAACTCATTTTTGTTGGGTTTTAGGACTCTGTGCACTTTACCACTACTAATGAATGTATCCTTGTGCAATGTAACTGGTGCTCATGTAAAGCGCTCCAATACCTTTGGGTTGAGTTTGCACTATATAAAACTGAAAAATAGATATATAAAAATATAATAAGTGCTAAAGTGCTTGTGTTCTCTCCATAAGGTAAAATTGGCTTACACTCAATTTGCACATTTAATTTTACTTTAAAGTCCCTAGTAAGGTGGTACTACATGTACCCAGGGCGTTAACCTTCTTTTTCCATTACATATAAGACACCCCTAGGGTAGGCCCTAAGCTGCCCAGAGGGTAGGGTGCATTGTATTTCAAAATAAGTTTTACATGGCCTGGTCTTACATTCTCTCTTACCTTCAACTCTTACATTCGTTTTTCACTACTACAAGGCCTACCTCTCCCATAGGATAACATTTGGTTACATTATTACATTTAATAAGTGATAACTTTAAATTCAGAGCAAGCAGGAATGTCGAGTTTAGTGTCTAAAGAATTGTAATTTAAAACTCTCTCTAATGGTAAAGTCGGATTTTAAGTCACAGTTCTGAAAATGTATCATGGAAAACTCCTGCTGACGTCATGTGGACGCAAGAGGCAAAGGTGAAGTACTTCTACAGGGTGGTTGGCGACTGTGCGAGAATGGGCATTGTGGGTGGCCCACCATTCCTTGCAAGGGGGCCGCTAAGGTTTTGTTACGCCACTGATCCATGGTGTTCCATCCTGAAGCAACACGCTATTTGTAATAGTGCTGCTTTGTGTCCCAAAAGCGAGTGGTCCATTTTAGAATGGTTCCAGTAATGCATTTAGGATGACGTCAGCCCATCCAGCCCTAAAAGTATCCCTATAATTTGAAGCTGTCTAGGAAATACAAAAGTGATTGAATGGTTAAACCAGCTCTGACTATCACCCATACAGCAAAGCAATTTAACACCAATTTAGATGCTGGGCACAATGCAGGCCCACCAGAAACCTACTTGGAGTCAGCCTTCTTGGTATTAGAATCAGGGACTTGGTGCCCCCTGTTGAGCTCAGATATGCTCACAGCAGAGCTGTGCCAACCTTCGCCCCTTCAGAGGGGGTGGAAATAACCTTTATTCCATACATGTTTTCTGCATCTGGTTTCCTTACATGCATTGTTCTCTTTCTTTGTTCCGCAGATGTGTGCTGTCATAGGTGGTGCCTTCCCTTCAATTTTCTGCTGATTCCTTTGGCGCCAGCTAGTGCATCTGTCTGCAGTGACGTTATCTTTGGTAGTGAAGCACATTCTCCCGAGGCATCTGAGACCAGTGCAGGGAACACTGAATACATAACATAATCTGGGGGCACTGTTCATTCTGCCCTTTTTTCCGTGACTCAGGATGCCTATCTCTTGCCAGACCCAAGCAATCCATGGAGGAATCCTGTGAACACCCAGAAAACAACACACTGCTGCTACAATGCAAAACAGGTGCTACTTAATCAACAGTTTTATAACTAGTACTTTATATAAACAATTGAAGTGCACTTATGACTATGCAGTTCAATCTGGGATGCATTTCATTTAAATTGAAACGATGACAGGATGAGTTGATTACCGGGACCTGAAGCTGTGACGTACAGATGATTCACAAAGCTGCATGGTCAGGGCTCCATTCCCGGAGCTGTCTTAGGGCCTGATTACGAGTCTGGCAGTCTGAGGAACATCAGACTTGCAGGGGCGCGGCGGTCCAGCCACCGCCGCAACGGCGGTCCGACCGCCATATTACATCTTTGGCGGTTGGACCGCCATAGCACCGCTGCCACGAACAGGGATCTGCGTTCTCTGGTGGTAACACGGTGGTCAGGGGCTCACAATATGCTGACGGTGCCGCTGCGGCATAGCCATGCATATTACGAGTTTCAGGATCGCCAGCACTGTCATAGAGGTTCTTCCTCCATGAAATTGCTGGCGGTCATGAAACAAAGGGGGCCTTACAGGGCCTCCTCATGCCCCTGTACACTGGGATGCATGCAGGGGGGCACACGGTGTGCCCCCCTGTGTGCATTCACGCCCAGTTCCTGCACGGCATGGACTAAACAGTCCATGCGGTGCGTGAACTTGCTTTGGCGTTCCCATTGCAGTGCCATTTTCAAAGGCACCGCCGTGGGAATGCCAAAGGACCACCCGCCAGACCAGGAAAAAACTCCTGGTCAGGCACTCTGGGAGGGGACCCCATCCCGGGCCCTTCATGAATGTTTTTTTCCACCCTTTCTGGATATCCTACATTCTGGTGGCAATTTTTTTCTGAAATCCAGTCCATCGAACGGATCCGCAACCTCTTGCCTGTTAATCCTTCTTGCCCTGGGCAACTTTAATAGACAACAGACTACACCAGCAATTTCCAGAATGCAGCTGAAATCAATGGAAATTTTCTTCACAGCAGTTCATGGCAAACTCCGCTGAGCTACCAAATGACTCCAGTGGAAGCAATGTTTAGATGATCAACTGGAATTCACACCAGGGTTTCCTGTGAATAATTTTCGGGCGGTGTCACTGAAACCCATCATTCTGGCGATATTCTTAAGATTTCTTTTCTGAGTTTCACAATTTGCACAAACTGAAGGGGGCATATTTACAAGGGCTTATCGCCACCAGAACGTCACTTTTTATGGTGTTCTGGTGGCGATAAGCCCTTCACCTTATTTACAAACATGGCTTAACGCCACTTTGTAAATAAGGCCCCTTTTCACGCAGTACTTAGCATAAAAGGGGCGGCAATGGGTGTTGCTGTGGTTGTTCCGCCGCAACACCCATTGCTTTTGACGCTGCCCCCTATTTACAAGGGTGGCATAAATATGGGGCAGCGCCAAAAATAGGACCAAGGAAAACCTGGTCTTAACCTGGCAAAACAAGGAGAAATTATTAATGTCTCCTCGTTTTGGCTGTTTCTATGTGCGCTGCATCATCCAGCACACATAGAAACAGCAAATTGCCATTAGTGATTTTTCATGTGCAGGAAAGCTTCCTTTCCTACTCCCAAACTGATTCTTGTCAGTTCTTCCCCTTCTCCTGGGTTTGACTCCAAACTGTCTAGGGTGACAAAGGCAATGGCAGGCCCGGTGTCAGGTTCCATTGTGTGTGCTGCTGGCAGGATCCTATGATGTGTAATGAGGATAGGGCACAACTACTCATCAACCAGCTTACCAGGAAGACAATCCGATGGGCGGCTGGCGGCTGACTTTGGTGGTGTGGGAGAGGGGCGGTAGCATGCCACCGCACTTCTGCACTGCCAAAGTCATAATCAGCCCCTTAAACATGTGTACAGGGTATCAATGCTATGCGATCTCCCAAATAAGACAAATACAAAAAACATAGGTTATGAGCTCTGTATAAATTTCTATTTGTGTTACCATAAAAAATACTCCATAGGCGAATATTGTGAATATTAAACTGGCGGGGTTTGGAAAAAACATCCATTGCCATGTTTTTTAAAGATTTGTGCGATGCAAGGAATAGGGTATGTGCTTAGGACACCATAATGTGTTCATTGTGGCTGCAGGGTGTGAGCAGAGAAGAGGTGCTTGGAAACATGCACGGTTTTAGCGCTGGTGCTGCCTGGTGCGACAATCTTTTTGGGCCCCCCCAAATATGACCTCCTCTTCGGATTCCCTCATCACCACCAGGGCAAAAAGTGCCCCTCATCTCTCCATAGCCCCTCTCTCAAATACATTTCATTTGTGTTAAATCACTTGTAAAGACTGCCTTTACTAAAAATCAGATCTCTCTCTGTAGCAGGAACATTAATCGCAACAGTTATCATGACAATTTTTTTGCTTCCTGAAAGCTGGAGCACAAGAAACTCTGCAGCAGGTGCTTTTAAATCCTATGTTGTTGCTAAAGACAACGCCTGCCCCTCGCCCGAGGTCAGTGCCCTCCCCCCTATCCCAAGGACAGTGCCCAGTGTGGCAGCACTAGTCGCACTGCCCAAAAGCCGGCCCTGCTTGGAAATATGCGACGCCAGCAAGGTTCACAGCGAAGCTGAGCTGGCCATGGCCTTTGCATGACATCTATATCAAGCATTATATTTTGTGTGTGCTTTCACCATTCATGGGCTGTTTCTATGAGGTGGCATTGTGACTCCTGCAGAAGACCTGGGCAGGGCTGGCCATTTGAAGGTCGAGGGCCGCCTCCTCAGTCTCCAGCTCCATGAGGCTCATGGCAGCAGGCACAGCAGGGGCAAAAGGAGAGAAAAAGTGAGAGAAAGAAAGGGAGACAGAAGACAGAGAAAGAGAGCGATGAAGTGATAGAGAGAAAGAATTGAAAGAGAGGGGAAGGAGTGGGGCTGCTTTGAACATTTTTGCCTTGACTGCTTTGGTTTCACAGTCCAAAACTAACCTCCAGCCAGGACAATTAGGCCTAGATTTACATGCACTTTGCATTGGGTTTGTTTTACTTTTTTTAAATAAACTCGATGCAAAGTGCTGTGTTGGGATTTACAATCCAATGCAAATCGTAATTTACTTTGGATTGTAAGTAACCCTTTTAGCACAATGCTGCGCAATGCGCTGCCTTGCGTTACTTTGCATCAAGGGGACATTCCATGGGTAGTGCATGGACATAACCAGTCAACCACCCATGGGATTCGATGCAAATCTGTGTCTAAAGGGAATCGTAGATAGGGATTTGCATCAAAATCCTCTGCCTTCTTGAGGCAGGCGTAAAACATTTCTCCTCGTTTTTCACACTTTGCATGTGTGATGAATTGTTCAGCAGTCATACAAAATGGGAAACACCTTAAAATATAGGGTTTGTACTGGAATGGGTGCTTTCCAGTACAAAACCTATGCTACCCACAGCGCCGACATAGTTGCACTATGGCGCGAGCTGCAAGGGCATTTGCGTTGGCGCATGGAAACCAAAAGTGTGCCAGCGCAGGGAGAGAGCAGAACAGCCCATATCTTAGTAGATGTTATGCTTTCTCTCGTTCGAGCAATGCAGTGCAGGAACTTTACTTGCTGCCCTGTACTGCGGGACTTTTTGTATATCTAGGCTTTAATGTATTGTTAGTGCAGGCACCAAACTGAGCTACATGCAAATCCTGTGGCAGCTTGTATTGTGTTTGTATTACTAAGGATTAGCAGTGTTGGGTTTTGAATGCCTGTGGTTTACTGATAACTTTGCTTCCTTTCAGGCAGTCAATGTCTAACTTAAGGTAGTTGTATATATTACAAGGTGTGCATTTCCTGTTACAGTCTGGATTCCTCGAACCACTTGTGCCTGCCAGAAAAATGGAACCCGCAGACCGGCTGACTGAACGCGATTTGTGCCATAGTGCAGCGAGTGTTAACACAGACAAGTCTTTGCACACGCTCACCTCCAGCTGTTGCAGTGGCTTGTTTATTTTATGTCATTCTATGAGAATTCCACACAATCCAAAGAGAGAAACCCACTGCCTGAACTTTATTTGAAAAAAGAAACGCTATACGTCATGGATAGAGCCAAGCAGCATCAATGTCACATCACCCCAAAAGAAAAGTACAGTGTGCTCAATACCAAGAACCCCAAATAACAAAGGGCACTAATGGTCTGAGACAAAATTATTAGAACAAATATATCAAATTTATTACAACAATTCTCAAGGTACAAAAAATATAATTAATATACATTTAATAAATAATCTGTGCTATACAATATATAGTCATAAGAAAACCCAGGCGCAGCACACATTCTCAGGACCAAATCATACTCACAGCCCAATTCATACTCATTCATTCACGCATACTCAAACATCACACACGGTCCACTATATCACAACTAGGCCTGGGAGGTGAACTCCGCTCCGCTCGCGGAGTTTGCGGAGTTTTCCGCACTCCGTGTTACGCGGAGATCCAAAAATCTCTGCTTCGCGCAGCGTAGCAGAGTTTTTTTCCTCGCTCGCGTTCACCAACGTCAAGTTGGCGAGCGCGAGCGAGGAAAAGCCACTTCCCGGCGAGATTTTTCCTCGTTCGCGATCGTCAACATCAAGTTGGCGAGCGCGAGCGTGGAAAATAAACCTCCCGGCGAGATTTCTCAACGCGGGGGGGTCAGGTTTCTCATTGCGAGTGGTCGCGTATGCTCGCGACCGCTCGCGTTGAGAAACTGCCCGTTTGTGTTGAGAAAGCTGCCGCTCGAGTAAAAATCTACTCGAGCGGCAGAAAAGGAAAGCTTGTGCTGTGCTTGGTGCCGTTCGCAATGATTGCACAGTGCGGACAAGCATCCGGCACTGTGCAATCACCGCGAACAGCATTTTTCTATCGCCCTCCGCCGCTCGCAGAGCTCTGCGTAGTGCGGCGGAGTTTTTTTACCATTTCGCGTAGTGCCGCGTAGTGCAACTCCGCGAACTACGCCCAGGGTTAATCACAACCCATTAGTTTCCCTCAGAGAATTTTCCACAATGTAGTACATATAAGGAAACACAATATATTATATAGTTCATATGTGTACACAGGCCATCACCCTTTCACTTTGTTTCTTCATAGGGTGAAGACAAAAGAAAATTATTCACATAATATCCTTTGAGCCTCACGGGAGGCATCAACTAAATAATGTAGAAGGAGACATGTAGACCAGAGGACCACAGCGCTGACGCGCGTTTCGGTGCCCAACCCAACATGGAGGTCGCACCTTCTTCAGGGCGCAGAGGAGAGGAATGCAGGGCAAACCAGAGCGCCTGGGTAACCTAAGGTAGGTATAATTCAGTCTCGGTTTTAATAGTTGTCCAAGGACGTCCAAATGGAGAGAAAGAAAAGACAAGTCCCGGGGCAAGAAGGATTAACAGGCACGCTGGATATTCAGAGACAGGCACTCTGGGAGGGGACCCCATCCCGGGCCCTTCATGAATGTTTTTTTCCACCCTTTCTGGATATCCTACATTCTGGTGGCCATTTTTTTCTGAAATCCAGTCCATCGAACGGATCCGCAACCTCTTGCCTGTTAATCCTTCTTGCCCTGGGCAACTTTAATAGACAACAGACTACACCAGCAATTTCCAGAATGCACCTGAAATCAATGGAAATTTTCTTCACAGCAGTTCATGGCAAACTCCGCTGAGCTACCAAATGACTCCAGTGGAAGCAATGTTTAGATGATCAACTGGAATTCACACCAGGGTTTCCTGTGAATAATTTTCGGGCGGTGTCACTGAAACCCATCATTCTGGCGATATTCTTAAGATTTCTTTTCTGAGTTTCACAATTTGCACAAACTGAAGGGGGCATATTTACAAGGGCTTATCACCACCAGAACGTCACTTTTTATGGTGTTCTGGTGGCGATAAGCCCTTCACCTTATTTACAAACATGGCTTAACGCCACCTTGTAAATAAGGCCCCTTTTCACGCAGTACTTAGCATAAAAGGGGCGGCAATGGGTGTTGCTGTGGTTGTTCCGCCGCAACACCCATTGCTTTTGACGCTGCCCCCTATTTACAAGGGTGGCATAAATATGGGGCAGCGCCAAAAATAGGACCAAGGAAAACCTGATCTTAACCTGGCAAAACAAGGAGAAATTATTAATGTCTCCTCGTTTTGGCTGTTTCTATGTGTGCTGCATCATCCAGCACACATAGAAACAGCAAATTGCCATTAGTGATTTTTCATGTGCAGGAAAGCTTCCTTCCTACTCCCAAACTGATTCTTGTCAGTTCTTCCCCTTCTCCTGGGTTTGACTCCAAACTGTCTAGGGTGACAAAGGCAATGGCAGGCCCGGTGTCAGGTTCCATTGTGTGTGCTGCTGGCAGGATCCTATGATGTGTAATGAGGATAGGGCACAACTACTCATCAACCAGCTTACCAGGAAGACCTACTCCCTCTACAACCAGGCCCATCTTTTGTTCCCATGTCTGACAGTAACATCCAACACATCTCAGAAGAGCCATTCATAGTCATGTGACCCTGGACACTGGTAGAAGGACACATTTGGATTACACAGGAAAATGCCAACTTTCTAAAAGTGGCATTTTCAGAATAGTGCAAACCCAAGGAGATGATGGACAGAGCGCTGAAACTTTTCAAACAGTCACCCCCAGTCACAGATCTGGGTTGAATCCATCATCGTTCTTTAACTCACTTTGCCACCCCAGTTCAGACCCAGCTATATGCAAATCAGTCTTGACCCTGTGCGTCATGGGTACAGTCCAGCCTGAACTGCCAAGCCAGGTCTTCAGAATAGTATCTTAAAATCCACTTTTGCAATTAAAGAGGATTTTAAATTATGATTCAGATGAGTGGAAGAAGTGTCTCTTTATTTGTTCCCAAACTGAAGTTATCTCTTTGTACATGTAATAAGGTAATCCAGTGTTAGCCTATGTGAGGGATAGCCTTTCCTCAGTGAAAAATTACTTTAGGAGTTTTTTGTTGTCTGGACATGTAAAACTTATGTACACATGTCCCACTTTTTAGATACCATGCACCCTGCCCTTTGAACCTTTAGGGCGTACTTTAAGGGTGACTTAAATGGAGGTTTAGGCCTGCAAAAGGTTCATTTTGCCAGATGGAAATTTCAGTTTACAACTGCACTACAGGCGGGGGGAATGGCCGAGTAGCTGTGTTTCACTGCAGCTCCGACAGCCCGACAGAAATCCTGTAATTAATCCTGGCCTTGGACACCCATCGAAAGCTTTCAGGGAACTGAATGGCTTCCCATACTCATTGCCGCTGCAAAGGGACCTGCAAGAACCGAGGGCAGGCGAAATATAGCCCTTAAAGAACAAAACGGAGGAACAGCGAGGCCAGAAACCCGAGAACGCAAGATGGCGGCGATCTGCCTGGAAACACTCGGGCGGAGGAGGTGGTGAGGAGTGAGCGGCAGCGCCGAGGAAAAGGCTGCGACAAAGTCCTTCACAGAGCAAGGGAGGTGAGCGCTCGCCGACAGGAGTGGCCCGGGCCTGGAGACGGAGGCCCGCTCCTCGCAACCCGCAGAGGAGTAGAAGACTTGCCGGATTAAACTCGGGGGTGCCTTTCCCCTTTCTCTCTCGCCCCTCCTCCTCCCCCCTCGCCCGTCATAGAAACCAGAGAGGGGAATAAGGTGGCCAGAGACGGTCGGAGGTGGTGGGGCGGAGGACTGAGAGGCCTGATAGGCTTGGCTCGCTGCCGCGACTCTGGAAAGAGACTAAGAACGCCTGCAGGAACCTGGGAGTGTGGGACGCAGCGAGAGCAGGTGGCCAATAGAGTGTCATGGCACAGAGGAGTCAACAGTGCCCTGAAGAACGATTACACCGTTACTAACTGTAAAGACGTTATTGGAGGCCAGGAGACAAACGCTCCACTCCAGATCGGTGCGAGACACCGGAGCACCGAGGCATTGCTTACAGTGGATACGACCAGTGGCATAGAGACGGGGACACGGTGAGTGGAGGCAGAGGGGCCTGGGAGGGAGAACAACGAGAACGAAGGGCCCGGACTGCCCCCTGCAGAAAGCTGTACCGAGCCTGGAGACGGCTGCCCGCCCCCCGAGGTGACCGATTTGAGGACACCAGAATTTGGACATGCTTTCCTCGCCAGGCCTAGAGTGATACGCCAATGAGGGAGACTTGCATGTGAGAAGAGGGAGACACGCCTAGGGGGGAAGGGGTGCAAGCGACAGGCACGGTTACCCTGGTGACGCAGAAGGAAGAGGGGCCCCCCCACATTTGAGCCCAACGCCGCAACAGATTGTGATAAATAACACCCAAGAGACCAAGGGGTGGGCCTGATCAGCGAGCTTCACAGGGGTCCGGCTCCGATGCCTGATTGCAACAAGTATAAAATTGTTGACAGAGGGGTCCAGAGCTACACTAACGAGCAGAACAGTGGAACATGTTGTACTCCTGAAGCTGTGCTGGAGCTCTGTACTCTTCCCTCCCCGTGCGGATAGACGCAAATGGTGACCCCCCCATCTCGGAAGGGCGATATAGCAGACAAGGGGCCCGGGAGGACCTGGAAGACGCAAAAGTAAGGCCTGAATGCACTGTAGAAGTAACCGGTGCCTGGCACATACGAGCCATTGGGAATAAATCAGTGTGGTGTCTTTTTCCACCGCCCAGGAGAATTCATCATAGCTGTCCAGGGCCTTCCCCCTCCCCGCTCTGGTCTCCCCCCCTCCTCGGTCAGGGAATAGAAATCCGAACCTTGCCAAGAACACTCAAACATCCTGGCTATAGAGGCAGACATGACACAGGATAAAGACCCGAAACCCACGAGGCAAGGCAAGCTGGATAAATATACCAAAGTGGTACACCAACCACAAGGAACAGAGGGCGAGGTCGCAATTGCGCCAGACAATGCAGCCATATTACAGGCCATACATGCCTCAAGAGAAGCTTTGGAGGGGAAGATGGCGGAGGTACGTACAGAGGTGTCCCTGTTGCTCCAGGACTTGCGTAAAGTCTCAGAAAGAGTAACTCAGGTGGAAGCACGCATATCCGAAGTGGAAGATATATCCCACGCCATCAGAAAGGAAGTCATGGGAATGGCTGCCTCATCGAAAGAAGTAGTCTGGAGAGTGGATGATGCGGAAAATAGGGCCCGAAGAAATAACCTATGGTTTGTCGGATTCCCTGAGGGATCGGAAGGAAATGACATGGGACATTTCCTCATGATGTGGCTCAAAGACTCTCTCCCAAACACACAGTTTTCAACCTGTTTTATAATTGAGTGAGCGCACAGGATGCCGAGCTTCCAGCCACCCCCTGGAGCCCCACCGAGACCCCTGATTGCACGTTTCCTTAATTTTCAGGATCGAGACCTTATTCTGAGAGAAATACGACAAAAAGGTTATGTTAAATACGCAGATAATGGTGTTCCCAGATTACTCCCGGGAAGTGCAGAAACAGCGAAGAACCTTCTACTTGGTTATGGCCAAACTGCGGAGTTTCAAGATCCAATATATGCTGCTATTCCCGGCGAAGCTCAAGGTTCTGTTCCAGGGTGCCTCACATTTCTTCCAAACGCCAGAGTAGGCCTGGGCCTGGCTTGAAGAGCGGCCACTTGCGAGGCGTAGGCAAGAACCGACAGAAACACTGATCTCAGGTCTACCAAGAAGCACGGGCTCAGGGACACGGAGGGAGAAGAGACCACGCAGGCTGACTGCTTCACGCAGGACATATCCTAAAACACCATCCCGAGCCAGAAGACTCATACACAAAAAGACCCAGATATCTGACTCAGATGAAGAAAAGACACGAGATAAAGAGAATCGACAACGCAACGGGTCCCGAGACCAGACCACCTCAGGCCCTTCAGACCAGGAGTATTCCTCGGATCCAGACAGCGAACACCCAATCCTGCAGACAATCCACCACCTTGAAGACCATGACCAGCAAACTGCCACCACAGAGACTCAACAGCAGCAACTACCTAAAAGCGGTGAAGAAGGCTGTAATACTGGGGCTGAACACTCGCAGAGAGACAGTAAGACACTAGCTAAGTACACGTAGATATTGTACGTTACGCCCAAGAGGCAATAGACTCTAATTCGAACTTAAGAGTTTTTTAGAGTTTGGATAGGGGTTGGGGGAGAGGGGGAGGAGACAGACCTCTCAAGCTTCGCCTGAGCTACAGTTGTCATGTTGACCAGTTGGGGAATGGCATGGGTGGAGGGAGAGTGTGGGGAGGCAGTAGGGGAGGAACAACCCCGGAGAAGTCAACGGTTAGAGTTGGGGTTTGTTTTATTAAGTTCTACAACATGCACAGACATATATAGATCAGAGGCACAGCTTACAGAAGACACGAAAATAAAAAGAAGTCAGAAACCAGAAGAGGCACAACATAAAATCCGGGGAGAGCATAGACGCAAGCAAAGGGCGAGGGAAACTATTCGATATTGACGTGTAACGTCAATGGACTAGGCAATAAAATTAAAAGAGGGCTGGTCAGTAAATATATCAAACGACTCAAGCCAGCTATTGTTTTCTTACAAGAGACGCACTTAATGGGCTCCCACTGCTCCTTTCTGGGGAGGGGTACGTACACTACATTGGTACATGCGGGCTTCTCATCGGGATCGAGGGAAGTAGCAATATTAATTAAAAAGTCACCCCCCTTCCATACATCCAGAACGTGGACAGACCCTAGTGGAACGGTCGTGGCTGTACAGGGAACTTGGGGCCGGAAGGAACTTACATTGATCAGTGTATATGCCCCCCCAAGATTGCAGCAGCACCCACTAGATAACGTAGCACGGATACTCATAGACTCCCTCCACGCATATCATTGGTGGTGATTTTAACGACGTGATAAATCCACAATTGGATCGCACACAGGCAAGAATTGGAACATGCTCCTCCACGCACCTCGAACAGTTTCAAAACACACTGGGGCAGACTGATCTCTGGCGACGCACCTCGAACAGTTTCAAAACACACTGGGGCAGACTGATCTCTGGCGACGCCAACATCCGGCAGACCATACATACTCATACTTCTCAGGCGCCCACAGGGTTTTCTCCAGACTAGATTACCTATTCGCCCCATCGGGAGAAGTGGAGATGATGGAGAAGGTGGAAGATCTGGCAAGGGGCATATCTGACCACTCACCTTTATGGTTGACAGTGGGGGGGAAAAGGGTAGGAAGTCAGGGGGAGTGGCGGCTGCAAGCTTGGGCCCTCCAAGATAAAAAAGTTGCTCACGAGATCCAAACAGATTCGGAACTGTATTTCTGAGAAAACGAGGGCACAGTGTCCTCGGCGGTGACTTTATGGGAGGCTTATAAAACGGTGATAAGAGATAGAGCACAAAATATCCTACCCCATAAAAAAAAGAAACAGACCCGGGAAATATAGACCCTTGAACATAAACTCCTAGAACTAGAAAAGTATATAGCTACAAATGCAGACCATCACACGCTGCGACAGATAGAGGTAACCCGGAGGGAATACAAAAGCCTAATCACCCACGAAGTGAAAACCCAACTCTTGGCCAAGCAACACCGGCTATACGAGACAGGGGATAGAGCGGAAAAGCTATTGGCCTGGCTGAGTAAGAGGGAGCGGGAGGCGAGGTGAGTTGCCTCCATACAAGAACAAGACAAGATATACACTACGTCCTCAAGCATAGCAAACGCCTTTGCCCGTTACTATACAGTCATACAGAGCCAGACCACTTTCAGGCACCGCTCAAATAGACTCCTACTGAATATAGCCCTTTACATCGCATGTGTTTACAACGCATGCGATTACAACGCAGTCATTGCAATGACCGCGTTGTTACATCGCAGTACCATTACAGCGCAAGTCGTTACAACGACTTGCTTTAGGGGGCGTGCTGGACTTAGGAATAGTATAATTTACTATTCCAAATCCAGTGTGTGCAACAGTAGGTAAGGTGCTGGAATAGTAAATTATACTGTTTCTTAGTTTAGAGCGCCCCCTAGAGCAAGTAGTTGTAACGACTTTCGTTGTAATGGTACTGCGATGTAACAACGCGGTCGTTGTAACAACCGCGTTGTAATCGCATGCGTTGTAATGCATGCAATGTGATGGCGGGTTCCCCTACTACCTGCAAACAGTAGAAGCCCCCACCCTCTCCCGGGAGGATAGAGAGTTCTTGGAGGGAGATTTGACCCTAGAAGAAGTATGAGATGCAATTGGCAAACAAAAGTCAGGGAAGGTCCCAGGACCGAACGCGCTCCCGGCAGACTTTTTTTTAAACACAACGCCAACCTATTGGCCCCAAACTTCTTGAACATGTTCCAGGCATCCTTAGAAGAAAAGACACTCCCGCTAGACCTGCGAAGGGCCACGGTGGTGGTGATCCATAAACCAGGAAAACCCCCAAAGCAATGTGGGTCCTATCGATCCATATCTTTACTTAATGTGGAAACAAAAATACTGGCCACTGTGTTGGCGACACGCCTCCTGACAGTAATATCATCCCTCATTCACTGGGACCAATCCGGCTTTATGCCACGACGTGCCACAAGACTTACTCTTGCCGACTAGCTAATTGGATAGACACTGTAAAGAATAGATCCACAGCACACGTGTTCCTCTCCTTAGATGCGGAGAAGGCCTTTGATACGGTACATTGGCCATTTCTAAGGCAAACCCGGTTGAAGTTTGGATTCGGCCCAGCCTTCATAGCTTGGGTGGAACTACTTTACACTAACCCAGTAGCCAGGGTCCGAGTTAATGGAATAACCTCGGAGACCTTCCAGGTCCAAACTGCCCCCGGTCCCCTCTACTATTTGCACTGGTCTTGGAACCGCTGGCCTGTATAATTAGGAAACACCCAGAAATCACTGGTTTTAAAGATAGTGAGGGCGCCCTTTCAGACAAGCCCATATCGCTTTATGCTGATGACATCCTCTTATACAGCACAAACCCGGACAGGACACTCCCGATAGTATTAAACACCTTTCAGGAATATGGTCAACACGCGGGATACAGTATCAATTGGGACAAGTCCAGTTTATACTCGGTAGGAGAGCCTATAGACAGGAGACAGGTCCCGGGATGCTTTCAGGTGGCTGATGAGGGATTTAAATACTTGGGTCTGTTTATTACCACCAATGACATGACCAATCTCAATCAGAATATTAGGAGGGTGCTCACGGAATTTCACGGGGATGTTGAGCGGTGGAGGCGACTCCCGCTAACGATAATGGGAAGAGCTGTATTATATAAAATGATTACATCCGAAATTGTTATATGCGTTCCAAAACACATATTGCAGAATACCCGAAGACATATTTAACACGATAAATGCAGACTTGCGCACGTTACTGTGGGACGGAAGACACCCGAGAGTTGCACTGCAAACACTGCAGCGAAATCAGTACAGCGGGGGACTTGCTCTGCCGGACATAAGAGCATACTATAGGGCCACCCATCTTATGGTGATTAATGATTGGGGACATGCAGCGGGAGATCACCCCACCTACGCCCTAGAATGACTACAGTTTAGAAATCATGCATATCTCCATTACATATACGGAGGCAAGGGAGTTCGCCGATTTCTGCCGGCCACCCAAAGAGCAATTGAGGCCTGGAAAGGGGCGGAAAGACAGATGGGATGGGACAAACGGAGTACAAGAGAGACCCCCCTCTGGGAGGGAACAAGGTTGCCAGAGATTGGTAAACTCCAAGAGCTCAGAAAGTGGGACTTAATTGGGATTACTAAAATAAGTGGCATCATAGAGGGAGGTACTCTAGCTTCCTTTGACAAGCTTAAAAATACATATCAAATGTGTGACACTAAGAGATACTCATTCCTCAGGCTGCAACATGTGTTGAAAGCAGAGGGGATAGATGCTGCAGATCTCCCAGAGTTCGCCCCCTTGGAGGGTAGACTGCTACAGGAGGAGCTCTCTCTCAAAGCTATCTCCTGGACCTATAAAACATTAATGAACAATATGCCGGATAAACTGGGGCCACTCAGGACCAAGTGGGAAGTTACCACCGGGCCTCTAGAAGATATTGACTGGGAGGCAGCTCTGATGCACCCGAGGGAAGTAGCGATTAAACAGCGATTACGCCTAATACAATTTAAGATTCTCCATAGAGTTTATTTCGTTAGGGTGCGTCTCCACAGCATGGATAGAACACAGACACCTCAGTGCCTGCGGTGCAAAACAGAACAGGGTACATACATGCACACGCTTTGGGATTGTAAGAGAATCCAAAGGTACTGGAGCCAGATACTAGGGGAGCTGAATAAAGTGTTAGGGGCGCAACTAGAACTGGAGCAAAAATATGCCCTGTTGGGCATTCCCACCGAAATAGACTTGCCACATCACAAACTCCTTCTATGCAACCTGGGGCTCATAGTGGCCAAGAGAAATATTGCTCGCCAATGGGGAGAGCCAAACCCACCCATACTTAATGAGTGGAGGACCTATATGGACCTCTACATGATAGCCGAAAAAGTGACCTAACAGGCGAGAGGATGCCCCCGAAAGTTTTGCAAGATTTGGACCCCTTGGATAAAATTCTATGGGCTAAGTGTAGAGGGAGAGGAAGAAGAATGCACCATAACGAGGCAATGCCTCAGAATTGAGGAGAGATAGGGAACCCACCTCTTTACCCCCCTCCTTCCCCCATCCTCCTAGTCCTCATGCATCTTTGTTCCCTTGGTACCTTTCCCAGGTCTGAGCTTTTAAAACTGACTGTAAATACAAGTAACCCGGAGATGACCAACCTCATTGCAGCCCTACTGTTGTTAATGCTGTATAGTACCATGTTACCTTCATTACTGCAACGTATGATCTCTGTCTCTGCATTGCTGATTCTTGACTTCCATGTATTGCATATAAACATGTTAATAAAAATAGTTTAAAAAATCTTTTTTTTACAAAAACTGCACGACAGGCTGCAGTGGCAGGACTGGGAAATGTTTTACAGATGTACTTTAGTGGGTGGCACCATGAGTGCTGCAGCCCAATAGTAGCATTTAATTTACAGGCCCTGGGTACATGTAGTACCATTTACTAGGGACTTGTATGTACGTGAAATGTGTGGGCCTATTTTATCAAGGTTTGAAAATGAGGAAGGTCATTAGTATAGTTTTTAAAACAAACTCCCACTTTAGGAGTTTGTGTTTGAAAAAAAGAAAAATGTTAAAATATTGGTGGATAGCCATCAAATAAGACGTCAGACATCCACCAACCCTTTTGTACCTTAAAGGGAAACACCATGAGAATGGTTCTCTTGAAAGTACAGAGATGACGACTGGGCTGGCTATCATCTCTAAATTTGACGGTCTGTCAGACCATAAATCAGGTTCTAAGAGTTAAAAGACTGTCCATATAACTGGCAATTTGTCTAGTTAATTACTGCCAATACCAGACTTGCTGGATGCACACAATTTATTTTGCACCATCACTCATTTCATACTGCCCTTTTGTCTCTTTATTGTCTTGTCTATACAAGTGTTTATTAAGTAGGTTTACTTGCCACCGTTTGATCTAAAGAGCACCAATCAATTTGTACTACTGAATATCAAAAATAACCATGCTGTGTATAAATATATTTTCTGATTGTTTGACAAATGGCCTTGCATGGTTCAGTCACTCTTTCGTTTGCCACTGTTGTTGATATATGTTAATTATACCAGGCTCTTGGTAGTTCACAGTGTAGCTCCTGCTTTTGTTTCTCTGGACAGACAAGTGAAGTGTCTGTGATGCTAGTAGGGGACAAGTCACTTCGTCTGTTTGCAGCTTTCTTTGTGAGAGGGTTTATGGCTGGGGCCCCATTGGTGCATTTGTTCTGTAGCTCAATTGCACTCAGGCAGTCACAAGCTTAAAATGGACTACATCTCCCAGTGCACTTTAGAGGGCATCTTGAGGCTCCAGCCTATTTCAGAGGAGAGCAGTGAAACTTCTTGAAGTCACAGTCACTACAGGAGCCTCACAGGACAGTTGTGGCCAACTGGACTTCTGGTGTTATCCAACTAATTTGCTTTAGTTTGTTTTGTCGACTTCTTTTGAGTTTGTAGGGGATGCCTTGTATGATGTTATGCTTTGACTAGACTAACATTGAGCCCTTGTGATACAATTCATACTGTTGAAAATGTATAAAGTTTTACACACATCTTCTCTTCATCTTCCCAGTGTAAGGAATGTAATTCCCAATGTAAGGAAGAAGTAGAGACTATGGGAATATATACTTCAGAATATAGATCTATTCAAGTAAGATTGATGTTGTATATGTGAAGGAAAAAATAACAATGTATTTTGCATTCTGCAGCACACATAGAATGAGCAAAATGCCATAAATGATTGTTTATGTGCGGGAAGGGACACCTTCCTGCACATAAACAATCATTCCCTGCAACGCAGCCACACTTGTGCTATGGTGCAAGGCTGACTGCATTGGTGCTAGGCAGCTAAATTACGCACCAGCGCTCGAGAAAACACAGGGGTGCGCCATATTCTCCAACATTTTCTCGTAAATATGCCCCTTGATGTGTGCAGCATCGATGGAAACTAGATCATTCGTGTGTTTAATTGCTGTTGAGTTCAATTGCACAGAGTGTCACTGCACACGAGCTGTGCTTAGACGCAGGCTACAGCAGCCTGGAGGGCAGAATGAACAGGAGTACCTATCACAAAAGGGTTGTATACAAAACCAGAGAGCACCCAAAGAAATGTGAAAAAAAAGAGAGGCTATGGAAAACATATCACGGCACATCTTTTAAATAGTTGTTTCAGTAGCTGGAAGGCAAGAGTATGACCAAATGTGAAAGGAATCAGAGGGGGAAATACCATTTGAGAGAAAAATATAGAATGGAATTGATGCCTAACACTGACTGTCTTTAGAACACCTTTTTGAATAAGCATGTGCTTGACAAATACTATAAATAAAAATATAAATAATTGCTTCTATAGGTTCTCTTACCTGCAAAAAATAAAAAATATTTTTAAAAGTAGCTCAGAGACATTGGACGTCTACATTTTGCCTCATTATTGAATGCTGGATTTCAAGAATCAAAAATTAGGCGCAGGTCGAAGCAGTAACTTTCGAAAGAACAGCCTATTTTCAGATCTTCCAGAAAATATGGGGAGACTTCCCTCAACTAAATAATTGATTGAATGGTGACACCCTAATCTGTAAATTATTGTTAGTTTCTAAAACATCATTGCGTGCGATGTCAATATTCCTGTTATGGAATAATTTTATATTGTGTGATGCATTTTGTATCTGATTCCTTATTTGTGTGTGCTATGATTGAGCTAATGGTTTCAACTCTATTACCCTTTATCTTTTTAGTATATTTTGAAGGGTTTTAATTGGTGTGCTTCCCAACACCAGGTTACTAAAGCTGATGAATATTAAGAATTATAATTTATAATTTTTCTATTGTTATCGTTATTTGTCACTTCCATACATCTGTGTCAGACCCCGTTCAGGAGGCCACGGGCAAGGTATGGGTTACTGGGTCACAATAGTGGGGGTTGGGATCTTTTTCCATTGCTGTCCAGTGGCGGGCAAATTGCGCATCAGTGGTCGGGCACACACATGCACACTCTCTTCCACATGCACACGCACATACTCATATCCAGCCACATGCACATTCAATCACACTAAATCCCGAGCACGCAAACATACTCTCACCATTCACAAGCGCACGCACACACCTATTCACAGCACACACATGCACATACAGATACATTCATAAATACACACATGCATTCAACATTCATTAAGGACTTACCAGTAGTGGTGATAACATCAGGTGGCGGGAGAGAGAAGCAGAAGCCATGGCTTTTCCTGGAGGATTCTAGTAAGGAAGGGACAGAAAGGAAAATCCTGCCACCTCTTCTCATTGGCTGACCTTGTCATGTATCAGCCAATGAGAGGAGGACTTTCCTTATCTCATCACAGAGTGGGATGGGGTCAGTGAGAGCTGCTGACCCCACCCGATTCTGTGATGAGCGTCACTGATGAACAGTCGGCCGTGGGCACTTCAGTGCTTAAAACGTAAGCTCTCAGGTCTGAGTCTATCAGGGACATTCCCCCTTGTCATGAGCAGGAGGCTCACAGAAGACTTTGCCAGGCTGAGGAGGCCACGCTCTCTGAGCTGTGCCGCCCTGCAAATTTTGACTCAGGCAGCCAGGAGATTGTGATTTGGTGCATGTACAGTGCCTGGCTGCCTGACCCGAACATGAAGAGTGTCTGTCAGGTTGACCTTTTCTCAGCATGACAGGCACTCTTTGTGCATTGGAAAAAGGTGGAAGGGATGCATTTGTACGCTTTAACGATGGGCCTCAGCAACTGCTGTCCTGACCAGCCCTACTATGGCACTGCAAACTGGTCAAAGTACAACCCTTTCCGCACTTGACTTATAGTGGTAGTGTTGGTCGAGCAATCACAGGCTTTGCAGGGAGGTTACTGTAGGGGTTACTCAGGCTCAAGATTCAATATCACCCCCCAGTAGTGCAATAGCATCAATGTCCAGCCCTATATTTGTTCTTGTAGAAAAGTCAAAGAACTTCATTACACAGAAATTTACTAGACAGTCAATTATGAGCAAATACCTGATTCACAGGTGTGGACTTTGTACTTCTCAGGGGCCTCTGCAGCATGGGCCTTCACCTGGCACTAGTGTGTGACCTCCCCCACTCTGGAATTGTATTCCGACGCCCCCCTCCCCAGAAGCAGGTTCTGGGTTTCACAGGCAGTGGTGGGTGCAGCTCTTGCTTCTCCCCATCCCCATTCTAGAGTTACCACAAAGCCCCCCCAAACCTAGACCCATTAGTAGCTCACCAAGTTCGATCAGAAGCTCTGGGCCACACTTTGAGTCTCTCACCAATTCATAGTCTCTGCACGAGGCCCAGTTTGGCCTTTGCGCAGCTCCAGATCTCACCACCAGCAGCCAGGATCGTTCGTTGGTGCATGGCAGTCCAGGAGAGGTGCAAGGCCGGAGTTTGGTCCTCTCACAGCATTGGGATCTCACCAGTGGGAGGGAGGAGCCTCTCCTCTGGGCAGCGCACAGCAATCCTCATTGGGTGATGCGGCAGCCAGACACACAGTGCGTTGCTCTTAGCGTCATTGCAGGACCATAGGCCTCTGACTGTGGCTCTCTTGCAAGTGGTGACAGCAGATCTCAGGTAACACCAGGCCTCCGGTGAAGATTTGGTGGTTCTTCTTTGATGGACTGGCCACACGCCCGCAGATGATGGTTTCTTCATTGTGGCAGACGCCAGGTGCTATATTCATCACAAGGTGCCTCGAGGAGGCACTCTCAAATCTTCATGAGTCTCTCCCAATTTCCCCGGGGTACCTCTAAGGTCACTTACTCTTTGGGACTGGTCTCAATTCTAACAACTCACTTGGCAGTGCCGCAGTCCCACGGTTGACTTACTTCAGGACTAGTCCCGACCCAATGACACACTTGGCAGTGTCACCGCCACACAGTCCACTTACCAAGCACACAGGTCTCCAGCAGGAGCCTACCCCATCTTCTTCAGTCGGGCCCACTACACAGGCACACCACTCCAGGGGCCTGGCGGCTCTGACGAGGATTAGTGACAAAGATCACCATGCGCAACCTAGCAGTACTGCAATTCGTTTAACATTTTTCCTTCACAAGTCTCTGTCGGATGGACCCTATTCAATGGTCAGTTACAGCAATCTTCCCACGTTACACTCATCCTGCAGGGGTTAGGCCTTCCTTCTGTGACTCACAGGTAGGATCTCGGTGGTTCCCAGGGCAGTTAGTAATTCATACTTCAGATCAGACTGCAGACAATGTTCCCTCACCTCTGGGGAGTTGGTGATGCTTTGTAATCCATAAGTACTATGCAGAGTACCTCTTCCTTGGTAGAAGAGACCATACAACGAACAATGGTTGATCTTGGGCTCCAATCTTTATACTGCTTTTGCAGGATGTGTATTCCAGGTATGCTCCTTGGATCAATTTGCATTGGTTCCCCTTTTATGTGCCCTGACCATGCCACCTGCCAGACCTGGTGGCTGTCTGCAAAGATGCTGTGCCCAGCAGGACAGTCTCTAGGTACCCACCGCAAAAATGCAAAGAGGTGAGAACAGCCTGCCCCCAGCTGTTAACGATCCCAGCTCACAGAGATCAGGAAGAGAGTCAAGAATTTTAGGCTTATTGACTTTTTTCACTTCCTTATCTCCAGCCTGATGGTGTCTTAGCTGCAAGTATGCAAAAGAAACAATTGATGGACGGAATGCTGGACAATGCAAACATTCATCCCCAGTCACAAGGATCTGGGTTAAATCCATCATTCTTTTGCTCACCACACCACCCCAGTTTGGACCCAGCCATATGCAAATCAGTCTTGACCCTGTTCCTTGTGGGAACAGTCCAGCCCGAACTGTCAAGCCAGGTCCTCCCTGGACCGGAAACAAGCATCCTGGGACCGGTTTCAGGGCATCACCCTTCATCAGCCAGGCTAGCTTGAATCCAGTGGTGTAGTGAGCACGGGACCCACATCTGGGCATACCCATCCCACTCGGGGTGACAAATGCAAAAAGAACAATTGATGGACAAAATGCAGAACAATGTCATACATTCACCCCAGTACAGAGATCTGGGCCTAAATCCATGCCCTGAAACCGGTCCCAGGATGCTTGTTTCCGGTCCAGGGAGGACCTGGCTTGGCAGATCGGGCTGGACTGTTCCCACAAGGAACAGGGTCAAGACTGATTTGCATATAGAGATAATCAATGCCAGGTGGGGGGTGGGAGGGAAATGGACGTGGAGGGAACCATACCCACCATTGTCACCTTGACTCTGCAAAATTGGAGAGTGATGCCACAGATATAAATATGATGTACATAGCTGAATTTAAAGACAATCTGGAAAGAGGGTGAAAATGCATTAATTGTCCATGGAGAGGGCCCACCAGTTACTGTGGCATTTTATTTGAAATAAACACTCGTTGTACAGCACTGAGTTGGGATTAGTGAGACAATGTTAATGACAGGGAGAGGGTAAATGAAGGACAAAGGAACAGAGAGGAAGAGAGGCAAAGATAGATGGAAACAGAGGTGTGTCACGCAGATTATGCATGAAGGCATAGCGTTAATGAAGACCAAGAGCAAAAACCGATTGTACAGCCCTAACATTTTCCACAAAGATATCAATTTACTGCATTGACTAGATAATTCCCTTGCTGCAGCATAATTTGTAGATATTAATAAAAAGAAACGTGATTCCTACTAAAAGAGATGAAATGTTATTAAACTTGTTCCAAAAAGTGTATTACACTACCACAGATACTTTGCAAAAGTTAAATGGTCACGTTTAAATTGTTGGTTGGTTTATGCAGGCTTTTAATGACGTGCCTATTTTACTCAGATAGCATAAACATTCCCAACAACAGTCCTGCCAAGTATCACGCACCAGGTGTGACACTAACGCATTTCAGTGCGGTGTTCCGCATCACCGCACTGAAATGCATTGTCACGCATTTTGCCGACTCGCCAGCTCGCGCCACCGGCGGCGCCTGTGCAGGGCTCTACGGCTCCAAGGAGAGACGTGCTGCCACTGCCAACAGCTGCTCTGGGCTGTAAGTTCATAAATTTAATCACCGGCGCGGCGGCATCATGATCTGACTGCTCGAGAGCGCGGCTGCAATGTAACAATCGTGCCTCAGCCTCAGGGGGGCGGGGCCGCCCTCTCAGCAGTAAATGCTACTGGCTCACACAGCCAGGCACTCACCAGGGGCGTGATGGTAATGATGTGACCGGCTTGCCGTCACGTCCGGAGGAAGTGAGCACAGAGAGGCAGAATCGGCGGGGGACTCAATTTGAGTCAGGGAGTCGTCCCCGCCGTGGCGTGCAGCACTGATGTGTCTTCGTGCGCAGCGCCGCAAATTAAATTAGCGTTGCCAGCCCAGACCGGCGCGGAGACTCGCCGAGGAGTGACAACCACCGCCGGCGCACCCCCAGTGAATTCACACTGTCACCGGCGCGGCGACACAGTGCCAGGTCGGACAGTCACACACAGACATTCTGAAGTGTCGACTCATGGCCGCCCGACGCGCAAGAAGAGGCAGACGGTGATGATCGCGTGCGGTGTAAAATGTCCTAAATACTGTGTGACACCCGGCCTCCCATGCTGAGGCACTGGCAATCGCCGCCGTCCGGTAGGAGGCCTGAAACTACCCGATGGAAGCAAAGTTCATATGCCCAGCTCTTCACGTGTTGAAGGGAGGTCACTAATGCGCCACCCCATCTGACCAAGAAAACATCACCTGGTTCTGCCAGGGTCAGTGAGCGCAGAGTGACTGAACTCCATTCGGCCAGCAGTCTAACTCCTCTGCCTCGGCCCAGAGACCTTCTGCCTGAAGCAGCTCACCAGCAGCAATGACTGAGGCCAGTAAGAGCATGATTTGTGGCGACTTACAACTGTCCTGAGCTCCAAGACAGTAAGAGACAGCCTACTATAGTGCCCCTCCCAACTGTACCGTGGATGCCTAAGCAGCATAGTAACAGTCCTGCCAAGTATCACGCACCAGGTGTGACACTCACGCATTTCAGTGAGGTGTTCCGCATCACCGCACTGAAATGCATTGTCACGCGTTTTGCCGACTCGCCAGCTCGCGCCACCGGCGGCGCCTGTGCAGGGCTCTACGGCTCCGAGGAGAGACGTGCTGCCACTGCCAACAGCTGCTCTGGGCTGTAAGTTCATAAAGTTAATCACCGGCGCGGCGGCATCATGATCTGACTGCTCGAGAGCGCGGCTACAATGTAACAATCGTGCCTCAGCCTCGGCGGGGGCGCCTCTCAGCAGTAAATGCTACTGGCTCACACAGCCAGGCACTCACCAGGGGCGTGATGGTAATGATGTGACCGGCTTGCCGTCACGTCCGGGAGGAAGTGAGCACAGAGAGGCAGAATCGGCGGGGGACTCAATCTGAGTCAGGAGTCGTCCCCGCCGTGGCGTGCAGCACTGATGTGTCTCGTGCGCAGCGCCGCAAATTAAATTAGCGTTGCCAGCCCAGACCGGCGCGGAGACTCGCCGAGGAGTGACAACCACCGCCGGCGCACCCCCAGTGAATTCACACTGTCACCGGCGCGGCGACACAGTGCCAGGTCGGACAGTCACACACAGACATTCTGAAGTGTCGACTCATGGCCGCCCGACGCGCAAGAAGAGGCAGACGGTGATGATCGCGGGCGGTTAAAATGTCCTAAATACTGTGTGACACCCGGCCTCCCATGCTGAGGCACTGGCAATCGCCGCCGTCCGGTAGGAGGCCTGAAACTACCCGATGGAAGCAAAGTTCATATGCCCAGCTCTTCACGTGTTGAAGGGAGGTCACTAATGCGCCACCCCACCTGACCAAGAAAACATCACCTGGTTCTGCCAGGGTCAGTGAGCGCAGAGTGACTGAACTCCATTCGGCCAGCAGTCTAACTCCTCTGCCTCGGCCCAGAGACCTTCTGCCTGAAGCAGCTCACCAGCAGCAATGACTGAGGCCAGTAAGAGCATGATTTGTGGCGACTTACAACTGTCCTGAGCTCCAAGACAGTAAGAGACAGCCTACTATAGTGCCCCTCCCAACTGTACCGTGGATGCCTAAGCAGCGTAGTAAACCACTCGTAAGTAGGGGTTGCCACCTTCTCAAAAGAAATACCTGCCATTTGTTCACCTCGTTTTAAGATTTAAGAGTCAAACAAGATATACAATGTTATAAAAATTGTCTTTATAAAGTTTATTCGTTTTTATAAATTGCCTTTCTGTCTGTTTACTTTAATTAGCAGCCAGTGATCATTAAGTTGGCAGCTCCAGAACATTGCAAAGTACATTCTTCTTGTTTTTACTGTTTAAAGTATGTACTAATGAGGAAAAAATACCCGCTAGGTGCTTTTCACAATTTTTTGCAAAGGCAATAAAATACTCCTCATGCCAATAAAAAGGCAATCAGGTGTAACCCTACTGGTAAGTGGCCAGTTCGGGAGGACATACCTGTGAACTGCTGCAGTTGATAAAGGCAATAATCCAGAGGCCAGTCCAGCCCTGGTCAGACACAGGTGCTTATTACTGGGAGGAGCTTGAATGTGCAGACTGAGAGAATTTGATACTGTATTTGAGCCGGGCCAGGCCTGGTTGTCACTTCTTATTATTAAGGCCTTAAGCTATTTATGAGGTGACATTTGTATCAGAAGATGGCTTTGAGGGTCACAGGAGAGCACTGTTTGTGCTGGTTCTGTTCTGGGGCTTCTCAGCACAGTTTAATCAGTTCATACAGAGGAGGATGAGGTGCGTGATTCTGCTTAAGTCCACCCATGGGAGCTCTATCCTGTTTTGGGGGCGGTGAGGCTCATTAGCAGGCAGTATGGCCTCTCACATTCTGTTTGGTACAGTTGGGTCCCACAGTGCCCTTCCATTTCTGGTGCTTTGCAGCAGTTGTAAGATCTTAGAGTTTCACGTTGCTCAAATGGGCATAATTTCTGATATTTATATGTTGCTGTCGTCTTGCAGAAAGTGTCACTCAGTCGTTTAAATGTCACTCATAATTACACTGAAATTATGAAAATGTCACACATAGCAATCTGAAACCTTGGCAGCTATGGATGGACTCTGGAAAATGCCTTTGTCTTGGCAAGAACCAACATCTTAAATACTTATATGTGATTCAGACAAGGGGGAAAGAAATATTCCTTTGTTGTAATGGAAGCTCATAAATAATTTAGTAGAGTCCTAAAAAAGTTACACCTCTTTTTAAAGTCCACTGGCTTGAATCATAAAGTGCTCCTTCAGAAGAGCTGCCCAACTCTCATTGTTGACTCTCAGTACAATCCTGGATTGTTCAGTTGATAAATATTATATTCAGTTCGCCATTCAGTAGTAGCAGTCTAATAGGAAATTTATCTCTACTCTCAAGTTTCAAGTTGAAAACTTGAAACTTACTCTCAGTGCTTAAATGATCAGGTATGTGTAACCTGCGAATTAGCTCTGCTGTCGGAGGCCTGAGCCTCGGAGATGCATATCCTACTATGACCTGAGCTTGTAAGCTTTTATGCTTCGGAAGATGGTAGGATGCACCCCGATTTTACTCCAAGTCTTCAATCAATTTACTCAAGCTCATAGACAAAGTTGGTGTGCGACCCCGGAAACGCACGCTAACAGCGCGGGAAGCTGATTTTTGGTTGACTCGATCAGCAGACACCGATACGAACATCCAGACAATGAAGATTTATTGAACATTCATAAGCACTTGAAATTGTTTAGTTGATGTTATTTATATGTATAGATTACATATTATGTGTAATTGAATTGTTTTTTTACGACACATTTGGTTCATGATCGTTTTTTTATCATTTGTTTATTCAAAGACATATTTACGTTCACGTTAATTGCATGACACGGCTAACACAATACGTTTGAAGTATTTTGTTTATTTTTCTTTTATTCTTTGCTTCACTCGGGTCACATGTTATGGGTGAACCAATTAGCACTATTTAAAAGCGCATGTCACTCTTCGTTTTGAATTGATTTTTGCCGAAAGAATGATGAGTTCCTGTTTCTCCGCCCCTGGTAAGTCAATGAATACAAGCAGCATTGACATGGGAGGGATTTGTCAAAAATGATTTTGGCACGGAGTAGGGTGTAAGCTTTTGGGTGTATTTTATTTCGGCACGCAGCACGTTTTTTTTGTGTTGTGTTTTTTAGCGCAATTCTATTAATTATTCACTCGTGAAAGGAGGTGTGTTGGGATTAAGGGTTTACACTGTGGAATAACACGTAGGTTTTATACGGAATTAATTTATTGGACATTTAAGTTAGCGTTTGAAAAATATTTTATTTGATGAGTTTCTTTTACCAATAGTTACCCCTGACGAAGGGCAAAACAACCCGAAATGCATGGGGTAGAGATATTTGCGTCGATTCATGGAGAATTGTAACCCGCCTCATGCTGTTAGATGAAAGCCAGTTAACATCTCGTTGAATTTATAGTATAAACATGCTGCTTGAAGATGAAGAAATGAATACATTGGATTAAAATGATGGAATAAAATATGAAAGGGAAACGTTTATCCATACAAGAGTTTGTTCTATGGTAGTGCACTCCGGGACTGCTAAACCTGACGGGGTTCCAGCTTCTCTTGTAAGCTTTTAGCCACTTACAGATCGTCTCTGCTCTCTGAGCCATATACATTGTAGTACGCCCCAATACTTGATTCTACCCGCCTATGTGCGGAACTTGGTTTGACCTGCGCACTATGCGTGGGCCTAAATAGAAGACACGGCTGCCGAGGCAGTGACGTAGTACGGAAAGCGACCACTGTGTCTGTGCCGTGTAGTTGCGCGCCGCATGTTGGCCTTGTGCTGGGGCTTAACACCACATGCGTGTCAATTCTGTTTAGCCTGGGAGAGCTTTTCTGTCCATTGTCAAAGTTGTTCTGCGTCATTTGATGTACAACTTTGCTCAGGGTTGCCACAACGATGTCTTTGCTGCCTTCAGTCAAAAAACGGTACTTTCTATATCATTTCAAGAAAAGATCTGCTGTGTGAGGTTTGGCTCTGTCCAGTTTGCAAACCTGAGAAGCACTTCTATCAAAAAGCCAAAGCCTTTAAGATATTTGTAGCCTTAATTATTTGAAGCCTGCAAGATCACTAGAGCAGTGGTCTTCAAACTTTTTAATGCCGTGCCCCCAGTATAAAAAAAAAATCATTGGGGCCCCCCCCAGAATTTTTGACATTTCTATTACATTTGCAGTGTATGTCTAGACTTAAACATTACAATTGTGTCAAACCTTTTAAAACTAAAATCAAATACATGATTGCCAAACATGACAAAGTGGTAGAGACATGTTTTGGCCTCCTGAGAGCCCTTAGAAAGATGATTAAATGGTTCCCTGTGAATACTCGGAGATTAGTGGTGCAAGGTGTTGTACACCCATGTTTAGACACTAGGGTAACTCTCTTTACCTACGCAGCCCCTGCCTACGTTATTCGGAAATTGCAAGTTATCCAAAATGCCGCATCCCGAGTACTGCTTGGCCTACCAAAAACATAATCTGCGTGTACGGCTTTAGCAAGCTTTCACTGGTTGCCAGTAAACAATTGAATTGAATCAAGGCCTTGTGCATTGCACACAAAGTAAAATATACTCACAGTCCACATATCCTCAGTCACCTCGTTACATCGTACAACAGCACAAGAGTTAAGATCTAAAAATCATTCCCTTCTGGCTTCCCCCAGAATCAAGAGCGAGAAGTGGAGGTTGATTGTTTGCATATCTAGTGTCAAAGCTTTGAAACTCCCTGCCTGGTTACCTCCGTTCTAATGGGAATCTGTTAAGCTTCAGGAAGCAACTGAAGACCTACCTCTTCACTTAATCAACGCACCCACATCCTCACGATTCCTGTCAGCACTGGGAAGCCCGTTTCTGGGTAGCCACATGCTTTACAAGAAACTGTAACATAACATATCATACTATTCTGGTTAGTTAGGCCTTACTAACATGTAAAAGTATCCCCAGTGTGATTATCTGAAATGTGGGTGAGGAGATTTTAAGAATATTTGGAGTCCCTTCCTTTTTGGCATATACTCCCAGTCAGATATGTTTAGTTATCCAGCACAATATCCTTGGTGCAACAACATCAAGTGTTGGATGGCTAAACACTTATAAGGTCCCAAAGGCGAGACCTATTGGCTATGCCAATGCTTGTTACCTGTGTCACTGGAATGAGGCCGACAGCTTCACTCATTCAAAGTTATGTTGCTGCGTGCTTAGCTGTGTGTGTGGGGGGGGGGGGGGGTGCATTACAAAGGAGGTAGGCAATTGAAGCTTTCCCTTCGAGCACTGGCCCATCCTGTAGGTTTGTGTGGGGCACCTTTGAGGTGCCCATTGTGTACATGGCACTATAAATCCCACAATGGCATCAGTGTGGATTTATTACAAGGAGTTGTTTTGTACCAAACACTCCTGGTTTCAATGAAGCCATCATGGTGCTGGGGGACTTGAGTTGTTGAGCTCCCAGCCCATGTATTCTTCGTGGCTTACCTGGTACTTACAATATTTACGAATGGACTTAAGTATTGTAGGGACATAACTACTTAGGCAGATATGCCCACGTCTGTGGCATAGTGCACCCTACCTTAGGGCTGTGAGGACTGCTAGAGGGGTACTTAACTATACCTTCAGGCACTGCTGGCTGGGTGCTGTCGACTAAGTTGTTTTTCAGGTCCTTGGGGCATGCAAGCAGCAAGGGAAGTGGCATGGTCCCAGTGAGGGGGTCCCAGGCCACCACTTACTAGGGACTTAGTGGGGCAGAAGTGCCAATTGGAGTTATTTTTTTGGGGGCACTGGCACAGGGGACCTGGTTGGCATGAACCCTGTGCACTACAATTGCAACCACGTCAAATACCAGGTAAAAAGTGGGGCTAACCATGTCAAAAGACGCACTTTCTCACACTCACCATGCACCTGCATCAGTTTGTTAGGTAAGTACTGTGCAGCACGAGAGATGTACCTGTGCTGGGAGTGCACACACCTGGGAAGGGTACAATACAGTGATAATATAGTACTGTTCAGTGATAAAATATGTGGAGGACTCCAGGTTCCATTTTGGGAGGCCCAGGGCTGCATGGTGAAACATTGAGGTAGGGGAGTACACTTCAAGGGGTGCTCTTTGATTCAGAGAGGTCACAAGGAAGGGGCTTGGGCAGCCCCATCTCAGGAAAATTGTGGCTGATAAGAGAATCATAGTAGGACTGAGGCCCTGGGCCAAATTTTTGATACACCTTACTGTGGCTGACATCCAGGTGTGAAATCCACTCACTCCAATAGCCTGTGTTGTGGGGCTATCAGATCTTGAGTCGCTCCTGCTGTGACAGACTGCTTTCAAGAGGGAGAGGGTAGAGAAGTGGGCACCTAAATACAGACCCCACCCCTAACATAAACTTCAAAGACTCATTCTCTAAACATTTGGTGCCTGGAAAGGGACTATAAGAAGGGGAGCCTGAGATCAGAAAAATGGTCATGCACCTGTGCTCTGCAAGACTTCTGTGACCAGGGCAGGAAGGGGTGAATAAGGGGTGAATAATCAAGACCACATGCCTGCCAAAACCAGTGTGCCTCGTGAGGAAGAGTGTTGGAGGAAGCATGGTCCAGTGGTAAATCTTGTTTAGTGGACTCCCTTTGTGCGGTGTGAGGAGACAACTGCTGCACCAATCAGTTCATTGCTCGTGTGCAGGGAAAAGTTGGCGACCGGCATATGCCAGAGGAAGGCCGCTGTGAAGTGAGCCATGGATATCACTGTGCCGACTAGGGCACAGCCTACATGCAGGGAGGAGCTGATGACCCCATATACCAGTAGGGGCAGCAGTGAGAAGATTGTGCTGATTGGCTTGGAGCCAGTGTGCGGTAATGAACCTGAATGCCAGGAGGGGGCCCTACCAAGGAATCTGCTGTCAACTGGGTCAGAGCTTGTGCGCAGTAGAGCTACAGGTTATGAGAAAAGCGAAGAGGCATTTTCATTAAAGTTATATCTTTCTAGTGATTGGGCAAAAGCTGATCTTGGAAAGTAATCGGGAGGCATCGCCTGCAAGCCCAAAATGTGACTGCAGTACCATAGATAAGACCTTAGCTAAAATGGTTTATTCAAATCTGGGTCGGTAAAAAATTTCCATAAACTAAGACCCAGCTGAGCTTAGTGGTACTAGTGACCTGGAAAACGTGTAAGTTTGCAAACCAATGGGCATACGTGTATACTGAGAATTGCCGAACTATGCAAAAAGTAACCAATTTGCTTTTATAGCTAGTGAAGCTAACGATATTTTGAAGACTATGAAATGGATACAGGGATATGAAAAGTAAGGTTCTTTTACAAAGTGAACTTGCACGTCTCAACTTGCCCAACAATCATGAGTAATTATCATTTTGGTGTTTCAAAGCATTTGTCTGAAAGATAGGGTTTATGATGTGCCAGGAAGTGTGGCGCCTTGCTCTGTTTGCGTTATGTATGTAACTAAGTATGTAGCACGGTGCAGCCAGGATAGGGGAGATACCCTAAAACCCCTATGTCTGTGTAGGCAAAACCCGCACAATTAGAGAGAAACAAGATTCCCGGGCACACGTTATTGGGTAAGTATGCTATTACGCAAAGTCTTTGTCATCACAGTTACTCTCATAGATGGTCCATTCACAATTAATAGGAATTTTTCAATTCATTTAATATTTAACATTGGCAGACACAGCCAGCCAACACGTGTTTCGTCACAATGGGAGATATCCCGTGACTTCTTCAGGGCTGTTTAACAGAACACGTATGGTGTTTTCATGGAATCGCCTCGCCGGTGAGAATTCCGACCCGGCTGGTCTGGGTTAAGCAACCGAAGAAAAGATGTAAGTAAAAGCCGAAAATCCCCTGTGTGGAGATCTTGAATTGAAAGTGCCAGTATAGTGTAGATCGGCGGATGCGCCGTCAAGAGATACCGTTATAGCCGAAATCAAAAAGTGCAGTTTGGGGAGCGATTAAGCGGCGGGTGCGCCGTCAATCACAATCTTCAGCGTGTGAGCTGATGTCAGAACCAGGCACTGGTCCTCCTCTGTTATTTTGAAGACTATGAAATGGATACAGGGATATGAAAAGTAAGGTTCTTTTACAAAGTGAACTTGCACGTCTCAAAACTTGCCCAACAATCATGAGTAATTATCATTTTGGTGTTTCAAAGCATGCTCCATCCAAATAAGAGTGGACATGGCAACCACCTTAAAACAAACCACAATCCAATATTAACTCAACTACAATAACCCACTCCACATCAAGCTAAAAATAAAGACAATAGCAGCGATGCTGCAGACTGAAAAATTACTTCCATTTAACATTGGATCTTCAAGACAACAAAACTGGCCCAAATGTTAGGAGATGACCAATTACCAATGCAAAATTATGAGTAACTGCTTTAAAGGGTTTACAACAACATTAGGACTGCAAGAAAAACATGATAAAAGAACAACGTAAAATAATTTATGGTAAGCAATCATCAGAACTCATAAGCGACCATGAATAGGTGTACGCCTTCGTTGCATCTACATCTTTGGATTCTGGATACAACACCTTCCCCCCCCAACGGAAGCCCCAGGTATGCTTGGAGATTCTGTACTCACTGCAAAAGAAGAAATATTGCAAAAATCCATGTTTTACGGTGAAGCGTTTAGCTTTACTGTACATAGAGCGCTATTTGGTACGCAAAAACATATGGCACAACTGTAAAAGTGCATTCTTTAGCTAAGAGTAGAAATACTGCAGTTCTACACGCAACAAAAATTGTGAAAATACGTTCAAGTATTAAAACACCACCCATAATGCCCCGAAATTGTTTAAGCTTAGCCTCCTATTGTCAGGAGTCACTCGCAACACCCAGCAAGGGGCGATTTAAGCATTAGCTTAACAACGCTGGTAGATCCATTTTGGTTTTCCTTGCCATGCTGGTCCATGTCTGAAATTAAAAGAGAAAAATAGATATATATAGAATGTCATTGATCCAGCGCTATCAATAAAATTTCTTCTCCTTTAGATATTGATGTCCAGGTTGAAAAACATTCCTCTTCACAACTATACCCATATGACGGTGGGGCCCATAACACCGTAATAAACAATCACTCTCACATATATTCCCTGGAACACATCCACCTTTACCTTAGGAGAAAAAGTTAATGATTTGCTGGAAGGAGACGGGATACCATTTAATTCAACATAATAATTCTCAAATCTCTCAGGTATTCCGCTCATTGGTCGATGGACCAACTAGTAGGAATCAGTTGATGGTGATTAAGACCAGCTCAATCACTATAAACTCTTATTAAACATTTTACATTTATCATTGAGCTAAAGAACCACAGACTCGTAAATTTAATTATAATATAGTGTATCTAAATTTTATAAGCATGAATAAAATCAGTTTTATTAATCAGATCAATACATTTATTATCATAAGAATAAATTGAAATTGCAATGCATACCCTTTAGATGGAAAAATAAAGTCCGTCACAGCAATTAATTTCAGCTCTCAGCATAAAATTCCCAAAAACTGACTGTTCTACAAATCAGGCCTCCTCGATGGACCACCCATATAGGTTTTCCGCCAATCTCTCTCGTTCCTTCTCAATCAGAATTATGAGCAAAAGATTAATCTTATTAAAATATAAAGGCCTATAGAAAATAGCAGCGGCTTCTCCAGCGTCAGCGTCCAATGCTCAATAAAAATATGTAAAAACAGCGCTCCTACTTAAGAGTAGGTCCTCTTATACCCTAATACTAGCTTACTAAACAGAAAGTTACATTTTTGGGGGCGAGATTCACTCTAATTGGTCCATTTGGGGGGTGGCACACCTCATTGTTCTAACCAGTTCTTAAGAATGTATATAACTTGATCCTTTCTCACGTTCAGGACATTACCAATCCAATCGACAGTCTCTATTTATATCTTCTTTCTGATACTTTATTTTGAACAGTTCATTGTCCATTCACATATACACTGCGACTTCTCACGCTCTTTCGCTAAGCCCCCCTTGGCAGACGCTCGGGTGATAAGGTCATCACAGCCTTGATCCCGCTTCCATCCCAGGCTTTGGAAATAACTTTCATTTACAGCTTCTTTCTTTCGTTTGGAAGCCATCTTGCGCACGCGCACTTTAGCTTTTTCGCCTCAGCAGCCATTTCTACAGCACAGCCTAGCAGGCCTAAGCAAACTATCATAGAAATAAACAGAAAATAGTTAAGAATAAGGAAAATAAGCCTTTTCGTTTCCCTCCCATCATTCTACGTACCCCAATTAGGTGTTACCTAGCAGAAGCAACATATAAAGCTATTCCTTACTTACCAATCGCTTTATTTTGCCACCATACAATTTACTACGAAGCACAAAATCTTGCAATATTATTCTAATTAGTACGCAAATCATTATGTTAGCGTTATTCACATTAACAATTGTAAGTGGATTAGTTTGCACATGAAGTGGCATGTTACCAAAACATTTATGAAGAAAACATACGTTGTTGGTTATTCACTGAAATGAACAATTTTATTAATGTTAATATTAGGGGGTTCAAAAATTTTTCATTTACCTTGCTCCATCAACTCCCCCCTTTGGTGATTTTTAATATCACCACAAAAACCCATGTCACACCAATTTGTCAGATAGCATATTTCTTGTCCATTTGCTTCTTGTTAGTTTTACACAACTATCTTTTTCATTCTGTCTTTTTGTTTTCTTATACATGCCTTCTTTTAGTTCTTCCAGTTCTATTTCACCTATCTCTCTTTCTCTTTCTTTATTTATCTTATTTTCTCTTTCTATCTTGTTTTGTCTTTTTCTCCTTTTGATACATATAATAACGAATCTCACAACTAATACTACTAGAATTATTATTGTTGCTGTTATCATAACTTTCCCTATAATAAAACTACCTATCTTAGAAAACCAATTTGATACTGAGGAAAAACTCTTACCAAGTCTCTCCCAGGCATTTTCAACCTCCAGTGGAACAAGTTCTTTGTGCAAATTTGTAATATTCTTTATATACCTTTGTATATTTTCACTTTTATCTGGAATGTAAGTGCAACAATGTTGAACTTTCAGCATTCCACAGACTCCACCCTCTTTTGCCAAAAGAATGTCAAGGGCTAGTCGATTTTGCATTAACATAGCTCTCATGGCAACCATCTCGGTATTTACCATCAAGAACCCTCCAGCAGTATCTGTAGATAAACGATCTACTACTGTGGATAACTTCCGAATTTTAAATGCATTCAAAGATATTCCCACTGCTGGTATCATTGCTCCAAAAATATCACCCACTATTTCTGAAAAACTTTCCCTTTTTCTACGTGTGAATGTCTCACCCATCTCGTGTGTTCCCTTTTCTTTTCTATCTACATGAAAAATCTTTGGAAAGACCAGGCCTAAGTAGCACGAGCCATACCAATGGTCCGGCAACCTATAATAAGCTCTGTTTCCACAAATATAATAGATCCCTGGAAATATTGGATCTTTTCCCCCTTTGAATCCCCAACCTCCTTAAAATTTTATAGTTGTCTCGACAATTACTGGAACCCACGAAATAGTTATCATACCTTGTTCTATTTCTACTAATGCACAACCTTCCCTGTTGGGGCCAATCCAAAGTCATAGCTGCATTTGTCTTTTTCTTGTCATTATTTTCTTCCTCAAACGCCCAAAGAGGTGTTTTTGTCTCTTCTATCACTTTTCTTTGAAATTTTACTCTTCTGTTTTCAACCATTTCTAAAAACACCTTTTCTTCCTTCCTTAACTCACAGGTAAGGTTGTGTTTAACTATATCATCTGATGTTAGAATTTTATTTTCTAAGAAAAATTCTCCAAACGTCCTTGCCTCTTTCACCTTATTTAGTTCAGAAACTATAGGAATCTTTGCAAAAATCTCATCTATGTCAGTATAATAATATTCTAATCTCCCTGTTCTATAAAATAGACTAGCTAAAACACTACATGTTATTCCATACGTCAAAGGAAGGTGATGATAGGTCACACCTTCTGCAACAGACGCAGGCAATTGCATACAAACATAACAATCTCTCACATCCATTGTTTCTACATACTCATATAATAATTTAGTGAAAACATTTTTTTGAAAAATCTGTTATTGATTTGTCTTTATGTAACTCTGCACTACCTTTTTAATATAGCTGTTTCCTGCATGTTAGCTCCCTTTTCCTTCTCTGTGTTATTCTTTAATATAGACGTTTCTTCTACAGCTAATCTAATTGGAATGGTGATTGCTAAAATAATCCATACTGTCATTAATAATCCTGTACAAAAGAAGCACATCTTACACCATCTACGTAAGAACTCACATCTACATGTTCTATTTTTAGTATCTACCATCCTGTTCTATTACCTATATTTATAATATGTACAGAAAATGTGTCACCACACCTCAGAAATGACCTCTTAGCCACCCTACGCTCTCACTTTGTCTCGTTTGGTACTTTCTTTAGTTCTTTTCAGAACTCTTTCTTGTCAAATTCGGGGTTTTGTCCAGTCCGGTAGAAATTTCTTTCAAATTTCTTTAAACTTGTTGCACTTCACTTTCACCCATTTGGTTGTAGCTTGGTTCAGGGTTCTCGTGAGTGATTTCTTCTTCTTTGATATCAGTCAACGCAATGTATAGCCATTCAGGCGATTTATACTTCAGATTAGCTTTCTTTACTCTTTTTGTTTTCTGCAAGTGTTTTCCACCTTGTTTTTCTTGTTCCTTTTGACTTGTTATTTCATTTACTTGTTCTGCTTTCTTTCCATTTAAGTTTATGATCTTGTATCTCAATCTTTTAATTTCGTGGGGCCAATTATCTCCTTTTCTCGGCCTTTTTGGTTCACTTTCTTTTTCCTCTCTTTCTGCTCTCCAAGTTCTCTTCCTTGTTTCTAATTTCTGTTTTCTTTCTTCTCCACTTTCTTCTGATTCTGATTCAGACCTTTCTTTATTATCTCTTATCTTGAACTTTATGATTTCACCTCTTTCCTCTAGTTCTGATCCTCCTTGTCTCTTTCCTTGATCGCCTACTTCTGTCCCTCCTCGAGGTTCTTCCGATTCTGTGTCGATCTCTCTATCTGTTTCTATATTTCCCTGTTCCTTTATTCGCCGATCTGTCCCTATTGCTCCTCGAGGAATCTTCCGATTCTTCTACCTTTCCATTTGAAACTATCCCTTCATCTATTAAAATGATTTCTGAAGGATCTTTACCATAGTTTGTACTTAGTTGCTCACTATTGCTGTCTCTTTGCTCAGTTTCCTCTTTTATGATATCAAATTTCCAATCCTGTTTCAGATTTTCATCACAATCTGAGTGATCTGTATCAGAGGCTGAACTGGTGTCTGATATTTCCAGATGTCGACTTACAGGTCGATCTTCAGATTCTGGAACCTTTGCTATTTTATTCTCTTCTATCGTTGAACTTGTACTTGGGACTTCCAGATGTCGACTTACAGGTCGATCTTCAGGTTCTGGGGCCCTGTTCGTTTCTTCTTCTGCATCGGATGCTGAACTGGTATCGGATATTTCCAGATGTCGACTTACAGGTCGAACTTCAGGATCTGAAACTCTGATGGTGTGGCTGGCATGTACCCAGTGCTTCACTCCTGCACATTTTACTGCAGTGGTTGTCACCAGGATCACTTGTCGTGGTTGGTCCCAGCGGGGAACCAAACAGTTTCTTCTTCTGTGGACTTTTATGCGGACCCAATCTCCAGGATTCAAGTCATGAGCTGGTTTTCTTTCGAGAGTGGTCGCATCCGGTCCAACCTGATGAAACACAGAACGTACCACATCAGCCAATCCTTTGCAATAATCCAATACGAGATCATCAGTTATAGTCAGCAGTTTGTTGACAGGTACATGTGCTTGCCTCATTGCTCGTCCCATGATTATTTCGTGGGGACTCAAACCTGTCTTTCTTTCAGGTATGCTTCTGATAGTCATTAAGACCAAGGGCAAGGCATCTGGCCATTTGAGTCCTGTGGCTTGACACATTTTCCCTAATCTGTTCTTTATCGTTCCATTCACTTGCTCTACTACTCCAGAAGCCTCTGGTCTGTATGCACAATGCAGTTTCTGTTTAATACCAAGTGCTTCACATATCAATTGAATTAATTCGTTCTGGAAATGTGTTCCTCTATCTGTTTCAATCGTTACTGGGAAACCGTACCTAGGAATGAATTCTCTCAGCATGAGTTTTGCCACTGTAATCCCATCATTCCTTCTAGTCGGGTAGGCTTCCACCCAACGAGAAAACAAACAGACGACTACAAGAACATATCTTAGTCTGTTGCTTGGGGGCATTTCGATAAAATCCATCTGCATTCTGGTGAAAGGACCTCCCTCTCGTCCTATTGTTCCTAGACTCACTACTGTCTTCCTTCCTGGATTTATCTGTTGACAAATAAGGCATCTTTGACAAAGACTCTCAGCTATGGCTCTGAATTTTGGGTTATACCAGGTTTGTCTAAAAAGTCTGATCATTGCATCTCTTCCAATATGAGCTTGTCCATGGTACATCCGTGCCATGTCAGCAATCATGCTATCAGGCATAACTGGTCTTTCGTCTCTATAAACCCAAACATCATTTTCCTCCCTTTTTCTGCATCCTGCTTTTATCCAGCTATCTTTTTCTTCATCATCTGCTGCTTCCTGCAATTGTCTCACCTCGTCCCATGTCTCGACAGGGTTAGTAAAAAGCAAAGGACATGAAATATGCTCTCTTTCCCTGCTTCGGTTCAATGAGACTACATTTTTGGCACAGTACTGAGCTATTTCATCCGCAAATTTGTTGCCCACAGTTATGTAGTCTTCCCCATTTTTGTGTGCATTGCACTTCACTACCGCAATCTGTTTAGGCAGCTGTATCGCCTCAAGCAACTTTTTCACAAACTCACCATTTCTGATTGGAGTCCCTGCAGACGTCAAGAAACCTCTCTGAGACCAGATCTGCCCGAAATCATGAACCACTCCGAAGCCATATTGGCTATCCGTGATTACTGTGATTCGAACATTCTTTCCCAATTTGCATGCCTGAATTAGAGCAACTAGTTCAGCCACTTGGGCAGAACGTATTCCTCTCAAACAAGATGCTTCCATTACGGCAGCTACTGTACAAACTGCATATGCCGCACTCAGAATTCCTTCACTCGTCCTCAAACATGAGCCATCCACAAACAATACATAATCTGATTCTTTTAAAGGCTCGTCTCTGATGTCGGGACGCGGTTTTGTACAATACTCGAGTACATTTAAGCAATCATGGTCAACTTCATCCATATCTATCACACTCTCTTCATCTGGCAGTGATGTTGAAGGATTTACATTAGTGCATCTGTCAATGGTTACATTGTCTGGACTCAAAATCACTTTTTCATATCTAGTCAGCCGACTATGTGTCATGTATTGAGTTTTGGTTCTTGTCAAAAGAATTTCTACAGAATGAGGAACATATACTCTCAATGGATATCCCATCACAATGCCTTCACTCTGCTCCAGACTCACACAAGTAGCAGCAAGTGCTTTCAAACATCCAGGCAACGCTTTTGCTACCGTGTCTAAAACAGCTGAAAAATATGCAATAGGTCTTTTCATGTTTCCATGTCTCTGCACTAAGACTGAAAGCGCACACCCATCTCTCTCACTACAATACAGCTCAAAATCTTTTTCATAATCAGGCATTCCCAGTGCCGGGGCTTCACACAATTTCGTTTTTAATTCTCTGAACGCTTTCATTTCCTCATCATTTAATTCAAAAGGATCTTTAATATCCTTTTTTGTCAAACGCTGCAATGGTTTTGCAATTAATGAAAATCCACTTATCCATTGTCGGCAATATCCAACCATTCCCAGAAACATTCTTACCTCTCTTTGTGTCATTGGAGCTCTCATTCCTTGAATTATTTTTATTCTCTCAGTTGTTACTTTTCGCACTCCCTTTTCAATCTTATGACCTAAATATTGGACTTCCTGTTGACAAAACTGTAATTTTGATGGTGATACTTTATGTCCTCCTTTTGCTAAATGGTTCAGCAAAGCAATTGTGTCAACAACACATGCTTCCTTGGTTTTTGATGCCACCAATAGGTCATCAATGTACTGAACCATCACAGATTTTTCAGGCATTTTTAAATCTTCCAGTGATTTCTTTAGAATCTGATTAAAGATTGAGGGGCTTTCTGTGTACCCCTGAGGAATTCGGCACCATGCCAAAATACGCTCTCCGAACCTGAGCACGCAAATAATGGCTGGCTATCTGAATGTAATGGGATAGAGAAAAATGCATGGCATAAATCAATGACGGTATACCATTCTGCTTCACGTGGAATTTGATATAGAATTACAGCAGGGTTTGGTACAATTGGACAACAAGGAACAACGATTTTATTTATCTTTCTCAAATCTTGTACTATTCTATATGTTCCGTTTGGCTTTTTCAGTCCCATTATAGGCGAATTACACGGACTGCTCATTATTTCTCTCAGAATTCCTTGTTCAATCATTTTGTTTATTACAGGTGTTATACCTTCAATTATTTCTGGCGTTAATTTATACTGTGGAGTATTTGGGTAATTTGTTCCTTCTTTAACAGAAATTTTAACAGGGTCTACTCCTTTCATTAACCCTATATCTTCACCCGTAAAATCCCACACTTCCTGTTTTACTGTTTCTTTCAGCTCAATTGGGATTTTCTCTACATCAAACACAGGAAATAAATCATTCACTTCTGACTCTAAATTCACCATTGTCATTTTATACAGTACATCTTCATCGGGGGTCTGAAATGCAATCCCATCTGGAGTACAATAGATGGTGCAATTCATTTTGCAAAGTAGATCGCGTCCTAATAGGTTCACAGGACTGCAATCACACACCACAAATCGGTGCATTTCTCTGAATGGTCCAATCTTTACCTCTACTAATTTGGTAAGAGGCGCCTTAATTTGCTGATTTGAGACACCAACAACTTGGATATGTTCACCTGAGAGAGGAAGGTTTGGAATTTCCACTGATCTAACAGTAGAACGGGTAGCTCCAGTGTCCACAAGGAATGTTACATTTGCACCATTCACTTCTCCATCCACAAATGGACCTGCTTGATCTACCTCTAGAGTTGCGCCAAGCACGCACTCTTCCTCCTCTCCTAGGCACCGTCATAAACTTTCATCCGACTCATTCCCATCCTGTCGTAACCAGTATTGAGATATTGCAGCTGCGCGCGGCAATTGTGTCACCTGCTCTCCTCCGTAGAATCCTGTTTCTGCACTGTATCTCTGTTGATTTACACTCTTGGGAAGTGGTGGTTGAGGCACCTGACTCTGCTGAGTAACTACCTGCGGTTGCTGCAGCTGTTGGTAACTCACCTCACTCTGCACCTGTGGATTTAATGATTGATTTTCTCCATTAGCTTTTGGAGGGAATTTACACTCATTTCTCCAATGCCCTAGCTTTCCGCAGTTGTGGCATGGCCACTTTTTCTTTGCCTCTTCTATACTCATTTGGCCTTTTCCTTTACCTATATTCGGTTTGGATTTAGTTTGTCCTGCCTCATTAATCTGATTATTCAGTTGAGCTTCTTGTTTTTCTGCAACCTTCACTTGTGCCCACATTGCTTTCTCTTTTAATTTACGCTGTCTACACTCAATATCATCACTACAATATTTAGCATACCTCAACACTTCATCTACTGTGCTGTTTTGCCAGCAGATCATATGCTGTTTGATCATTTCACTTATCTCTGGTTTTAATCCATAAACAAATCTATATACAAAATGACTCATGTCCTTCTCATTTAATGTCTCATAACCACTATACTGTTTAAAAACGAGAAGTAGCCTCTTGTAATAGGCATGTACAGATTCTTTACTCTCCTGTGTAGTTCTATCTGATTTTTTTACCCAATCCGTCTCTTTGGGTGGAATTTTATTTTTCAAAAAGGTAATAACCTGATCGTATTTTCTCATGACTTCAAGTCCTGGCGCTCCTGTTTTTGCGTCTCTCGGGTATTCTACAGTTGGCCAATCAATGGTAATCTTACATTCTGTCCATAAATCAGCTGGTACTACAATGTCAAATAATCCATCCAAATCTACCCACAACACTTTCGAAACTTTAACAAACCTTTCCACTTGTCTGTACCATTCTACTGGTTTTTCTCTTAATTTTGGGAAGTCATTTGTAAATGACAATATATCTTGTCTGGACCAGGGGACATGCACATAACTACCTCCTGGAGTTTCTCTCATCGGGTACTCCCTTACAATTGGTTCTTTGTCTGTCACCGCAAAAGCCAAAGACGCTTTATCGGTCGTTTTCTCATTCCTTTTAGTCCACCTGCTTCTCCATCTGTCCACATCACCCCATTTTCTCAATAAAACAATTAATTCTTTTATCTGGGTTAACCGTCCTGAAGTGTTTAGATTTTCTATATCTTTCTCACAAAAATCTACCCTATATGGTTTCTGCAAACTTCTCACCTTTACAAATTCTACTCCTAGTTCATTCGCTGTCTCTTCTAATTTGTCATGCAAATTTCTTGCTCTCCATGTAATGCTCTTACATAAGAACATTATCTCATCGTCCTGGTATGTTTTCAGTTTTTCTGTACCAATAGTCCCTAAAATTAACTCTTCCATATCTATTTTTAACCTAATTACATCTAGTGGTTTTGGTTCTGTCTCTTTCTTTTGCAGGGTTTTCATCCATTCATTCAATTCATCTGGAGTCGGACCTACAGGTGTACTATTTAATTCTACCCAATTTCTACTCCTCTCTGGTGTTTCTGACGCAGATTCAGTTCCCATAGGAATCCTCCTAAACTCACTCTCATTTATTGTCAAATTAGTAGGTGGGCTTGGTCTATATGAGCTGACCAAATTTCTTGCACCTTCTTTTTCTAGTTCCATCCTTCTTTTCTTCTTTGCAAATTCGAATTCATGGGAATGACTAAAGAATGTTCATCTATTTTCTGATTCTCAAAAACTGGTATTACTGGACCTATTGTTACTGGTACAGTTACGGCCTCCATATTCATGGTTAACTCTCTTATTTTCTCAGTCAACTCTCTCGTGGTTTTTGCTAATTCGGTTGTATTGTCACTTTCAACCTTTTCGCTTTGTGGGGTTTTCAACTGTTCTTTTGACCTATTTATTTTGTATCTTCGTTCTGGACTTTTATTCCTCCCAGTTTCCATTGGCGGTGCATTAGGTGTCACCACCGCAGAATTCTGTTGGTATGGAGGTGGGTTTCAGGTTTAAAATATCTTCCAGCAATTCATCCTCTGTCTCGCTACCACCATACCCGTACCTTTCAGTAACTAAATGTTTCTTTTTCTCGGTACATTTTCTCCTTGCTTCCTCTTCAACCGTAAAAGCCGGAAACAAACCTCCTATCATATTAGCATCTCTCCAACGCTTTATTCTGTCCTCATGATTCACTCCCCACAACCTTCCAGGAACGAAATCATGATTCTTTACTCCTCTGAATCTTTCTCGTTCATACATCTCATCCTCCCATTCACTCAACGCTTCAAACTGTGTCGGTCTAGGTTTAGGCTCAAGCTTCGTCATTTTCTTTCTCAAATTCCGAAGTACAGCTACGCTGAATGAACTTTTCTCGGGAAAAGCTAATACTCCATCATTTTGAGTATATTTAGGCTAATTTTCTAACCATATGCAGGTATGATATCCATATTTCAGCATCATATGCGAAGCTGGTGATTTCGGCGGAGGAATTACTTGTCCCTCTCTAGTCACTACCTTTTTGTCTTTCTTAAATTCTTAATTTTCGCCATCCACGACGTTTTCTCTCTACCATACTCATAATAAGCCATCATTTCACGATTTCTTTTCCTTTTTCAAAGTTCTCAACTCTGTTCTCTATGCATTATTCGGACCTATATCAGCGCGTCTCACACCAACGCTCCAATCAGGGCGTTTTCAATATAACCAGTGCACTGACCAATTCCAGCGCGGCTCTTTGTCGACGTCAGTTCTGCTCCTGACCCCTCCTTTACAAATTTTATCGGCAACTGTTCAACTATTCTCGGTTAGTTACGACATTAAAAACACATTTCCATTGTCTGATTTCGCTAACAAAAGTGACAGCTTTACTCTATTTCACAAGAATACAGTTTCGTTCGATAAGTGTAGCACTTCCCTCTACCTTACCCTTCTTTCAAGCAAGGGGTAAACCCGTTTCTCTGGGGATAAAACACATGTGGAGACTACACTGCTCCTGAGAATTAAGGCCAGAGTTTCACAAGAAAACCGGTTGCTATTTCACTCACACCTTTTTATACGGAAATTGTCCCCATCATAACACAACCTGTGTTATCACCAATATGAACTCAGACAATGCACTATTCCATGTGACTTCTCTTGCCACACGTGTCCACTTCCTCCTTCCCGGAAGCTTCAAAACCTTCGACTTGCATATAACATAATACAATTCAACATATAGGGGCCGATTCCGATTTCGGCCGGAAGGGCACCGAACGATGGTCTGAGCCCTTCCGATCGGAACGTGCCGGCCGGATTCCTTTCCGACCGAGCCATTCCGATGGGCTCGGTCGGAATGGAATTCGACTCGGATTTCCGGATGGCTTACGACGGGCTCGCAGAGCCCGTCCGCCGTCCGGAAATCCTTCAGTTCTCCCCCGGCCGCCTCTTCACGACCGAGGGAGTACGATGGCAGTATTTCATTGCCTTTTCGTGCTGGTCTTTCCGGCACGAAAAGGCAGTCGGTAACTGTCTTTGGGGGCCCCCAGTAGGGCCCCCATGGGTGCGAGGCCGCCGAATGGTGCCCCTCTGTTGATCCCTGCACCCGGTGGCAGGCTCCTTGGGGTGCCGGCCACAGGGTGCAGAGATGAACTGCACCCCTGCTTTCCACAATGAAAGCATGCATTCCGCTCGGAATGCATGTCCCATTGTGTAGTATACGAGTGCGACCGAACAGGGTTCGGTCGCATCGTACTTGCAGGGCCGTAACCGACGACAGCAGGTCGGTCGGTTACGGCTCCTGACCGATGACGGACCTGAGTCCGTCCGACATCGGAATCGGCCCCATAGTGTTATACATAAAATAACCAATAATCACCAAACTAATCTATAGTAACCATAACTCTGCTACCAAGAAACCTTATCCAGCGCTATCAAAATTTATTCTCCTTTAGATATTGATGTCCAGGTTGAAAAACATTCCTCTTCACAACTATACCCATATGATGGTGGGGCCCATAACACCGTAATAAACAATCACTCTCACATATATTCCCTGGAACACATCCACCTTTACCTCAGGAGAAAAAGTTAATGATTTGCTGGAAGGAGACGGGATACCTTTTAATTCAACATAATAATTCTCAAATCTCTCAGGTATTCCGCTCATTGGTCGATGGACCGACTAGTAGGAATCAGTTGATGGTGATTAAGACCAGCTCAATCACTATAAACTCTTATTAAACATTTTACATTTATCTTTGAGCTAAAGAACCACAGACTCGTAAATTTTATTATAATATAGTTTATCTAAATTTTATAAGCATGAATAAAATCAGTTTTATTAATCAGATCAATACATTTATTATCATTATAAGAATACATTGAAATTGCAATGCATACCCTTTAGATGGAAAAATAAAGTCCGTCACAGCAATTAATTTCAAATCTCAGCATAAAATTCCCAAAAACTGACTGTCTGTTCTACAAAACAGGCCTCCTCGACGGACTACCCATATAGGTTTTCCGCCAATCTCTCGTTCCTTCTCAATCAGAATTATGAGCAAAAGATTAATCGTATTAAAATATAAAGGCCTATAGAAAATAGCAGCGGCTTCTCCAGCGTCCGCGTCCAATGCTCAGTAAAAATATGTAAAAACAGCGCTCCTCCTACTTAAGAGTAGGTCCTCTTATACCCTAATACTAGCTTACTAAACAGAAAAGTTACATTTTTGGGGACGAGAGTCACTCTAATTGGTCCATTTGGGGAGTGGCACACCTCATTATTCTTCTCCTTGTTCTAACCAGTTCTTAAGAATGTATATAACTTGATCCTTTCTCACGTTCAGGACATTACCAATCCAATCAACAGTCTCTATTTGTATCTTCTTTCTGATACTTTATTTTGAACAGTTCATTGTCCATTCACATATACACTGCGACTTCTCACGCTCTTTCGCTAAGCCCCCCTTGGCACACGCTCGGGTGATAAGGTCATCACAGCCTTGATCCCGCTTCTATCCCAGGCTTTGGAAATAACCACGTGATGCTTTCATTTACAGCTTCTTTTCTTTCGTTTGGAAGCCATCTTGCGCACGCGCACTTTAGCTTTTTCGCCTCAGCAGCCATTTCTACAGCACGGCCTAGCAGGCCTAAGCGAACTATCATAGAAATAAACAGAAAATAGTTAAGAATAAGGACAATAAGCCTTTTCGTTTCCCTCCCATCATTCTACGTACCCCAATTAGGTGTTCCCTAGCAGAAGCAACATATAAAGCTATTCCTTACTTACCAATCGCTTTATTTTGCCACCATACAATTTACTACGAAGCACAAAATCTTGCAATATTATTCTAATTAGTACGCAAATCATTGTTAGCGTTATTCACATTAACAATTGTAAGTGGATTAGTTTGCACATGAAGTGGCATGTTACCAAAACATTTATGAAAAAAACATACGTTGTTGGTTATTCACTGAAACGAACAATTTTATTAATTATTAATGTTAATATTAGGGGGTTCAAAAATTTTTCATTTACCTTGCTCCATCAACTTTCACCGAACAATATTTGCAACCCAGCAGGTCAATTAAGGGACACGGCAAGTGCCTTTCATAAAGCATGGTGTTAACATTTAGGAGTTTTACATCAAGGCACTAGTGCTATTCGACATTTAATCTCTGGAGTGTTTCCACGGGTTGCTGCCCCAGTTTAGAAATGTGGTTTCATCACTAATAATGTGTTTTCGCTGTCAAGCTCAAAATGCTACCCTTCAAGCTGTTAGCAGATTTGACATTATGGTTCGTACTGCCAATCACTTGGCCTCCCGCTGTGTCCTGGGGGCGGGGGGGGAGGGGTACGATGACAATGCATGTCTTTGGGGAATGTCCATATAAAAACGTAAGACAACCGATTTTTATAAAGGAGGGGAGCACGGCAGAAGACTTAAGTATATAGATTTTTTTTTTTTTTGGATAAGTAGCGTGCGGTCAACGAGGTTTTCTGGTGTATAGAGGGTACCATGGATGCCGCGTCCCTTCCAGTTGCGTTACTATGGAAGAGAGCGAGTAGAAACTCCTGTTACATAACCTACTAACCTCCTTCGGGATCAAAGGAAGCACACCCATCCCCATTTCCGCTGGTGTATGTAAAACTCACAGCTCTGGTTAGTTTGTCTTTTTTTTTTTTTTTTCTTTTTTTTATATATACACCAGTCAGCCAAAATACTTTATTTCGATCACATAGATCTGTAGAATTTGGGGTTCTGGCGTATAGAATGGCTACTCGGAAGAAAACTAAATGCACAAACCATACAGCGTAGGGAGAATCCAAATTAACTTGGAAACTCAAAACATATCAAATATAACGAGCATGACTTACTACCACAAAATAAAATAGAACGCTATCAAGCCTGCGGCCTACAATCAATATTAGCGATTCAGACAATGCTGCCTTTACTACTCACACAGGAACATAAAATATCAATCCCAAAGTGTATTTTGACTAGTGGACCAGTTAAGGACCTGGTACACTACCATCTTATAATTTATAGGAAGCACCGCTGTGGTCCCTAGGCTCTCCTGCGCCTCTAAAATGCCTGGTAGGTGGGTGGACATGCGTGTTCCGACTGTCTTCCAAAACCCCATGCACTACTCACAAGCAGGCTACAACGTTGCTTGCGGGAAATTAAAAGCCCGCATCTTGATCGATATTTTAATCCAAAACTTAGAACACGGAAGATGGCCGCACCTGGTCCGCTGCCGCTCTCTCTCCAGGCCGCACCACAGCCAGAAGCCCAGCAAAGCACTGTTTAAATTCAAAACTGCCCGCTTTAAATTCCTTTAAACTACTGCCCGTCAACGATTGGCCACCTCCGAAATCCTACTTCGAGCTTATTGGTCAATGAGAGGAACACCCACGTTACTGAGCAACAGGAAACATAGCCTGACGTCAAAGCGCATGGACGCTACCAGCTCGAACGCTGTCATAGACATAGGACATGGAGTTTTAAGATTTCGCTCTCTTACTTTCAGTTACTGCTCGCCTGCTCCTTCAAAACAGCGCTGCAGGGGTTATATGAAAGCTGGAATTGACAGCACATAAATAATTTAAACTCCGGTGGTACACTATTTTGGGAAAGCATAGATTTCTTCTAAAGTCTTATGGAAGTAGAACAAGCATCCAAACAAAAAGTGGCCACACCTTCAGAGTTCTGAGCCAGGCAGCAGAACTGCAACATGAGAAGCAATAAAGGAGCCTCTCTGGAAAAGATTAAATAAAGCACCGCAGAGTGGGAGAGCGAGCCCTCTTCCTCCTCCTGAGACAGCTGCTCCCGAGGCGGATTAACCACCACAACAATAATAGCCCGTGGGTTAACAAGTGGGAGGGGGGGCGGGGGAGTGCGGCTGAAGTCACACACAGCGTTTCCCTTGCGGGAGCGAGCCTTGGGCATCATCTGTTTGGAAGTTAATTACAAACAGATGGTTTGAAAGCTCGCACCCGCAAGGGAATCGCCAAACGTGCAATGCAAAGCGTGCACGTTTTTGGACCAAAAAGTGAATTGATTTGTAAAGGTCTCCGCGCTGCGTAGGCGAGACCTAAAACAAAAATGTTAGTAATGGCCCATTACAGAGTGGCTTACTGCTGATCATTTGTTTTAAACTTAAACAATGCACTGCTATCAGCCTAATGCTTCTTTTAAGCAGAGCCTGGTGCCCTTCCACCCCACCCCCTGGATCAGTTAAGGCCCCCCCAGGGATGCCCGCCCCCAAGTTTGAACACCTCTGCTCTAGAGTGTGATACTTAAAGGTTTGCATCCTGTGGAATATGTTTGCTTTTTAACATCCTATCCCGTAGATCTGCGTAGCCTGCTGGGTTGTTCTGCAATATGAAGATTGAGCCTGGTAGTTCTGTACCCTCATAATCAATTATTTGAAACCACTTTGGGGGGGGAACAGAGCAAAGCTCCCTCAATACTATTCCTTGAACAGTGGCATCTCTAAAAGTAATCCTTGTAGTGAACGAGTGTCCTATCTTTTATGTAGATATGAGGTATTCAAATGAAGCATGTTATGTGAATTGCAGTACTATAAAGTCATAAAACTGATTGTAGTTAAAAAAATATTTTGCAGACTTTTGTGCTGAAATCGTTATGATTGATTGCATCTTAACATCGTAGTAAACTTAACTTTTGTATCACATATATGTATACATGGAACATGCCTATGCAAATATGGGTAACAGTTTTGACTTTAATTTTAGTGTCCTACATCTATGTCTAGAAATGCGGAAGTAACTGTGTATTTAAATGCAGATTATTCACAACGCCATTTGTCGTGAACAAGGCTTAGATGAGCCGAAACGCATTGATTGCATCTTTTGCTTGAAAACATCATCCTGAATGTGCTGTCAGAATTCCGATATCTTGTGTGAAAAGGAAAGGGGTTGAAGGACATATACACCCATACATGCAAACTAATTTAAGCATTCTTGGTAGACTCTGACAAACATTACTACGGTCTGTGAAATGGGGTAGTGGTCTTTGGATTGTCTTAATTGCTCCTGCTTTCCTTTCCTCTTCACACCACTCTCTTCTCTCGGTGAGACATGCTCTTTCTTCTCATATCTTTCAGAATCCCTCCCTTGCCAATCGCACACCTCACTTCTTTCCTCTTCAGCACCTTCTTTTCACTTTCTTCTGCATGTGCTTCCTTGCTTCTCCTTCATTCCACCACAAACACCCAGTGCACCCACTCACCTGTAAGAAAAGCATTTTCTTTAACTTCCTCCCTGTCAATATTTTGACTCCTGTGTATCTCCTTCGCACACTAGGGCAATTACAGATGGGGCACCAGTCCCATTTGCCCCCCACCCCCCTCAGCTGACACCACTATCATTTAATATCACAACCTTGCCACGTAAAAATCATGCTTTTGCGCTTGAACTGTAAGACCAGCCTTCAGCACCTGAACTCTGTAGCCAGGATACACTGATAGTCCATGAAGTTGTGAACGCTTTGACAGTGTGAGAAAATGCACTGCATTCACTTTGCAACAGTGCTTAATTTGTAAAAAACACAAGTGCCAGGGTCCCCGTCAGGAGGCCACTGCAGCTTGCACCACCCATAGTCTCTGCCAGATCTCCCAATGATAGTACCAACACATGTCACACTCCTACACGTGTGACAATTCAGACTATTCCACGCCCCCTAAAGTGATAACATTGGCTTGGTCAGTAGGTATTAGTCTTTGTTAATGTATATCGTAATATTAAACTGTTAATGTCCTTGTCTCAAAATAAGATAAACAACGCAACCATGTGGCAGACTTTTAGAAGTGCCGGTGTGGAAAATGAACTGCCGGTGTCAAGCACTGGAAACCACCAGCTCCAATTAAGAATTGCTTTGCAATAAAGCACCATCTCGTGCTCCCAGAGTAGACTACATACCTCAGTACATGAGGGGCATGTCCTGCCCTCAATTCAGGCTGTAGCGTTTCTGCACAGCAGCAGCACAACTTTGGGTTAGTCTTTGGGAAGTTCAGGATTTTTCAGTGATCACGGGCCTGAGCACTTGCACAATGCAGGACCACTATCACCTTTGGTACATCATGCACCAACAATCTTGGCATTAGTTGTCATTTTCCATAATTATTCCCAGTCTTTGAGTTTGCCATCTAGAAATGATGATGGGCAAACTCTGTTGGCACGCATGCTGGGAAAAAAGGAATGATTTTTAAATATAGTGTTGTCCTTGTACCAGCTGAAAAGCCCAGCATCTTTCTCCTTTCACTATTGTTTTACCCCTTTTGTCAGAGGCTCCTCCTTTCTTTCTCCGAACTACAGCTAGCAGCAGTGACCCATTTTTGCTTTGAAAAATTAGCCTATCCCCTGCCCCAATCTACTGCTTTGTTTAGGTTTTTTAGGAACGCAGGTGTACCATGTTCCAGATAGAGGTGGACGAGCAACTGAAGGCTCAAGCATGCTGGAAAGAAATGTCTGAGTCTGGCTCAGTCCGAGGATTCTCAAACCTAAAACAAGCTGAGTTTCCATATTGCTTTTGCAGGGCGCTTATGCTCTCAGTTCACACCCTACCCTGACTCCCCACCACCTGTGCACGGGTGAGGTGCTTGACACCACAGACTTTTTTCATGTTTGATAACGGGTTAGCGTTGTTCAAATGGAATGATCATTGAACCCATGGACTTCAGAAACATGTTCTGAATGAGACCTTATAAAAGTGTTTTCTCAAAACGTTTGACCACCAAAAAGTTATACAGTGGCGACTGGTGATATTTGAAAGTGGTGGGCGTAAAAGTTTGGTATGACTTTTATGTAGTTAGCGACGCGGGCAAGCTTAATGGACAAACATGGGGTCCAGGCTGGATCCTCCTCCAGAAGAAAAAATTGAAGAAAAAAAAATCTGAACATCTTCAACCACCTCTTTCTTTTTCAGCACCCTCTTTTCACTCTTCCCCGAATGCAGTTCCTTGCATCTCCCTCACTTCACCACGTCCAAACATACACTGCACTCACATTTAAGCAATTTATTTTACTTTTGCCCTGTAAATATGTTGCCATCTGTGCGCCCCCCCCCCCCCCTTTCACCCACATTTTCACAAAATTGCAATTACAACTGGAATATATGACCATTGTTCTGTGTGGTCTCCAGAGAGGCCAACCCACTGTCGGACACTTTGCTTTGGCTTCAGGGTCAGCGTCAGAGCTCTCAATCAAAGCCTCTCATAAACATCTGCACAGCTCAAAGTATGCACGGAAACACATACAGAAAGAAACACAACATGATTAAATAACTAACTCTTGAGGGAGGCAAGATTAAGTAAAACTTGAAATAAGAGAGGAACTAAATCGCTGACATGCATTGCCTTAACGTTTTTAACACTGGTTGTTCATAAATCAATCCATATTTTTGCCATTAATGTTAAGGGCATGAAGATCAGGCCCGTTTTAATGCCATATAGTAGATAACTGTCTATTGTAAGCACATATCTAGTCTTTGCCTTTGAATAGGATATTTGTATCAACATCACAAGGGAACAAGAACACTGGCCTGTTCGTCTTTTGCATCCATTTCACGGAGGAACAAATTCTGCAGCTCCACTTCTAACGGAGCAAGCAACCTCCAGACAGGGCCTGGGTTGTTACAGTGGGGGAGGTTAGCGTGGCTTGGGGGTCTCAGAACAAAATACATAATAGAAGATTAGCATTCAAACACTTACCATTACGGAGTACAAGACATCAAAACACACATGAGGTGCTTGCATCCACTCCTACGTTTGACGAATGGGAAAGGGTGGGATCTATGCCTGTGAATGATGGATGGCTCCTCTCACGCAGGGAGATGCCAACGCCCCAAACCATGACTCTGGCAGCGTCACTGTCCTATAGAAAATACTGCCACAGACTACAATGGCAATGATTCATTATGAAGGGCTTTAGAACGGTACGCCCTGTGTTGTGCGTCCCAGTTCAGAAAGTTGATTTACTGCCTAGCATCTGTCTCCTGATTCAGAGCGGGGCAGAGCAGGCAGCCTGGGACACACAGTCCAGACTTGAGTACATCGATTTGTTTAGAGATACAATCATATTTCTTAATCTATTTAATATTTGTACAGGAATGTGAAATTTCAGGGGGGCACAGCCCCAGGGCCCTAATGGAGAATCCGGCCCTGGAGGCTAGACACCAGTGCCACTAGATATGCAAGCAACGGATTACTCGGTGCCAACACTTCTCTCTCACAGAGCTCTGAAGTTTCCCAGGTCCTGGTCTGAAAAGCTCTTCCTGTTCCTGTTTTTGCTTTGCATTCTAGGTTCGGCAGTTCTGTTTATCCCATTACGAAAAAAGAACTGCAATTTCCAGTGTGCAAATATAAATGGGCGTGGGCAAATTGTAAATTAAAGCTGCGTAATTTGAGGAATTTAATTTTACACTTCAATTCCATTAATACGACGTTGTGTAATTACACCACTGTTCATGGCAAAAGTATAGTACTGGAGCTCAGGAACAATGCGAACAACAAACTCAAGTGGCTCTTGTTTGTGGCAATCATATTTTTGCATTATTTATGTTGGCGTGAAATACGTCCTCACGTCAAATTAATGCAAGGACCCATTTAGTGGTAAAATCTAAATGACAGATTTGCATTTCATGTAATTACTCATAATTTTGCTTAAAGAAGACCATAAATCAAACCCTCCAAGTTGACAACACTGGTGCAGAACGGAAAATTCTCATGAGGGGCCTTCAGATTTAGGGAGGCAGATAATATGGGGGCCCTGGCCTTGCTGAACACCTTTGTGACTACAGCCCTAGGGGAGCCAGTTCCATCAAGAAGGGTGTGATGCAATCACATTTATTCAGGCTCTGGATAAGAATGCTGCTGCATGTAGGATGCCCTTAAGTCTGGTTTATTCCCGGTTATTCTTTCAAAATTCATGTGTGTATGGAGAGCTGCAATGCAACTTCCACATAAAGAGGCAGATTTATGTAGCCTTTGCGTCACCCTTGCATCACGCAAGTCAGCGCAGGGCAACACAAAGGCTTATTTGGGATTTACAAAGCCATGCAAGGCCTGATATGCATGGCCTTGTGTGGCTTCTGCTGCACTGCTACATTTCTTAGTGGTAGGCAGTCCATGAGTGGAGCATGGGTGTTCTCGTGCATCCACCCAAGAATTTCACGAAATTCCAGATTTACTAAGGTTTGTAAAGTTGGAATTGCATGAAATCAGTATGCATCCATACACCTACCACAGAGGTGTAAGGAGGATACATTTTGTTTCTCCTCATTATTTCCTCATTGATTGTTTTTATGCAGACTGGTATCATTTCCTGCTCTAAATCAATTCTTCCCGTAACACAGGCACCCATTCACCATTGTGCAAGGGTGCCTGTGTTGGCGTTAGGCAGCCTCAAGAGTGCCTCAGATAGCTGAAGAGTTCCATATCTTAGTAGATATGGCACTTTTCAGCTCTCTCCCATTTATGCACCGAAGTGCAGCAACATTCCTTGCTGTGCTGCGTTGCGTGAATTCTTTATAAATCCGCCCCAAAGAGTTTATATCATAGTGCCCCGGGAAACTTTTGTTTGGTTTCTGTGGTTTGCATGAGGACTTACCCCACACCTGGCTACTTAGGAAAGCGGATATTTATCCAACAAGCTCCTGCCCCTTCATGCCGCCAATCTATGATTACATTTGTGGAGATGATCAGCATAAGTAAGACTTTGTTATACAGCAGCATGAGGTAACTTTCACTCAACATATTCCAACATTCTCTGCAGGCACTACCCAACCTTCACCTAAAGGGAGGCAGGCCCAGCTGAGGATTGGTGCACACTCTGGTTCAGTCAAAGGTCTGGGGCTCGACGTAGTCAGTGCTTTCATTCACCCTTTGGTTCCTGAGAGGGTCCTTCACTCTTGGGTTTACTTTAGAGAAGTCCAGGACATGGAAAATGGTAAGTAGTGGACTTGTTTTATTAGCTCTTAAGCATTCATCACCAGCCCTTCTGCCTCAAGCTACTCCAGTCTTTTAAGGCCACTATACACAATATATAGTCCTAAGCCACAAGCAAAATCTATAACTTAGGTCAGGGCCTTCAACAAACTGGTATAGTTCTAGGTAGAAGGGCTATAATGCTATTAAAATATTCCACCCACTGTGGGAAGAGTGTTATAAATTAAACCGAGTGTCTGCCATTGAACTGAAGTAGGTCTATACCAGCCTGTACTGGCCCTCTGCCACTCCATTGACTTCAGGGAGGTCTCAACATTTCAGGGTTCTAATTAAGCAATGTTGTGCAAAGGGGAGGCACTTCCAGGTGGTTGTTGACTGCGTAGGAGTCGGAGAGCCTGATGTGAAACCAAGGGCCCTAAACTACACCAGTCATTAACTACAAATCGGAATTACCACCCACTTGGATAATATTACTATTCTAAATCAGGCCCTTGAAATGGGAGATGAATTTCACAAATTTGTTTAGTAGATGGTGTGCAGTTAATTTAGATGAAACGTTAACTGTTGGATACCTACTAGATTTTTTTTGGTTATGCCATTTTTGCCCTATTAAAGTGCATTGTAGTTATTGCCTGTTATAAGTCACAGAAAGTAGCTTATGGAATTGGTAATAACATATTTTTGTCACAATCTATATATTTATTGGTGGTATGATACTAATTTTAGGAATTGTGGAGTTCTAAGGTAAATTCAACCAATTCAAAATTGTGATCCTCTGCTGGGATTTGATGGCCTATCTTTGAGATAAAATGGTATTCTTTAATGATTCTTGTTGAAATTTTGGATAGTGCTTCAGTAGCTAAAATGAGAGCACATTTTCTATAAATCCACACATCTTCCTCATCCATGTGAGAAAGAATAGTTGTGAGTAAAACGTGCACTTGCAATAGAAGTAGCAGTGTGTCAGTTGATTCCCTGGTGTTCTGCTGTAGCATCAGTTGAAAGTTCTGATGGACAATTAGAGTGCTAACTTTCTATATTCATCAAAAATGACAGGCTCCCCGGAACACAGTATTGCTGTAATATGAGCTGTATCACTTAGGCTGTTTTCTATGGAGGAGACTGCAGTAAATGATCAGGAACAAACTGAGTGATTTAATTTTACCATGGAAGTACTTGGTGCTGCAGGATGCTAACATGAGGACACATTTCTCAAATATGCTCCTCATCCATATAAGAAAAAATGTTTGGCATGCGGAGTGAAACTTAACACAACAGCAGCAGCCATCTTAGTTGATCCCAGTATTATTGTTAGAATTATTGGTTGGTAACTGTGAATTACAGGTTGTGTTTTTCATCCAGGGGTTCTGAGAGACATCAAATAAACAAGAGCGAAGCACGAGTTGTCTACCACTATGAATCCAGAGGGGGAAAAACATTCCAGTAAATCCCTTTTTTTTTACACAGCCATAATTTTATGGTATGTATGGCCTCCAAAATCATCTGCCCCTGCTTTCAACTGCCACGCAGGGGCAGAGGGGTAATGGGGGAGCCTTACTTGCATCGCCTCAGCTCCTTGATCCAATTGTGAAAAAAGTACCATTCTTGCCATGCTTAAACAACCCCATCACCTTCCCAGCCTTCCTTCCCCCCTCCTGCAGCTGTGCTGTTGTCCTTCGGGAAGGCAGAGCTGCCCTGACCTGCTCTGAGAGCCCTGTCAGCCTGGCCTGGAAGGCCTTTATGACCTAGCAAAAGTGGGTACCCAGTTTTGTCATCAACTATTGCTACAACGCAGCAGTTGGTGACCAGATTTAGAAACTGGTGTAAAGGATAGAGGTTTTTATGCTAATCATCAACACGAACCAATGAAATTTAAATGCATACGTTTATTTGAGCAGGAAATGACAGAGAAACCGCCCGAGCTGCTCACGGGCACCTTCTAACCGTACACCAACTCCCCACAATTCAAATGTTAACATTCCAAGGAATGTCGGCTCCACACCAACCTTCCGCAAATGAGTGTCACAAGGCGATGCAGAGCACAGACCAAAATACGACATGGGTCTTTCCCTTTACAACCAACATAATCAATGTGTAATATATTCTTCATAACATGCTTACAAATGCAGCTGTCCAATATATCAAACAGTGATGTGAAGAAGGGCAAAACAAACAAAAAATAATAAATAACTATAAATAAAACAACTAACAAAATAAATTTACTATATATCTACATAAAAAAACTAACAGGAGCAGAACAGATATAACAATAACAGAAACTACTTGTACCTCACTGGAATCGTACATTCCCTTGCACTCCTCCGCACAGGTTGAGACGCATTCAAACCTGACTCATGCAGATTTTATGACCAAGACCCATGTCTCAGATTTTCCTGTGGAGACACATTTTCTTCAGCAAAAAACCAACATTTTTGCTTTGTTTTGGTTGGGTAACACATTGGGTATATTCCACCAATGGTGACTATCAACACATACTGCACTGCCACATTTTGTCAACCTTAACTGGTTCCGAAAACTTGGTGTCTCCCCTCTTAACAAACGGATTTCTTTAAACATTCATGGTCCCCCAACAACTGGGTTAACACACACTTCTTACCATAGTAATCTTTTTACCAGCGTTGAGCACTGGTAACATTTGCGCGTACAACAGTGTATAACCCCTCAAGACACTTTTTTTTTTTTTTTTAAAGCCACCTTGACATCCAAGCAGGTCTGAATTGGGTCGTGGGTTTCCTACCCCTTAGTAGCTCAAAAGGGGAAACATTTGTTGATGAGTGGGGCATGGTACTGTAAAACCACAACCTAGTTTGAATAGCTGTGTCCACCACACATCTGTTTGACAAAGCCCATTACACACACTCTGCCAAAACATGGTTAAACCACTCAACCAGACCATTGGTTTTGGGGTGATAGAAGGAACTTTTGGGATGTTTGATACTGCTGGTCTTTAGGAAATCTTCCCCATCTGATAAAACAAATTGAACCCCATTGTCTGAAACCAGAACCTCTAGGTAACCTTCTCACACAAATATATCTTTCAGAAAATTTAATACAGCTTTAGAATCAGTTTCTTTGATCTGGCTGCCGGGCATTCAGAATAATAATCAGTGAGTACTTAGGCATATCGTGAGTGGCTGGGAAGGGAATTGAACTGTCCCGTTAAGTCAATACCCAGCTTTAGCCATGGATCAGCGGGACATTCAGTGGGTTTTAAAGGGGATTTGGCTGTCTCCAGAGTCTTGCCACTAGTAGAGCACACAACCCAGTCCTTAACAAGCAGATCAACTTCCCTGTCCATCTGCGGTCCCCAAAATGCCGAACGCACTCTGCGTTCTATAAATGTGGCCCCTAAATGTCCCATCACTTAGTTTTTTTTCTAAAATCCGCATCCTGAGTGTCTCTGGAGGGATCAATATATCAGATCTCATCACTAATCCATCTTCCAGAGACCATTCCTCAGACACTTTACTGAATTGTTGGATACTAGGGTAAATTGTTCGTGTTTTTTTTTTTTTTTTTTTTTTTTAGGCCATCCCTCCCTGATGTACTTGGATACTTTGAGATCGACATCTTCACCAGTGGCAGCCTTCCACTCCACTTCAGAAAACTGATCCATTTTCTCCACCTCCACAGCAGCAACCAAACAACTTTCATCAACATCATTCTCAGAGACACTTCCCTTGCTGGGAAAATGTGATAGTCTGCTGTAATGTTTTTGACCCCAGGAATGTGTTCTACATCAAATTGAAACTGTAGTAGTCTCAAGGAAAACCTGGCCAACCGAAGTGTGTTTTTGGAGTTGGTGCCTCCTAGAATGAACACTAAAGGCTTATGATCAGTTGACCGAATAGTGCAATTCGGCATCGTGGAGAACTCTTGAGACAGATTTTTTTTTTATTTTTTTTATTTTTTAACCCAACCGTTATTCCAGAGTTGGCTGCTACGTTGCCACTCATTCCTTCCATTGAAGCCCAAATCAGTCTACCCTGTTTCCGTGCCCTCCTACCTTTTTGTTCGTAAAGATTTTTCTTCATATTATACATACCTAAAAATCGTGATCTCCACTCCACAAATGTTGGGGGATCTTGCCTGATCCATCCAGATGCCAGACACATTTGTTCCTTGGCCATTGCAACAAAAATTAAATAGACCCCCACCTCCCCCTCCGGATAATCCCTCGTCTTGACTGACCTCCAGGAGAATTGCCTAGGGCGTTATATTCACCCGCCGATTCAGAATCTGGCCAACGAAGAGTGCTACCTCTTGTATAAAATTCGCCAGCCGGGGGCAAGTACTAAACATGAGTACTAGATAGGCTCCTTCCGTGCCACATCTATGGCATTTTGAGCACGCCCTCTTTCCCATTTAAATAACTTCTTGGGTGTATAATATAGATCAAACACGGTCTTAAAATGTTGGCTCCTAAGACTTGCGGTCAAGATTACCTCATTACACAGCTCTAAAGAAGTCTTCAGTAGTGGTCTCTTTACCCCGTAGCCTGGCCTCCCACTTATCATTCTGTAATTCCATATAATCTGGAAGCTCCTCCATCAGAGCCTGATATATCTGCCCAATTCGGCCCCCATGATCTACTATATCTACTACTGGGTATTTGACAACTGACAATTGATTTTCATCTAGATTGCCAAAATAATCCCGAATCTGCAGGTATTTATAAAATTGCTCCTTGGTTAACCCACATTTTTGCTGCATCTGTACAAAAGAGCACAATTGACCATTATCAAAAAAATCTCCCAGTTTTAACACACCACAGGCCTTATATCGATTGCACATACCATCATGAAATATGCCTGGTAGGAAAGGGGAATTCCACAGGGGGATATACCAGTTTATTTTAGTGATATGAAGTTTCTTTTTAATCTGACCCCAAATCTTAAAGGCCCCTTCAAGTCTCTTAAACTTAGTCTTTTTATAGTAACTTTTCGCTGGATTCCTTAAACACCCCATCACATCAGAGCCTAACATAAGCTGATATATAGACGGTGCTATGGTCGTGTTCCCTTCTTGAGTTTTACCAGGTAATAATGTGGCAAAATGTTGTAACATACATGCCCTATAATATAATATAATACTGGGGACCCCCCCCCCCCCCCCTGGCCTCCGTTTTTTTGTTTTGTTGGTAAAATCATAAATCTTGAGGCCCGTATAGGTTTCTTAAACTGCCACATGTAGCTATTACATAAACTATCCAGTTTAGTCAGCCAGCTCTTATGTATCAAGTGGGATGGTTCTAAATATATACAGTAACTTCAGGAGTACTGTCATTTTCAATACGTTACATCTCCGATACAACGTCAAATGAAGAATATGTATTCTATGCAAATTTAATTTTGCTAAAGAGTGGGGCTAAATTTAATTCCACTTTCTTCCCAATGTTGGGTGTGATAACCACCCCGAGATAGGTCACCTCCTTCACCAAGCGGTGGTCACCAGAATCTGTGCCTTCATTGCTAATAACTAGAGTCTTCCCCTCGTTGAGATGATATCCTGAGACAGCCCCAGATCCCCACGCTTCCTCCTCGATATATATTTTAATGCATTTTTAGCGTCTGGGGTTATAATGGCTACATCGTCGGCATATGCCAATACCTTATATTGTGCTTGGGATACAGCTACTGGTTGGATCTTATTACGTTCCAATCGCATTAAAAACAGATCGATATATAGGGCAAATAATCCTCGGGTGATACTAATTTGATTGGACGCCTTGCCCATTATTTGCAACCTCGCTTTAGGAGCCTGGTATAGAACCCTAATTGATTTAATAAAGCTCTGACCGAGTCCCTTCTACCTCGATACGTCTCAGAGATAATCACAAGAGACTCGGTCAAAGGCTTTCTCTGCAGCCAAAGGCTTTCTTTGCAGCCAAAAACCCCCAGTGATGATTTATCGACTTCTGCTAAATCCAATAGCGTGATCACTCTACGCACATGATCATCAGTACCCCTCCCTGGAATAAAGCCGTACTGGTAGGGAGATGCAAGCTTCAAGAACCTTGCTGAGTCTCATTGCTAGAACTTTTGAATAAATTTTAGCATCAGCATTTATCAGAGATATTGGTCTATATGACCCTGGGTTCAGAGGGGGTTTACCCTTTTTTAAATATCACAATATTGGTTTCCTCCCACGATGGTGGAATTACCCCTTCTAGCTGCGCTGCTGTAAATATAAGGAACATAGCCTCTTGAAGCTCGGGAAGGAATACTCCATAAAATTCCAACAGAATTTTATCTGCCCCATCAGCTTTGCCCCTTGCCATTGCTTTAACTGCAATCGCCAGCTCTTCAGCCAATATATGCATTTCCAAAACCGCTTTATCCTCCTACTCTATTGGGTCCCCTCAACTGTGCTGAGGAAATTAGAGCACCGGTTTGGCTGTGGATCTATATCTTCTTGATACAGCTCTGCATAATATGCACGGAAAATTTCTAAAATTTCTATCAGCACTTCCGTTCTCCTCCCCTGTTTATCACAGATATCCTCAATCCCTCTTGCTGTCTCCTTCTGTCTAATACGATGTGCTAACAACCTGCCTGCATTATCCCCATATTCGTAGCGTACTGCCCTATAATTCTGATATCCGGCAGCCACTTACTTGCTGTAATATTCGTTGATCCTGGCCTTAAATACTGCTTACTTCTGCACAGTATCTCCAGTATCCATCCCCAGCCAAATTAGCTTAGCTAGATCACACTCCTTTTGGAGAGTACTTCATACATTTCCTGTATCTGTCTCCTATCTTTTTGTTGTTTAGACAAGCTATAACCCCCCACCCCCTCCCCCCTTACTCCCGCTTTTGAAGGTTCCCAGACCATCCCCGGGGTGGCTGTACCCTGATTATCTTAAAAAAAAAAAAAAAAACCTTCACCCACTAACTCATATGGACCAGGTAGTGCTCATTCTTTAATAGGCCTTAAAAGAAAGCTTAGACCCTGGACATTCGACAAGAAGCTGTCTTACACATTCTAATATATGAGGGTTATGATCTGACATCATCCTAGGGAAAGATTGAATCTCAATCTGCCTCCCTAGTGAGGCCGAGATGAAAAAATAATCCAGAGGTGCCAGTTTACTGTGAGGGTGAGAGAAAGTATAGCCCGGATATTTCAATTCCCCTCCATACATCAATCAGACCATGATCCTTAAGTTGTTGCACAGCCTTGTAGACTAACGGCTTCGTACCAGAATACGGGTCTTTCCCCCCCCCCCTCCCTTTCCTACTCCTAGATGTATATTAAAATCCACACAAAGAAGAATAATAAGAGGGGTTGGCCAAGTTGATAATTCCACATTAAGTAGATTATACATCTCTGGGTCATCCAGATTGGGGCTGTATATAGAGCATATTGTTGCCCTACCTGTAGCTATACACCTCTTGTCGGGTAGTTCCTAGAACCTCCCCCCCCCCCCTCGGACATGCGCGTTTTGGATGGCCTAAACTGAGGGCTTGGTGTGCAGACACTCTGGACACCCCCACAGGATGAGTCAGCCGTTAGACCAGCTAGCTCTACGGTGCCACTACCACCCGCCTGTATTCTACAGTGGTGTGTGTATATAGTTTCTGGCAACCACTGAACATTACAACCCTGATTCCTCGGGTATCGTGGATACAATACGGTATCTTTCACTCAGTCACTCGTGCTTGCCTTTCTCAGAATACATGGAGTATGACGATTGGAAAAGGTTTCAATAATTTATAGATCAAGCGTCAGTCTAGTGTGAAACATATTTGCTGCGACAATCAAAAGACAGGCGCAGACAAATTTGATCGCTAGCACCAAAATCGTAAATAGCAGATTATATAAAACCATAGCATTGGCGTACTCTTACGATGCGTAGCCTACCTAAGCGTACCTGTTAGACCTGGCATCCTTGGCATGGGTCTCCCTTCCATTTATTTCATAATGCCTCCACTGTTGTCGATATGTTTTTGCTGGACTAGATGCTCATGGGCACTTTGCCACTGCTAATCAGTGCCAAAGTGCAAGTGCTCCCTATTGCAAATTGTGATGTGAATTAGTGACTCCATGTTTGGCTTATTTGAATTACTGTCAGACCCTAGTACAGTGCACTGAGTGTGCCCAGGGCTTGTGAATCAAATGCTGCTGGTGGGCTTGCAGCACTGGTTGTGCCACCCACAGAAGTAGCTTGTAAAGTGTGTCTCAGGCCTGCCATTGCAGAGCCTGTGTGCAGTCTGTGACTGCCATGTCGACTTGGTAAGTGCACCCACCTACCAGTCCCCAAACCTTCCTTTTCTTTATATCAGACACCCCTATGGTAGGCCTACGGGCAGGGTGCATTGTAAGGATAAGGTGGGACATGCCTGGTGTGTGTGGCATGTCCTAATAGTGAATTACAGCCATTTTCGTTTTTCACTATTGCAAGAAGCTACCTGTTCCCCATAGGCCAGAATGGGCAGTTTGATTATAACATCTTATAATCCTAAACTGACTCTGGGGAACTAGGTAGAAATTCGAGTTTAGTATGCCTGAACTCAGAATGATAAAATACATCTTTTAGTGAAGTTGGTTTTAACATTCTGTGTTTGAAAATACCACTTTTAGAAAGTGGGTATGTTCTTGCCTGCCTCTGCCAGCTTGTGTATTGTCTGGTTTGTGCGTGTCAGGGGCTCGGGGTGGCCACAGGAGACAGGGTGAGGCAGCCCAGGGCTGAATAGAGATCTGCATCCAGAGTGGAGGGAGGAGTTGCATCTGGGTCTGAATAGGGCTGTGCATGCCTGCCACAATGCTGGCTCCACCCCCTGCTGGGCGTCTGAGTACCCTGCCCCACATTCTGAAAGGAAAGAAGGAGTCATGTACACAGAGTGCTCCAAAGCTGCACAGAACTGGTTTAAGCTAGGCAAAGGCCTCTCTGCCTCCAGAGAACAAAGAGAATCAGGGTATAAGAGGGGCACCCAGACCCCAGGAAAATTAGATCACTTTTGGGAACAAGAAGAAACCTTTGCTGAGGAGCGGAACCAAGAAGAAACTGAGGAGAGACTATCCCTAAGCCTGAAGTGCTGCTTGGGGGATTGGCCTGCAGAGGTTTGCCTGACTGCCAAAGAAAGGAGAAAGGAACTTTTGCTTTGCTGTGACTTTCATCAACTTGTGAAGGATCTCCAAGGGCTTGGAAGAGAGCTTGCCCCCTGATCGAAGTCCCAGGACCATTGGACTTCACCCCCTTTGTGAATTGCTGCTGGGAACTCTGTTTCAGTGGCTACAGAGGTAGGGAGCTGTGACCGACTCTCATGACCGGCTCGGTGTCCTGAAGGCACCGCATCGAGCACCACCCGCATCTTGCAACGCACAGCCTTGGTCTCACCGACTCGACGCCGTCAACGAGCCGTTGCCTGCACTGTAACCTGTGAGCACCACACCTCGCAACGCCTCGCTACACCGAATCGAACTGGTCCGACCGGCACGGTCACTGCTGCTGAGTTCGAGTCCTGTGACCGCACCGGAGTTGTGCCCCGCTCGCACGCTTCGCGACGCACCGCCCGACTCGCACCGCTGTCCGGACTGATCGACGCCAGCTCCCGAATCCGGCTCCGTCGCCGCACCGCAACCTGCCAGCATTGCATCGAAGCACCGTCTCGCCCTGCAACGCACGGCCTTGGTCTCACCGACTCCGTCCTGACGACGTCAACGAGTTGCTGCCTGCACCGCATCGAGGGACAACGCGTCCTGCACCACTTCAATTTTGCACCGCGACGTAAAGCCATCCGGCTCGCACGCCCGTGCCTGCCGCTTCAAGTAAAAGGTACTGTGACCGAGTCTGTCTACGCTTGTGTCGGCCTGTCTCTACGCGGTCAGCTGGATTTGTTAGACTCTGTTTGTTCTTGACATCGCCGTAGCCGGAGGAGGCTACCGACTCGCACAGAACCTGGAATTAAGCTTTTTTGATAAGAACTAAGTATTCTTGACAGTATTGTGGATTATTTTTGTCGTTTATGGTCTTGTGATAAAGCTATATAAAATATTCCTATTTTTATAAATATACAACCTGTGTGGTGTCCATTTGTAGTGTCACTTAATTACTGTATGTGTTCACAAATGCTTTACTCACTGCCTCTGAACTAAGCCTGTCTGCTCGTGCCAAGCTACCAAGAGGGTGAGCAGGGGTTATTTCAGAAGTGTACCTACTCTCCCTGACTAGACTCAAGGGTCCCTATTTGGACAAAGGTACCTACATCTGCCAACTAGAGACCCCCAAATCTAACATTGGTGGTCAGCGGTGAGGATTTTGTACTTGCATTTGTGACTCATGTACAGTAATTGGTGAACACTACCTAGTGAGTGCAGACCAAAACGCAACCGCATACTCTTTGATAGCATTTTTTCTGGGATTTTCTATTTTTGCAACTGCCAAGTTTAATCACCATGGAGAAACCAGCATCAGTAGCCTCTGAGTGTGATTGGGAAGAGGAGAGGCTAGAATGCTACACCCTCAAGCAGCTCAAGCATTTCTGCAAAAAGTTTAAAGTGTCCATGACCGGGCTCTCCAGGAAGGAGGACCTCCAAAAGGCGCTGAGGGCCTGGGTCGAATCAAGGAGTGCCCCTGTAGAGGGGGCAGAGAATGCAGAAGGGCAGCTGGAGTGGCTATTGGGTCTAGGGGCTGGAAGACCACCTTCCCCAGTAGGTAGCAGTGTTTCTGCCAGAGGTCTGTCTCCAGAAGAGTTGGAAGACAGGAAAGAGAGTAGGATGCACGAAATGGAGCTGACCAAGCTCAAGCTGAATGGGCAGTTAGAATTTGAAATGCAAACTAGGAAATTAGCCCTAAAAGAAAAGAAAATGCAGTTTGAACATGAAGGTTTTGAGGGAGTTGGAATTGAAGGCCAAAAGCTTAGAGATTACTCCCTCTGGTGGCAGCACACCGTCCATGCCTGTTGAACCTAGGGTGTATATTCCCAAAGATGTGGTGAAGGAATTTTTTAAGAATGATGATATTGGGCAATGGTTTAGGGCCTATGAGGTAGCCATGACTTCCCACCGGGTCCCTGAGAAGGGTTGGGGAGCGGGGTTGTGGGGTCGGTTCCTTAGTGAAGGGCGGGATACCTGGTTGGACTTGCCCTCTGAAGTCTGAAATTCATACAGCCACATGAAGGAAGCATTAATGTCTAGATGTGGTTTGACCCCTGAGCTTTATAGGCAGAGGTTCAGGAACTGTAAGAAGATTGAAGGCAGTACCTGGGTTGAATACGTGACTTTTTTTTGCAGAGCATTGGATGGTTGGGTGAAGGGTAGCAAAGCGACTGATTTTCAGGCGCTCTTTGATTTGATTGCATGGGAGCACTTGTCCAGTAATTTTTTTCCTGAGCTACGCCAGCACCTGATTGATAGTAAGCTGACTAACCTAGGCAGCTTGCTGAGGAGGCAGACCGCTGGGTGAGTACCCGGGTCCACAAGGGTCACGTGGGAGACTCCGCCAAGGGTGGGCAGGGTCCCCAGCAGAAGAGTGGGGGGGACAAGGGTAAACAGAGGGAGTTCCATAAAGGGCCCCAAAGTGGACCCCAAGGGAACCAAGGGAAAGGTTCCCAGCCTCCCCCTGAGAAGAAGCCAGTGTCCCTGACAGGCCCCCCTGTTCACCAGGGACCACTGGTGTGTTACAAGTGTGGCGCCCCTGGCCACAAGGCAAACTATCCTCGTTGCCCTTTGCATGGAAAACCAGCACCCACTGGTGCAGTCCCCCGGCAGTTGGCTAGTGTAGCCCTGGGGGAGGAGTGGGCTACCCAAGGTGGGGGGGATCCCACAGTGTTTTCCCTTGTCTCATTAGGAGACTCTGAGATGGTCCCTAGGACCCAGCTGCCTGATAACACTAAAAAATACAGGCAGTGGGTGACCATCAATGGCCATAGGGTGGAGGCTCAGACACAGGAGCCAGTGTGACAGCTGTCAAGTGTCACCTGGTGTCTAAAGAGCAGGTTATCCGGTTGTTGCCGCTGACAACAGTCACTGCAAGGTGGCTCAGGTTCCCTTTGAGTGGGGGGGGGGGTCTCGGGTACTCTTCAAGTAGCTGGGAGGCCAGCCATGCCTGTTGACTGTTTGTTAGGGAACGATTTGGAGAGCTCACCTTGGGCTAAGGTGGAGCGGAGTGCGCATTTAAAAATGTTGGGCTTGCCTGATTGGGCATGTGTGACCACCCGGTCAATGGCAGCTAAAGGTGTTCAAGAGGACCTGGAGCCTGAGAGGGAGGCCCAGGTGCCTGCCGGAGAGAGGGAGAGGAGGCAGGGGGCGCGGGAAACCGGCCCCCGAAGTTCCCACGGTCCAGGAGGAGGCAGACCCTGAGGGGGATGCCCTGGAGCCTACAGGGGAACAGGTAGCTGAACTGGGGGAACCTACCTGAGCTGACCCATTGGCAGCAAGAAGGAGGACCCTCCAGGGAAAAGTTCTGCGAGGAGCAGAACGCATGCCCTTCTCTCGTGGGTCTGAGGCAACAGGCCACAGACCAGGCAGCAGGTGACCAGTCTAAATCGCATTGGATTTACTGGGAGAATGGTCTCCTGTATTCAGAGCCTAAGGTTGCTGAGCCTGGGTCAGCCCGTGTGCTGGTGGTACCCCAGCGCTTCAGAGCCTTCCTACTGGGGTTGGCTCATGATGTACTGTTAGGAGGACATCTGGGGCAGGACAAGACCTTTGAAAGGCTTGTCACCCATTTCTATTGGCCCCAGATGCGCAGGAGTGCCGCCACTCACTGCAGGACATGCCAGACTTGCCAGGCAAGTGGAAAGAGTGGGAGGAAGCAGAAGGCTCCTCTCCAGCCATTCCCTGTGGTCAGCACCCCCTTTGAACGGGTGGGTATTGACATTGTGGGGCCACTGGACCCCAAGACAGCCATGGGCAGCAGGTTTATCCTGGTCTTGGTGGACCATGCCACCCGGTACCCTCAAGCCATCCCTCTGAGGACAGTGACGGCCCCCGTGGTGGGACGGGCACTGATGGGAATTTTCTCACGTGTGGGATTTCCTCAAGAGGTGGTGTCTGACAGAGGTACCAACTTCGTGTCCAAGTACATGAAATCCCTATGGCAGGAGTGCGGTGTAACTTACAAGTTCACCACTACTTACCACCCTCAAGGAAATGGGCTGGTTGAGAGATTCAACCGGACCCTCAAGGGCATGATTATGGGTCTGGAAGAACCCATGAGGCGTAAATGGGACGTCCTCTTACCTTGCCTGTTTGCATACCGGGAGGTGCCACAGAAGTCTCTAGGGTTCAGCCCCTTTGAGCTCCTCTATGGACACCCGGTGCGAGGACCTCTGAGTTTGGTCAAGGAAGGCTGGGAGCAATCTCCCAGGAAACCTCCCCAGGATGTATACCGTTACATGCTGGCCTTCAGGAACCAGACTAGGCGTTTCAGAGAGCTTGCTGAGGCAAACCTGGAAGCCAGCCAGGAGGAGATGAAGCGGTGGTACGACCAGAATGCCACTCTGGTCGAGCTTCAGCCTGGTCAGAAAGTGTGGGTCATGGCCCCTGTGGAGCCTTGTGTGCTCCAGGACAGGTGGACCGGCCCTTTCATGGTGGTGGAGCGCAAGAGTCCAGTTACCTACTTGGTGGACTTGCAGTCTCCCAGGAACCCCTTGCGGGTCCTGCATGTGAACCGCCTAAAGCCCCACTTGGAGAGGTCCCAAGTGGGCATGCTCTTAGCTACAGATGATGGGATGGAGGAGGAGACCGAGCCTCTTCCTGACCTCCTGTCAGCCCGATAGCAAGATGGATCAGTGGAGGGAGTAAACCTCTCTACCTCTCTCACACCTGAGCAGCAGGGTGACTGTCGCCAGCTGTTGGGACAGTTCCCTGACCTGTTCTCCTGGTTCCCAGTGTCACTCATTGGTGTGTCCATGATGTGGACACTGGGGACAGTCTTCCTGTGAAGCACAAGGCTTACAGGGTGACTGACAGGGTCAGAGCCTGCATCAAGGAGGAGGTCTCCAAGATGTTTGCACTAGGGGTGATTGAGTCCTCTAACAGCCCTTGGGCCAGCCCAGTGGTCTTGGTTCCAAAGGCTGCTGCACCTGGTGCCACACCAGAACTCCGGTTCTGTGTGGACTACAGGGGACTCAATTCCGTCACCAGGACTGACGCCCACCCCATCCCCAGAGCTGATGAGCTCATAGATCGGTTAGGGGCTGCACAGTACCTCAGCACGTTTGACTTAACGTCTGGGTACTGGCAGATTGCCTTGACTGATGGGGCAAAAGAGAGGTCAGCATTCTCCACACCAGATGGGCACTACCAGTTCCGGGTTCTGCCCTTTGGGATGAAGAATGCTCCTGCCACCTTTCAGAGGTTGGTCAACCAGGTGTTGGTTGGACTGGAGGATTTCAGTACCGCCTACCTGGATGACATCGCAGTGTTCAGTGCCAGTTGGGAAGAACATCTGCGCCACCTCTGGGAAGTGTTGATGGCGCTGCGGAGGGCAGGCCTCATAATCAAGGCAAGTAAGTGCCAGATTTGGCAGGGTTCTGTGGTGTACCAGGTTGGGAGCGGCCAGGTGGCACCCCTCCAACCGAAAATTGATACCATTCTGGCTTGGGAGCCCCCCAAGACCCAGACAGGTGAGCGCCTTCCTAGGACTCACTGGGTATTACAGGAGATTCGTCAAGGGGTATGGCAGCATTGTTGCCCCCTTGACAGAGCTGACTTCCAAGAAGCAGCCCAGGAAAGTGATTTGGACTGACGCCTGTCAAAAAGCTTTTGACACCTTGAAGACTGCCATGTGCACGGCGCCTGTGCTCCAGGTACCCAACTTCTCCAATGAGTTCATTGTTCAGACGGACGCTTCAGAGCATGGAGTAGGGGCTGTTCTATCACAGATCAATGAGGAGGGCCTAGACCAACCTGTAGCCTTCATCAGTAGGAGGTTACTTCCCCGGGAACAGATGGAGTGCTATTGAGCGTGAGGCATTTGCTGTGGTCTGGGCACTGAAGAAGATGAGACCATACCTGTTTGGGACTCACTTCCGGGTTCAGACAGACCACAGGCCCCTCAGATGGTTGATGCAGATGAGGGGTGAGAATCCAAAGCTGTTGAGGTGGTCCATTTCCCTACAGGGAATGGACTTTACGGTGGAACACCGCCCTGGTACAGAATACGCCAATGCTGATGGTCTGTCCAGATTTTTCCGCCTTAGTGATGAGAACTCCCTAGGGGTAGGATAGTTCTCCCCACATTTCAGCTGGAGGGGACACGTGTTAGACCTGGCATCCTTGGCATGGGTCTCCCTTCCATTTTTTTTTTCATAATGCCTCCACTGTTGTCGATATGTTTTTGCTGGACTAGATGCTCATGGGCACTTTGCCACTGCTAATCAGTGCCAAAGTGCAAGTGCTCCCTATTGTGATGTGAATTAGTGACTCCATGTTTGGCTTATTTGAATTACTGTCGGACCCTAGTACAGTGCACTGAGTGTTCCCAGGGCTTGTAAATCAAATGCTGCTGGTGGGCTTGCAGCACTGGTTGTGCCACCCACAGAAGTAGCTTGTAAAGTGTGTCTCAGGCCTGCCATTGCAGAGCCTGTGTGCAGTCTGTGACTGCCATGTCGACTTGGTAAGTGCACCCACCTACCAGTCCCCAAACCTTACCTTTTCTTTATATCAGACACCCCTATGGTAGGCCTACGGGCAGGGTGCATTGTAAGGATAAGGTGGGACATGCCTGGTGTGTGTGGCATGTCCTAATAGAGAATTACAGCCATTTTCGTTTTTCACTATTGCAAGGCTACCTGTTCCCCATAGGCCAGAATGGGCAGTTTGATTATAACATCTTATAATCCTAAACTGACTCTGGGAACTAGGTAGAAATTCGAGTTTAGTATGCCTGAACTCAGAATGATAAAATACATCTTTTAGTGAAGTTGGTTTTAACATTCTGTGTTTGAAAATACCACTTTTAGAAAGTGGGTATTTTCTTGCCTAACTATCCAGCCTGCCTCTGCCAGCTTGTGTATTGTGTCTGGTTTGTGCGTGACAGGGGCTGGGGGTGGCCACAGGAGACAGGGTGAGGCAGCCCAGGGCTGAATAGAGATCTGCATCCAGAGTGGAGGGAGGAGTTGCATCTGGGTCTGAATAGGGCTGTGCCTGCCTGCCACAATGCTGGCTCCACCCCCTGCTGGGCGTCTGAGTACCCTGCCCCACATTCTGAAAGGAAAGAAGGAGTCATGTACACAGAGTGCTCCAAAGCTGCACAGAACTGGTTTAAGCTAGGCAAAGGCCTCTCTGCCTCCAGAGAACAAAGAGAATCAGGGTATAAGAGGGGCACCCAGACCCCAGGAAAATTAGATCACTTTTGGGAACAAGAAGAAAGCTTTGCTGAGGAGCGGAACCAAGAAGAAACTGAGGAGAGACTATCCATAAGCCTGAAGTGCTGCTTGGGGGATTGGCCTGCAGTGGTTTGCCTGACTGCCAAAGAAAGGAGAAAGGAACTTTTGCTTTGCTGTGACTCATCAACTTGTGAAGGATCTCCAAGGGCTTGGAAGAGCTTGCCCCCTGATCGAAGTCCCAGGACCATTGGACTTCACCCCCTTTGTGAATTGCTGCTGGGATCTCTGTTTCAGTGGCTACAGTGGTAGGGAGCTGTGACCGACTCTCACGACCGGCTCGGTGTCCTGAAGGCACCGCATCGAGCACCACCCGCATCTTGCAACGCACGGCCTTGGTCTCACCGACTCCGTCTCGACGCCGTCAACGAGCCGTTGCCTGCACCGTAACCTGTGGGCACCTCGCAACGCCTCGCTACACCGAATCGAACTGGTCCGACCGGCACGGTCACTGCTGCTGAGTTCGAGTCCTGTGACCGCACCGGAGTTGGGCACCGCTCGCACGCTTCGCGACGCACCGCACCGCCTGACTCGCACCGCTGTCCGGACTGATCGACGCCAGCTCCCGAATCCGGCTCCGTCGCCGCACCGCAACCTGCCAGCACCGCATCGAAGCACCGTCTCGCCCTGCAACACACGGCCTTGGTCTCACCGACTCTGTCCTGACGACGTCAACTAGTTGCTGCCTGCACCGCATCGAGGGACAACGCGTCCTGCACCGCTTCCATTTTGCATCGCGACCGTGACGTACAGCCATCCGGCTCGCACGCCCGTGCCTGCCGCTTCAAGTAAAAGGTACTGTGACCGAGTCTGTCTACGCTTGTGTTGGCCTGTCTCTACGCGGTCAGCTGGATTTGTTAGACTCTGTTTGTTCTTGACATCGCCGTAGCCGGAGGAGGCTACCGACTCGCACAGAACCTGGAATTAAGCCTTTTTGATAAGAACTAAGTATTCTTGACAGTATTGTGGATTATTTTTGTCGTTTATGGTCTCGTGATAAATCTATATAAAATAGTCTTATTTTTATAAATATACAACCTGTGTGGTGTCCATTTGTAGTGTTGTCACTTAATTACTGTATGTGTTCACAAATGCTTTACACACTGCCTCTGAACTAAGCCGGTCTGCTCGTGCCAAGCTACCAAGAGGGTGAGCAGGGGTTATTTCAGGAGTGTACCTACTCTCCCTGACTAGACTCAAGGGTCCCTATTTGGACAAAGGTACCTACCTCTGCCAACTAGAGACCCCCAAATCTAACAGTACCTAACCTAGATATGTAGGTGAATCATGTGTATGTAAATGTCAGGATATATCCTAATGGAGCCAAGAACCCCCCGGGGAAGTACTAACCCCTCACCTGATGGTTCTGATTGAAGGACATCGTCTCTGCGTCAAGGATGGCACCCCGCAAGGGATGTCAGGTCTCTGCCTGTCAAAGGATCAGCTTGTCGAGTCTCGGTCCAGCCTGGAAGGAATTCTCTTCTCTTTCTGTAAGGGGGCGTGAGGGTCTTTTATACTAAAGTGGTCACTCCAGGGTTTCTTCTAGAATCGATATGTTTTGAAAACATTCGCTAATCCTTTTCTAAACAAACATGATCCTGCACAGCTGGCTGTTGGCCATGGATGAAAAAAAGTGGTGATCCTTATACAGAATAAATCTGCCGTGCCTGGGGACATGTTTATGTACGTCGGGTACAGGGATTAGGGTACCGAGAGCCTGGTTGTCGAAGAGACAGAAGTAAGCTACTAGGTAAAAGGTCACATGTGTAAGACCGTTATGTCGTGTGGATGGGACAAAATGTATGTACATGATGGGACTATCCTAAAGGACATGACGCCCACTTCTCATCAAAAGGTCAACAAGGTCAGCTTGGTAATGACAGAGTAAAATGCTAAAAGAGGGCATAAAAAATCATTTATAATGAAAGCATACTAAAAGCCCCTTAAATGTCCATTAAAGTAAGGTCTACATTGAATATAATGTCATTGTTTTTCTGAGCACCTCGAAAGCCACTATGTTCAGATAGAGCAGAGACGAAAAAACAAAGTCAGTTCGACCTTCAATTTGGTACATGTTTAAAAATTGTCCAAACGGTTCCCAGCACAGGAAAGGCCAGATTGTTTAAGACTCCTGTGCTGAAGACTCAACATCACTGAACATGTCATCCGCAGGAGGCAGTCCTAGTACCTCCAGTATGATATCAAGTGAGCAGAGGTGATCATCACTGGTTCCCACGGCAGCCGTTGGGGAAGAAGTAGATGCCTGTGTGCCCGAGACTGATGCCTGCACATCCGTGGTGGAGCCGATCTCCGTTCCAACGGGCTGAAGCGTCCCGTGGAGGCTCTAGAAATGCCATCATCAATATGGGAATACGCTGTGGACAACTGTGCACATGGGCCTGTAAAGGCGCCAGGAGCATCCGTATGTCCGGCGGCACAACCGATGGAAGTGTCAGAGGTCCGACACGCGTCCAAATCCGCAAAAGCGGCAGCGGAATACTGGCAGTATGCAGTCAAGGCAGGCCGGTCTGAAAGACAGGAACCAATGCTCACTCAGATCTCGAAGCAGAGGTATACCCAGGAAGAACACCAATCGCTCACAACAACATCGCTCCAGTAGTGTTCTCTCCATGTCTCGAGTGATGACATCCATTGCGAAGCAATAGGAGTAAAATCAGGATGCCCGCTACTGAAAGCAGGACCAAAGGAAGCCCTCCAAAAACGCTTCCAAGTACAGAGTGTATGAATGATGGAATCCCTCCGAAAATGGTTTGAAAGGTGGTTAACAGACCTGATCCAATGTTCTTAAATAAGTGTACTATCCCCTTCGTATCAGACATGTTAAAGATACGATGGACCATTTCTCTGAAATGGAGTGGGAAGTTCGTACGGACCAGAGCCTGTATCTCGTCTGAGGACCTTGCAACTTGGAGATCAAAGATCTCTCGAGCTGAAGTTAAGGCCACATTTTGCTGAAACAGCATGGCTTTCAGTCTGCTCAGAGAATCAAACCCTATGTTAGAAACATTCAGTGAAGGCCACAGTGGTGCATCCCTAACTGTGCGAGCTGGGGGAAACAATACTTGCTTACAACAAATAACCCTGGAGTTGACAGTCACTAGATAAGCAATGCCGGGCGTCACACCACAGCAGCCTTGGTCATTCAGCATCAAGTAACTCCCATTGGAAAGTAACTCAACTGGATGAATTACAGCAGCTGGGGAACCCTTTAGGTAGCAGGACAAGTTTGCTATTGACGCATTACCGCTCCATGCAGCGACACTTCTTTACACACTAAAGACCCACTTAAGGCCTTTTTGCAGTTTGAACCACTCAAGAAAACATCCTTGTCCTTATTACTGCACCTATATGTGTATGGTCACTCCCAGGTTTCTCGTATGTACCCTTCGCCTAACGCTTCATACCTGCCTACTGGGTAATATTTCAGGCAGTCCTGGAATTGGAATGTCGTGATAGGCAGTGTAATATAGCCATGGATTAACCATTCCGTAGACGGTGACTCTGCTACAGTAAAAGGTAACTTCTCTAGTTTTTCAATGAGCAGCATGGTGTACTTCGCATCTCTGCGTGCCATGGTCAATTGTCTTTCGGTTAGATTGTAAGCCGAAAACACATTTGCGTCTTTAATGTATCGCCATGGAATATGGCCAGAACGCAATGATTTGAAGTGTCCAGTTCAGAAGCATAATAGCGTGTAGCTGAGATTGCCCCTGTTGTAGAATAGACCAATCTTGTTCCATTATATCGATAGCCGAGGACACCATATTGCCCAATGAATAAATACGAGACGAGAGTGTGGTCATGCCGTTGTCCACCACAGCTAAGGCCTTTTCTAGGTTAATTCTATTGATTTCACGCATTCTCTCTGCAGCTTCCTGTTGGGAGACTTTCCAAACCTCATTATAGATGGTGTATAAGAAGAGTTTCCTATGTGGTTTCTTGGGACCTAACAAATCCCTAAGATCCATGTTGTCTGACAGAAGGGACAAGTGTTGTTTCACCTGTGAAAGCGTCGCGGTCTTTAGCCAATCTAGGCACAACTGCCCGACACTTTAGGAAGTCGCTACCCCTGGGTCGTGTGTGTGTGTGTGTGTGTGTGTGTGTGTGTGTGTGTGTGTGTGTGTGTGTGTGTGTGTGTGTATATGCCAACTTAGGCTACAAATTTAATAAAAAATAATCTAAAATTGCCCATCTCGGGGTCCTATTTTTGGGATATGAGCTGTCAAGTGAAGGCAAATGCCTGGCCGCTAACTTTTTAGAAAAGTGCGCGCTAATCCATCCTCCAAAGACTGAAGGGTTTACAATCCATTTTAGGATTTCTAAATTTCGGCAGAACATACATTCAAGACTACGCAGAAAGAGTAAAACCTTTCTACGACCTAATCAGACCGGATTTCACGGCAAACAAGTGGACTAAAAAACATACAGACACTCCACATTCAGTTCAAGCTGACATGATCGCTTCAAAACACTTGCAGACACGGGTAAACGTCCGCAACCTGGTAATACGGGTCGTCCCTGGGTTATCAGGGTATACCTACATCACGTTCAATGAAAGTGAGACGGTTCCAATCGCGAACAAATCTCATTTGTACACGAATGCTGAAAATGGATTTGCAGCTACAGAAAAAATACTGACGGCAGTACAGACTGCTGTAGGGAGAGAGCACTAGCACAGGGGAAACGCATCATCGTTGTAACCCCGATACCGACTTTAGAAGCAGTAACAAAGGCCAGCATTCCAAATGCAAAGGCATTGCATCCACGTTGGATACAATGGGCTAATTCTCTCACTGCAACAGATGTAGAATACAGATATGATCCTACACTGAGAACACAAGCAATCCTGCAGTACGAACAAGAATACCCTCTCCCGAAAGAAATCTTGCCTCTAGGTCACTATGAATACATCATTTACACTGATGGTTCTGCCCAACCGGCTATTGGAAGTAAACAATATAGCTCTGCATGTGCTATAGTGAAAGGTCATATGCGGGATGGCAAGTTTCATCCCAGCAATACGACTACACAATCTCTAGGAGATTGTGCAGTGCAGCTGGCAGAACTAAAAGCCCCGATACTAGCACTACAGTATACGGATCGGGAATTCCCCACACTGATTGTAAGATTGCACACAGTAAAATGAATCGCATACAATGAAGATCTTCACTGCTGGGGCCAGAATGGGTTTAAAGACGCTAAGGGTGGCACGATAAAACATAAATTGTTATGGGAACAAGTGGCAAAGCTGAAAGCATGCCTGCCGCGGGCTCAAGTTAATCAAACATGGAGTCATCAGCGTGTTTGCATACACGTTGAAGGAAATTCACTGGCTGATGAAGCCCCCCAAGGAGACATTGCGAACTGCTGCCGCAGTCACTCGTTCACACACGAGAATAGACGGAGATATACTCGTAGCTAAAAATGCCACAAAGAACGGCTCTGCCGTCCTGCCGAAAGGCTTTCCACTCAAGTACTTCTACAAGTTAGATGCGCATAACACACCGTATGCTCAAATTCCAGGAGTGGGGGATAGAGTAATACCCAACAAAGATTGCAGATTAGGTTTAATACTAGCTGCACATTAAGCCTGGGCGTAGTTCGCGAAGTAGCGCTACGCGAAGCTACGTGAAGTGCAGTTCGCACTACGCGAGCTACGCATAGAACTGCGTAGTGCGCTGTTCGCAATGATTGCACAGTGCCGGATGCTTGTCCGCACTGTGCAATCATTGAAAACGGCATCTTGCACAGTGCGAGCTGTCTTTTACTGCCGCTCGAGTAGATTTTTACTCGAGCGGCAGCTTTCTCAACGCGGACTGGTAGTTTCTCATTGCGAGCGGTCGCGAGCATACGCGACCACTCACAGTGAGAAACCTGACCTCCCCGCGTTGAGAATCTCGCCGGGAGGTTTATTTTCCACGCTCGCGATCGATAACTTGATGTTGCTGATCGCGAACGAGGAAAAAGTCTCGCCGGGATGTCATTTTGCTTGCTCGCGGTCGCCAACTTGACGTTGAGGACCGCGAGCAAGCAAAAAATGACCGCTGCGCTACGCGTGTTTGCACTGTGCTACGTGCAATTCGCGTTGTGCGAAGTAGCGCAAACTTCGCAAACTACGCTAGCGTAGTACTTCGCCCAGGGTTACTGCACATGAGGGTCTAGGCTCAGCACACGCAGGAGTCACTGCAACAATTTCATTATTGAAGCAGCGTTACTGGTGGTCGGGGCTGACAAAAAACAAAGGACTATGTCCTGAAGTGCTATATTTGCCAGCAGATGAAGGGTCCCACCATTCAAAGGCCACCACAAACAAAGGTGTAGTTACTCGCTGCAGCCGCCTGCAGGGATATTTCTTCCCCCTTCCAAAATCAGGCTGCGTTGCTGCCTCACTGTGAAAGGAGAAAAGGCTGCTTTAAACAGCTGGTCCGCCTGTTACTAATACGCTGCTCAAGGGCAAGCACTAGTTCAGAGCTGTGCTGGGGGGGGGCAGCGCATTAACTTTAATAGGGCACACCGACATGGTCTGTTCCTGGCACACCCAGTAAAAGATTAGTCGTGGCCTAGACCAAGCAGTGCACCCTATATATGAGAGCTTGGGTAAATATTATGTACCCATGACAATGTTTTCCTTTTCACTGATGCTTTTCCCGAGGTTTACAAGAAAATTGGTGGTGTGGTTAATTTTTGTATTTTTGCAGGTGTTAAATATCTCATAATTTACAAAAATACCAAGCAATATCCTGACCTCGATTTACCAGGACCAGTGTCTATCACCCATGCCATTCGGTCCCCTAGAGGCTGCATGCTTTCGTGCAGAGAAAAGGGAAGAGTCGACATGGAACACATCCCTGTATGCCATGCCTGAAATCCACTGAAGCCTAGGTAAGACACCCCTCTAGCAGGGTGCACTAGCCCTAAGGTAAGGGTACAGAGGTATGAGAACTGTACCCCTACAGTGTCTAAGTCAAAGCCATAAAGACTATATGGTCTGGGAGTTGGTCATTACAAACTCCACAGCTCCATAATTACTTTACTAAAAACTGGGAAGTTTGGTAGGAAACCTCTCAGCACATTAAACCCACACTGATGCCAGTGTGGGATTTAATGTAAAATGCACCCAGGGGGCATCTTGGAGATGCCCCCTGAAAATCGACCAGCCCTGGTGTGGTTCCTGAATGGCTGCCTGCCATTTGTCACCACCAGACATGTTTCTAGACCCCTGGGTAGAGGGTAGAGCCCCCGCTCTCTGGGTCCAGAACCAAAGCCCATCCTGAGCAGAGGAGTGATGCCTCCACCCCCGGATGGGCTGGGTATATGAAGGGGGAAGCTTCAAAGGCTTGCTGGCTTTAAATGTTGTCCCTGCCTTTTGCTGTCCCCAGCAACTGGCTCCCACTTTGGACGGGAGAATCAGTGGGAAGAGGTGTGCCCCCCCCTGTGCCAACCCCACCCCTCAGGTAGATGAGGTGAAGCACACATCTCAGTTCCCTCCATCCTGAAGATGAGGGTGCTCAGCTAATTAGGAAGAGGCTCATGCCCCCCCCCCTCCCACTGGAGGGTGGCATAATAGGGGGTGTACCCACCCCAAGAAAGTGGCCCATTGGTCCCGGTCTGCACACCCCTTTAGCGCCCCTAAATTTCGTATTTAAGGGCAACCCTGAACCTTGCCTCTTCAGATTTGAGGAAGGACTGAAGAGCCATGCTGACCCATGAAGGAGGAGAGGACACCAACTGCCTTGGCCCCAGCCCTACCACCCTGTCCATGACCTGACTACAGCAAGAACCCTGGCGAGTCCAGCAGCCACCAACCCCCATAGCCTAGAGGACCTGCCCTACAACCTTCCCACAGACTCTCTCCTGTGAGCACCGGTTTTGCTCAACCAAAGACTTGTCTCCAGAATCCGGATAGCAGTGTCTCTGCGATTCTGCACCCGACGCCCGAGTTCAAGTGGCCCAACACCCCAAGGATGTAACTCTAGCAATCCTGTCCTGGGATCTGGTAATCCCTGACCTCCCTCAAGCCGACGCCTGCAGCCTCATTCTGAAGGGTCCCTGCGACTGGAGCTGGTATGAAATCCCGAAGCCAGAAGACACCCCCTGCACCCAACGGACGGTGTCCAGGCATTCCCCCCCCCCCAGATCCCAACTCAACTCTCCAGCCGGTGGTTGCCTTCAGGAAGTCTCACTGCCCGACCCTGCAGCAACTTTGTGAAACCGAAGGTCTCCATTGGTAAACTCAGGGTCCCCAACGTCAGTTTTGCACCCAGCCGTCCCAGTGCCGCTGGTGGTGTAGTTCCTGTGCTGGTCGTCGGCCCCTGCAGTGCTGACCTTAACCCCAGGAGCTTTGCTCCCACATCCGAGTGGCCTGCTTGTCAGCAGTCCCCAAGTGTATGCCCCCTTAGCCCCATTGGCTAACGTTGGGCCCATGCACTCTGCACCCGGCTGCCCCAGTGCTGCTGGTGGTGCAACTTGAGTGCCCATCTAGACTAAGCCTGGGCGGAGTTCGCGTAGCAGCAATACGAGCAACTCTGCGAAGCTGTTAAACTCCGCCGCACTACGCCATGTACCGCAGGCGGAGTTGATATGTCCCGCCTGTTCGCGTGAAGTTTCCTGCTGTATGGCAATGCAGATTGCATGTTCGAGGGAGGGGGGGGAGAAATATCGCGCAAACTGCACCAAGTGGTCTCGCATAGGTGCGGCCATCTTGTTTTCTTCTCTGTTATGGTGCTGGAGCCTACTTTTCAATCCTGCCTTAATCTTTTCAATCCTTCTTTCACAACTTTTTTTCTGATCTTTTTTTTATATCTTTCACTGTCATCTTAAGTGTATATCTTTTTTTCTACTTTTTGTGTTTTTAGTGAGCATTTGTACTGTTTGTTTCTATATTACTTGCTTTCTAATTTTTTTTTTTTTTACTTCCCTTCTACTTAATTTTTTTTATTTTCTGCATTTTCTTTTCCACCCCCCTCCCCCAGCATCATGGTAGAGATTGTGACCTGAGCAAAGAAGAGCCGCCTTCCTTGCAGAACGTGGCCAGGTGAGCGAGGGTGCGCCGGGCAGTGTATCGCTGCTCTGGGGTCCTGCGCACCCACAACCAGCTGACGCACAGGTGGTCTGACATCCTGGACCGAGAGCACGAATGCTGGACCTGCCAGAGGTTGAGGTCGCGGGATTGGTGAGTAGCTTATTATTATTATTGCGTGTTCTGTTATTGCCAATATTTTTTTCCAAACCGCAAGCATGCTGCTGCTCACATGCAGGTAAGTTACAATTAAAAACCATATTTATGTGATTGCTCGGCGCTACCTAATAGTACTTGTTTGCAACTTTGCGCTCGCTTGGGCTGATTATGTATAAGAACTTAAGTTAGGTAATGCATACTAGAGACTCCTTTCCTTTGTCCTGTCACTAAGATAGTGGTAGTTAGTTACCTAGTATTAGTAATTTAGCGGCCCACGTCCTCTCACTTCAGTCCTTAGTAGAACCTTTTTTGTAGTTCGTATAGTGAGTGAATAGCAACCAACCAATTTGGTGTATGCAATATGTATGCGTCCATCTATGCATTTAGGAATAAATGCAGACTTAGTGAATTGGCACGTCAAAGGGGGTTGAGATTATTGTGAGTGAGATCGGAACTTAGAAGCTAATATCATTTTTTTTCATTTCATTCCAAAGTGTTTGGAATAGGCGGGCTAGGTAGGTTTAGGATGCAGGAATCTGATTGGAACTGTGGAATAATAAAGATCGGACGGTCCGCGACCACGATACTTGTCTACTACTAGTTGATCTGATTTAGGCAAGGTCCATGTTATTGAAATTGCCTTTTCCTGTCAAAATCTTTTTGGAACGATTTATTTAATATTTTTTTAACACCAATCATTTTTTTTTTTTTTTTTTTGTCTCTTCAATTATGGCTTACATGATCATCAGCATCCAGGGGCATGGCTAGGTCATCCGAGGTGGGTGTGGGAGCTGGAGGTGACTCCCAGGAATGCTCCTCATCTGATGGCTCTGCTGGCCCCAGTAAGTCTTCCTGTTAATGTTAATATTAATATATATTTCCCTAACTTTTACAGCTCCTTATTTTGAACTATTATTTCCGTTTCCTAATTTTATTTTCCCAAATCCTCTTCGATCTATCTGTTTTTAAATTCTTGTTATCCCTGCATTATACTATTTACTAACTTGGTTAATTATATTTCAAGTGTCTATATTTTTTTTACCTCAAACTGCCTTTGTACTAGTCTGTAGCTTTCTTTCTTCTGGTTTTTCAGTCAGCTTTCACTCTCCCCTTATATATTTTGTGGACTGCCTAGTGGTGGTACTGTTATAATCAGAGAACCCATTGGTCCTTACTACTAGTACTATTACTTCTACTCTGCTGTGCAGATTGCATGCCCAAGTAAGGTATTCTACGCATGTTTGTTGAGATGAGAAGGCTTTCTTTCACTTCCTCATGTTCAATCAGTAATTGATGGTCACATTGGACACCCCAAAGTTGTGTCTTCTCGTCTAGGCTTAGTATTATTATTATTATTAGCAGCAGTTGATGGTGAACTGATTACTGTGCACCATGGCTGGAAGGAAGGAGGAGGACGGCACCATTACATTTTCCAACCAAGAAGACCTTATGGCTGATTGTCCCCCCCAGTTGGCCACACTTTTTCTTTTCAAAACCTCAGGTTCACCAATAGCTCTAGCCACTGAGTCCAGTCCTTCACAGGTTGTCTTCTTGAGAGGCTTTTCAAAAATTGACACCAACAAAATGCCCAGCAGGTTATTTTATTATTTTTGATAGGACATACTGTCTACTCTGTACCTGAATTGTAGTGATTATGTGTGGTGTATGTACTGTATTTTCAATCTTGCTAGTGAAAAACAATATTGGGGGAGGCATATATGGCATCTAAAAAATGTTTAATGTTTTTTCTAGCTGTACTGACCACCAGTGCCGGGGCCAGTGAGGACGCCGACACCAGCCAGCAGGGAGCAGATGCGGCAGCTGCAGAGGGTGAGCCAGCAGCAGTGGTGGGCGGTGGTAAGTCGTATTGCTTGCTTATTGACAATTGAATTTATACACTCGCTGCATGGGTGTACACTGTACTGTTGAGACTAAGTTGTGAACAGTTGAAGATACCCTTTACTTAGCATTAGCAGGAGATGAGTAACTAATGGCCTCTTCTATCTTCAACTTAGAAGGGAAAGTTTTATGAAGAGGAGTCAGACCTAGAAGGGTTGACTGAAAAGGGAGAGAAGGACGGAAGGAGTAAGGACAGGTGGCATGTAATATGACTGGCAGAGAAGGATGCGTGGATGCATATATATAGGTGGCTGATAGGATGCATAGGTGAAAGAAAGGATGCCTTCCTGGGTGGGAGAAACTGTATGGGTGAAAGGAATCCTCCGGGGGGTTTGATGGGTCAAACTCAAAGGCAAGCAATGACGCATGGGTGGTTGAATGACAAACGTATGTTGGTGAAAGGTTTGTTGAGAATAATAGCCATGTTTGGATGGATGGATGCCAGGGTGGTATTCAATCATAGGTGAAGACTGGATGAAGAGAATGTAAAAGACTTAAACCGTGTCTGAGTAGCAAAGCCAAGGGTGAAGAATAAAAAATAATGCTAGAAGAACAATGCAATGATAAACAAGGAATGTTCCCCCCCCCCCAAGGTTTTTGAGTCCAAGGTTTGAATTTTTATTTCAGTCTACTCCCTTAGTTTGCAAGCACAAAATATATATTATGTACCCACCTATCATCAATCGCCTCCCTCCGAGGCCCACTACCTCCCTACCCATGTCATTTCGACTGTGTCAGCCATGGGTGTCTTATCGGCTGCATGGTTACAATAGTAGTACCTCCGGTCACGTCATGCCGTGTATCATCATTCATATTAGTAATCATATGATCTGCTATGTAGTAGTAAGTGGACTTGAGCATTTGCCATTAAGTAACGTGAGTCTGCAACACAAGTATTTCTGTCTAGGGTGCAAGCTGAGCTGGCATGCCTACAAGATTAATTTAGCTAAACAAGAGAGAAGAATACTTGTCTACTCCATAGTGCCTAATGCCTGAAACTCAAATTGCATCCAAATCCTAGGGGCCGAGGAATCGAGGATACCACAAATGTTATGTACTGCTAGTGCTACTGTGCCACTATAATTTTATGTGTATAATTTTATGTGTTACTGTTTGGCTAAGAGTATTGGTCACAATTTGTCTTTTTTTTCTTTTTTTCTTTCTTGATTATAGCTACTCCTTCCCAACCCAACAGACAGGAGATAGCAGCCAAGACCCGGCAACGGAAGCTGGAGGCCATCAGGTCAGAATATCAGCGGCTGGTGACCTTGGAGGAGGAGGAGGAGGAGGAGGAGGAGGAGGAGGCGGAGGCGGCGACAGCAGCTGCATCCTCAGCCTCCAATTCCCCAGGCCCCAGCCAGGCCCCCCCCACGTGCCTTCGGTGGTACGGCGCTGTGGTCCGCAAATCTTCAACCACTGCTGCGCCCCCTTGTACACTTTGAACCTTTCAGCGCCGCATGCTTTTCAGGATGGCGCGCCTGGAGGCCAGGGTGGAGGAGCGTTTCGACCAGCTGGGGAGGAAGATCCAAGTCCTCGCCTGCTGCTAGATAGACCTCTCTTGCCCCTTTTTTAATCTTTTGTTTGGTGGGTGGGACTTGTTGGGAAGAGGATGGCAATATAAGAGTTGGGGAAAACTTGGATGTAAACTTTTTTTATTTTTTTATATTGACATTTGATTCATATGGACAATTTTAATTTTGGACTTGCTTTACTGGACATTGGTTGGGGGAGAGGGGTGGGTCAGGTGTTGTGGGTTTATTTCCTTCTAGTTTATTTCCTTCTAGTTTATTTCCTTCTAGTTTATTTCCTTCTAGTTTATTTCCTTCTAGTTTATTTCCTTCTAGTTTATTTCCTTCTAGTTTATATTTGTTAGGGGAATAAATGTATAGTTTTACATATAATGTAAATATTTTTTGTGGGGGTTACTCTTTTACTTCGCACTGTTTCCTTTGCAGCAGGGCCGCAGCCAGTTTGCAATCTGCAGATAGTGTAACACACCAATAATAGATGCGTACCCTCACTTTTCCTACTACTGTCAGTCTCTCCTCCTAGTCTCTCCTCCTAGTCTATGCAGTCTGCAACTATATTAACCCCTATGGACTCGGAAGGGGTATGGGTGTGTGAATTAATTTCCATAGTATATAGATTATTGCATCTTAAATGAATCCCCCACAGTTCTTCTACCTGTGATTAGGTGAAGCAATGGCTGCATAGTGATGGTTTCACGTGGTGGTGGTGGTCAACGTGGTGGTGGTCAACGTGGTGGTGGTCAACGTGGTGGTGGTGGACAACGTGGTGGAGGACAAGGTGGTGGTGGACAACAGTAGCAGCATGCTAGCGGGCTAGTCTAATACTAGTGAAAGCACCAGATTCTGCAGCGAGGTTTCACTCCCTCCTAGATGAACTCCAACTGTAGGATGAGGAATATTCATCGCAGGAAACTAATAAAATTTACAAACTGAGTTAATGCTGTTTTATATGCAAGCATTGCAAAAAAAAATGAGACAGTCACCTGAGGGAGAATAGACTCAGTAGAGTACAACCAGTAGTTATACACAAGAAGACTGCCAAACGAAAAAACATGGTAAGCAATGCTAAAATAATAAGAATGGTGGGAATGTACAAGTTACAATCTGAAGTCAACTCGAGCTATGAAGTGGACTGGATGAGCATAACCTATAGTAATGCAATGATGATGCTGGCAATTATGATGGATTATGTTACTCTGAAACAAATTGGAATATAGAATACTGTGCAATATAATATTGCCAGTGTGAGCTATACTTGGAACAGAAGAAGATCCTCGTCCTGCCTGCCCTTGAGTTTGTGTTGCTTTCACCACATCCACCACACCAAGTGTGTGATCAATTAATGGTGTAAATTTAGTCACACCTCAATAAATCACACAGCACGTGGGAAGAGGGTTAGGGGTTCGATGAATGGATGGGAAGGGGGATTTGAGGGAAAGGTTTGACAAAGACAAACGCTACTACACAAGGACAACACATTCATCTAGGTGGCCGACCATCATAAATCTGTTATGGGAGGAAAAGGAAATGCATGTATGATGAGTACTAGACTAGTACAGGTAAATCAAATTTTCTGTCTACCCCCAGAGAGACCCAAGTTACATTATGTTCTTGTACCGGGCTTTGAAAGATGGCAAAATTAAAATATCTGTAGGAGTCAAGTAAACAAACATAAACAACACACAGTTGTAATGATTGAAGAGTAAAAAATAATACTGTATTGCCAAATTGGAAGTTGAATCTCTGCATTCCTCTTGGACTGCCTGTAAATCTTGGGTGCCTGGTGGATGCGGTTCGGTAAGGTAAGTGGGAGTTGTTTTTCCAGTATGGCGCAGGGTAAAGGGCCTGGAGATGGAAAAACAAAAAGGATATTGAAAAATCAAGGAGAAAAGTTAAACTGCATAAAGGAGTGCAACAAGAAGACTTTCAGAGGCAGCATGGCTAAATGTCTGTTTCCGGCAGTTACCTCCAAAAACAGGCCCCCCCACCCAACCTCCACTTAGCTTCAAATTTGACCCAGACAGCACTGAGCACAGACACCCACAGCAACATAGAATTTTCCCGATTAAGTAAAAAAATCAATGCACCACTATCAGTCAGTCACACCGCACTCACCACCACTTCCCAGGCATCTGTAGGTCTGGTGGTGGTGTTTACCTTTAGGCCACTTCAAAGTCATCATCCTCCAAATCGGTTGGTTTCAGTGAATTTGAAAACTTCCATCTTCTGGTGGCGGTTCTCAAAGTAGTCACGCCCTGAGTCATTCCATCATCTCTGATCCTCCTGAGTCTGACTCAGAGTATGGTATCCAACTCCGTACCAACAGTGTCCCGAGTGACTCCCGACTCAAAAATGCAATGGATCGGCCTGTATTAGTACAATTTTGTTATTGAACAACATGAAGGGTAAGATTGACTTGACTGAGCAACTTTTTGTGTGTAGAATAGGCTAGATTTGTGTTTGCAAGCTTTGCATTAACTAATTTACTACTCGGGCTTGAGTCTTTGAGGAGTATAAGTAAGCATAAAACCATTTTAAAAAAGCAGTGTGGAGTGGACCCGGAGAAGGAATCTCGCTATCCGATCTCTCAAAGGGGAAGGAAAAAAAATAACCTTCAGGGGAAAATTATCGATCAGCTGTCAGTAGGCCACCACAAAATTGTGAATCTCAATCATCATCTCTAACACATTAAACGTAGCAAACAAACACCCAGTCTCACACTGTCTGCCACCACATGAATGATCTCTTCTTCTCAAGTCAAGTTGACAGACATATGATGATAATGACATATCATTCACAACAAGTTGACATCACAACAAACACTCAGCGTGCAATGCATGCCATCATTTACCTGTTCTTACGGTGTGCTCACTTTGATTGATTGGTGGCACATTGCAGAATGCTGATCAATTTTTTCGCTGTAAATTGAATTGTATAATAATGTCACATGTGGGACAGTCCCTCTAGGCTAGGAGGAAAGGATAGATAGTCAGGGCCCAGGGTTGGAGGCAGAGGCAGGCACACATTTTTTGTGTTCTCCATCCAATGTCTGGCTTGAGGGAAATGGCTTTAGGGCAAGTCTGGACTTCTTCGCTGCACAGAGTTGCAACTCCAATCCGGCAATAAATTGTGTCTAAGAGTAAGACGGTGAGGATGGATTGGTCAACCAGACACACACCAATCAAAGTTCCTTAGCTATATCTTTTTTGGGGGCGTCAAAGAAAGAGAAACTAGAAAAGCCTAGTAGTCAGGGAAGTAGAGCTCATCCTCAAACTCTGGTGGTTCGCCCAGAAGTAGGTCATCTAACACACTACTTCCATGACCCGAGTCTCTGTCATCTTCCTCCTTCAGGTATGGTGTAATCTGATTCATTTTGATCATGGTTAATCTCTCCATGTTTTGGGGCGAGAGACTAGTCCTTCTCGCTGTCAGAACGGCACCAGCAGCACTGAAAACGTGCTCAGCTGAGACACTGGCTACGGGGCAAGCCAGATAGTTTATCGCCAGCCTGCTGAGCACTGGCAATTGGTGCCTCTTCTCATACCAATACAGCAATGGGTTTTGATTAAAGTAGACCTCTGTTGGGTCATCCAGATAGGCCTGAACCATCTGCTCAATGGTCATGGGTGCTCTGCCTTACTCGGTCTCTTTGCCTCAGCACTGTACTTAAGCCCTGCCAGTAGAAACCATTCCTTTGCTGATTTTTGGGGCTGATGCTCCTGCTCTTGTTGATGGTGTTGTTCTTGCTGTTGGTGGTTTTGGCTGCTGTGAGCCAACCGCACTGCCCTCAGGCTCTGAACTTGAAGGCTACCCTGCAGTACTTGTTGTGCCCTGGAGAAGCGGGCATGTAATTCACAGCCGTTCTTTTTCTAGCTGACTGGCTTGCACAGCTATCCAAGTTTTGTAGTTGGCAACATCTCCACCTGAAAAAGGAATGAAAGTGGCCAGTAATGATTTGTACTGTGGATCAAGAATTGTGGCACAAATGTAATGTTTGGATGTCACAATGTCTCTTTGCACCCTTGTATTTGCAAATAAGCGAAGAATTAAGCTCTCCACCAACTCATATGCTTTTTTTTTTTTGTATTTCCCCTCCACACCTGTGTGTATTACAGACACCCCCTTTAGCTGTTCCTGTAGCATGTGCAACAATGGGATAGCTTGGCCCATGGTACTACCCTCCTTGCTGATTTCACGTGTGAACACCTTGAAAGGAAGCAGCATCTCTGTCAGGCATTTAGCTAAGCCCCATTGGTCCATCTCAATGATCATGCCTTTCACAGTTGCATCCCCTCTTTGCATAACATATTCATTGATTAGTCTCTACTGCTCAAACAGACGTTCTAGCATGTAATAAGTTGAGTTCCAACGTGTTGGCACCTCCTGTATGAGTGCTTTAACTGGCATTCTATTATGCCGTTGAATGATCCTCTGCTGCTTTTGGGCTTTAAAAGAATTGCTGAAATGTGTGCAGATTCTTCTGCAAGTGGTCAGTAAGTTGTTGAATCCGTCTTCTTTTTTTTGATAAAGTCTTTAACAATGATGTTGATGCAGTGTGCCAAACACAGGTCCCTGAAATAGCCACAATTGGCCATGGCCTTAACTATATCACTCAATACACTTGAGGAGATTTAAGGACCTGCGTGAGCTGACTCCCCACCAAATAATGTAGCACACGAAACAAGCCACGGGTCCGGGTTAGGAGGAGGTTAGTGTGTTATGCAAGGGGGAGGAAAGGAAGATTCCCTTTTTAGGACGGGTCCCCTCACACACCAGAGGTGTCATGCTTCATCATGGGGGTACCTCCTCACACGAAAGTCCTAGTCTTCGTGTGGGCTACAACCCCTCTCTACGAGGGAGGAGCTCAGGGATGTTTTTATTTGGTCAGGCAGGGTATACTAAACCCCTATGTGAGCCGGTGTGTGTGTATGGAGCAAGAAAGTGCAGTGCTGTAAAGTGAAAAGTTAAAACTGGCTACAGGGTTAGCTATATTGTGACTATTCAGCTTCCCGGTGTCTGGATTAAAAACAATGAGGAGCTGATGTTACACGTGCCGACATTAAAAGCACATGTGTGGCTAGACCAACATGTTTCGGCCAGGAGGACCTAGGTAGTATCGCGGCCTTCTTCAGGGTCAATTTATTCAGCTACTGCAGTTATACAGTGTGTACGTGAAAAAAATATTTTAAAAAACACGTGAATAAATCAAAAGTTAGATACTGGACCAGTAATCTGACGGTTCAGTATGGACTGCATACAACCGCAGTGGGTTGTACAGTGCACTACGTCTGTCCAGGCATATTAGCCATGTGGTACGTACACCAGAGCCACAAGGGATGTGGGTCCTATTCAGTCGAGCACGTACACACTGTATAATCTCAGCAGTGTCAACACCTGCAGATATCTCCTTTCTAACCCCCCACAAAAGAGATCCAGTGTGCAGTGATGCACATGTAATCAGTGGCTTGGCAACTGGTCCACATGTCTGTCAGGTGGATAGTGTGAACAGCACTCTGCTGCAAAGCTTGTCCAAGCAATTGCAGCACATTGTGATGTAGTGCTGGAACAGCAACTCTGGCGAAATAGGACCGGTTGGGAACCTTCTATTTTGGGCAGATGACTGCCACAAATTCAAGAAAACCCACCCTTCCACAAAAGAAAAAGGGAGGAGGTCCAGCGCCAACATTTTAGCCAGCTTCGCGTTGTACAAACGTGCCGTTGGGTGGGTGCGTTTGTACTGCTCCTCCGGCCTAAACATGCCGAGTATGGTAGCCTGGATTTTTTTTCTTTTCTGGTGCCACTCATGGAGGTGACTACTTGAGTGCAGACATTGGTAGGCCCAATGCGCGTTTTGGTGCGGCAGTCACTGTACTCTCTTGCCTTGGACCCCTTGGTGTCTCGACCTGACTCTGGTGCCATTGCGATGTTGCTGATGATGATGTGGGCGATACCACTGCACTGCTGGGGACAGGGCTTTGTGTCCCGGAGAAAATTTCTTTACCTTCCACTGTGATTGTATCCGATTCCCTGCTCAGCCTTTCACCCCCTCCACCAACAACACTTGCAGTTTTTTGGCTGCTAAGGTGCGCCTCCCACTGGATCAAGGGGTGTTTTCTCAGATGGGTTGTTTGGCTTCCGGTACCATAGTTTGTACCAAGCTTACCCCGACTAACACTTGCTCCACAAATGGAGCATATATCAATGTTCACCTCCTTCTTGCTTACCGAAAAGGAGTCCCAAACTGGGGTGGTCAACTTTCTGACGCTGCTGGTGCCAAATGCAATGCCGGATGAACTGGTAGGTGGGCGTGATGTTTGACTCTCTGCAGTACCTACTTCTACTGAGGTGGTTGTGGTAGATGCAGGTCGCTGCCAGGACTTTGTTAATATGGCAGCTGGAGGTGGTGTTGGTGGTATCTGTGGTGCCACATCCCTCACAGCAATTTGGGATGGGGTAATGTCGGTCTCCACTGGTGCGGGGCTAACGTCCATGATGACTGGCTCGTCATCATCCTCCTCTTCTACATCTACCTCCATAACTCTAAGGCTTTCAGGAACCTGCCTTTTCCATAGCCTTGTCTCGTGGCGTGTCTCACTCTAAGCCTGAGGCGAGATCCAAGTGGTGTCTAGATCATCAGAAGGGGGGGATTAGAGAAGTTGATGGACTAACCCTCCTTTTTCTTGCTGGGAATCTCGAAGACAATGGATCTTTTGTAAGAGTGGCTTGCTCTTCTTCCTCAGCAGGAAGCTTGATCTCCTGAACTGCCCCTACTTTGAGAGGAACTACTTGTTAGGTTCTATTCCATTCTCTATGGAACCTCCTTGTTACTGGGGTAACGGAACTGTAGTCAGTTGGGAGCTGACTATCTCGGAGTCGGAGGTCCGACTCGTCCTGTCGCCCTTCATATTAAATAAAGGACTTTCACCACTTACCTGCGTCCTATCACTGGCGACGAGTTACCGGGACAGGACGAGTCCCCCACGCAGTGTTCCGGTTTCTTCACCTTGTCTCCTGCTGTGCTGTCTTCGTGAAGAACATCCTCTCGGGGCATTGGAACCTTCATCTGGTGCTGATTTACGGCTTTGTCATCTGTACTCCGGTTTTCATCCATTCTTCTGCCGTGAGTACTGTTTAAATTGGGCATTTGGCAATTGGTCTCGAGTTGCTGTCTCGAGCCTGCCTGTGCGAGCCTCCAACTCCCTTCCTGACATGCCTCAGTGGTTCCACGCTGTGTCAGTCCATTGAGCCCCTGGTATCCTGGCAACAGCTCTTGATTCTGCCTGCGTGAGCCTTCCCATTCCTTCCTGACTGTCTTCACATTCTACGTTACGTCAGTCCATTGTATCTCTGTATCATAGCAACGGAAGCTCCTTCAGCTGTTCCTGGGATATTTTTAACCCTCAGCTGCCTGTGCAGAATCTCTTCATTCTCCTATTGCAAATACGTGCAGTTTACCGAGGGTGTTACTGTGCATCAGGAGTTTCACTTTATTGCCAGTGCTACAGTTTCCGTTTCATTGTGCATCTATTGTGTACAGTATTTCTCATATCACTGATACACACAGTTTAATCCACGTGCACTGCAAAATTCTTTACGCTGATGCACACAGCTTACTTTATCGTTGCATTTTCTTCTTCCACATATTTATGAGTTTCAGGTATCCTTACTACTGTTCTCATATTTATTAACCCTCAGTTGCCTGTGCATAATCTCTGCATTATAATTACGCGCAGGTTTTAGGGTGTTTTTGTGCATTTACTTCAGTGTTAGTAGACCTAATTGACAATTCATGCAATTTGGTGCATTTGTTTGTGTACAGTATTTCTACTATCACTGATACACACAGTTTATTTTCTCGTACACTGCATAAGCCTCCTACATTGTGCATCTACTTGTGTACAGTGTTTTTCCTACCACTGATACACACAGTGTATGTCCACGTGCATTTCAAGTTTGTTTTTCAACATATTTTTGTTTTTTTTGTCTTCATAATGCAAAATTCATTAGTACCGCCACCTGCCTTTTCTCCAAATCCCACTACTCCGGAATCTGATTGGGAGCAGTGGAAGGAAGGTTTTGAAGCATATTTAGACGCTTTAGACGGTGATACCTTTACACATAAAAAAAGTTTGCTGTTCTTCGACATTGTTTGGGTAACGAGGGTCGAAAAATTCTTAAGCACATTCCTTCTGAACCTGTTTTGGTTAGTCATGGTGAAAGAGAAGGAGATTTTGTAGTTGATGAGCCTTAAAAGCATTAGATTTAAGATTCAAGGCAAGGAAAAATGTCAGCATGGAAAGGCACAAATTTTATAGAAGGGTTCAAATTTCTGGTGAGTTAGCTGCCAGTTATGTTGGAGCCTTAAGAATTCTTGCTGTTTCATGTGAATATAAGAACTTTGAAGATGAAATGATTCGTGACCAACTAGTGGAGAAAACCAACAATAAGAAGGTTCAGGAAGCCTTACTATCTAAACCCAATCTAACCTTAGAGAAAGCTGTAGAAATTGCTTCTAGAATTGAAAGCACCACGTCCTTCATGAGTCAACTAACTGTATCTGATAACAAATCTTCAGATGTCTTGGCAGTCAAATCCAAATACTCTAAGTTTAAAAAGAAGGACGCTTCTGGAAACACTTCAGAGAATGCGAAAAGTTTGGGTAACCAGGTTACAAGACCTTCCTTCAGGCATTTGGAGTGTTACCGTTGCGGTAGCCCGTCTCATTTAGGGAATGCTGTTTTTTGTCCGGCTAAGGATCGTACTTGTGCCAAGTGTATGCGGAAGGGTCATTTCTCCAAGGTTTGTAGAGCCTCCAATAGAGTCCAATATAAGAAAAAAGTGATGGAAGTAAGTCCAAGCAATGGTGTTGAGCATGATCAAGATTCAGGTGACGATGATTAAATACTCTTGATCAAGGACCCTGCTGCTGATGATTCTGTATGTCACATTGGGTTGAATAATTTTACAAGACCATATTGTACAATTAGTATTAATGGCATCGATGTGAAAGTCATGGCAGATTCGGGTTCACCTTATACTTTATTGAGTGAGGAAGTTTGGCACAATCAGTTCAATGGCACCCAATTATCTAATTCCATGTTGCGTCCTGTGGGTTATGGTGGCAAAACTATTGATGTTGTTGGTGAATTTGCTGCCACTCTTAAGTTCCAATCCAATTCTTCCGATGGGGTGGTTTACATAGCCAAGGATGATTCCTGTTTATTGGGTTGGTATGATCAGAAGAAATTAGGCATTTTACTCGACCCTAATAATCCTGCTCAAGTTGTGTTAAGGGACAGTTACTTACCTGTTATGCCTGTCATAAATTCCAACAGGTGGGAATTACAATTTCCTGAAGTTTTCCGCAGTGGGTTAGGTACCTTGAAGGGCTTCACCCATAAAATCAAGCTTGTTGAGGAATCGTGCCCAGTTGCCCACAAAGTAAGAAGGGTTCCTTTAGCCATGCGTTCCGAGTTGAAAGCTGAGTTACAGAAACTTTGCGAACTAGGTGTCATTGAACCTATTGAAAGTTCCAATTGGGTTGCCCCCATTGTTTTAGCGCGTAAACCTAATGGTTCTGTCCACATATGTGTGGACTTGCGCGACTTAAACAAACAAATTTGGATTGATCGACACCCCTTACCAAACATCACTGAGATGCTTTCCATATTGCGAGGTGGTAACATTTTCAGTTTACTGGATATGACCTCAGCTTATCATCAGATCAATCTTCATCCTGATTGCAGACACCTGACATCCTTTATTACTCCTGAGGGCCTGTTTCAATTCAAGCGCATGCCATTTGGTTTAGCGTCAGCCTCCGCAGTATTTCAACGGGTGGTTGAAGGCATGTTTAAGGATGTTGAAGGCGTCATTGCTTTTCAGGATGATGTTTTGGTAACGATCAAGACCAACATGACAAAAGAATGCGTCATGTTTTGTCGATTTTGAAAAACAAGGGTGTAACTCTCAGTACAGAAAAATGTAAATTTGGTCTTGCCGAAATTGAGTACTTAGGTTACAAACTTTCTGAAAAGGGCTTTGAACCTAAGCTCAGTCTTGTAAAAGCCATCAATGATTTTGATACCCCAAAAAAATAAGGATCAACTAAGGTCTTTCTTAGGCTTAGTTGAATTTTATTCCATGTTTATTCCTAAGTGTACTGAAAAATCTTTTCACATGAGAAATCTTCTTAAGAAAAATGTTTCTTTTAATTGGTGTACTCTGTGTAGTCAAGAGTTTTCTCTTATCAAAAAAGAACTCGTGCATGCTATACCTCTTAAGCCTTTCAACACCTCTGATGAAACTATCATTATGACTGAGGCCAGCCAGATGGGTTTAGGTGCTGTCCTCATGCAACGCAGAGAAGGCAAAGATGAAGTTGTAGCTTTCGCTTCAAGAAGTTTAAAGGGTGCTGAATCATCCTATTCTGTAATAGAAAGAGAAGCCTTAGCGTGTTGGTGGGGCATTGTTCACTTCAAAATATATTTGTGGGGTTCACATTTTACTGTCCGTGTTGATCACAAGCCCTTAGTACAGCTATTTACTACCAAAGGTATGGAACGTGCTACGCCTAGAATTGCCAAATGGCAGTATAGGCTCCAGGAATATGATTATGCTGTTGAGTATGTTCCAGGTGCTAAAAATGTCTTAGCAGATTGCATGTCTCGTTTGCCTAGTTGCAATGGAGTGGATGAAGTTGAGTTACCTGAAAATTCTGATTTGGTATGTGCGGTGGAACACAGGTACAATGGTGCCATACTAGAAAGTGAATGGCTCATGGCTTGTGATATTGATATCCAAATATCAGAAGTTAAAAATGGTATTCTTCAAGGTTGGTCGGAATGGAAGTCTGATGGTGTTAAAAGTGATGTCTACAAGCATGTTTTTGGGGAACTTTCTATCATTGATGGCCTACTTTACCGTTTTAGTTTATTAGTTGTGCCCGAAAGCATGAGGATTAGAGTCCTTACCTTAGCTCATGAGGGACACATTGGTATGCGAGCCATGAAGAGGAGGATTAGGGAGCATTTTTGGTGGCCAGGGCTTGATAGAAGTGTTGAGCATTTTGTTAGAGATTGCATCTATTGTGCTGGAAGCGACAAGAGTCAAGTAACTGTGCCCAGTCCTGTTGAGGCTATTGAAGTTCCCAACAAACCATGGGGCAAGATAGCTATTGATATTATTGGTCCCATGGTGTTTTCTGGTGGTTTACAGGAGTATGGCATTGTTGTCGTGGATTTTTACAGTCGTTGGCCAGAGTTTAAGTTTGTTAAATCTCCTAATACCTACAGTGTCATTGAATTTTTTGAGTATTTTCCTTAGGGAAGGCATTCCGGATGAAATTTTATCGGATAATGGTTGTCAGTTCACTTCCTCTCAATTTTCTGACTTTGTCACCTTTTTAGGCATTAAGCACACCAGAACTTCTTTATATCATCCCAGGAGTAATGGATTGGTAGAACGTTTTAACAGAGTCATCAAGGACAATGTTCAGCTGGCCAAGTCTTGTGGTTTGAACAGTAAAGAGGAGTTGCGCAAGTTGTTGTGGGCTGTTCGCACTACTCGTAATGCTGATACTAATCTTTCCCCCTTTTCTCTTTTACGAGGGAGATTACCTGCATCCAAGTTAATTAGAGATTGGATGGGATGTTCTTCTTCCAGGCAAAAGGTGGAGGATGTGATCAGGAAAAGAATTGTTGCTCAGAATAAGTATGTAAGTGTGCGGGGGAAGGAATCTAAGGTTGCAGTTGGTGATTTTGTCAGAATTAAAGTACCTAGAGTCATTGCCATGAAGGATTCCAAATTTTCTGTTCCACAAAAAGTGGTAGTTGTGAAAAAAACGTGGTTAAGTTACAAAATGGTAAGTGGTGGAACAAGGACAAGGTTTCCATCGCTCATGATATTCACAGTAATAATCCTACCATGGGTGGCGATAAGGAATCTGTGTCTACCCGCATCAGTGTTCCATCTTCTATGATCCGTGAATGTGAGAGACGCGTATCTACTAGAACCAGATTTCCTTCTTCTAGACTTCGTGGTTTTATAGCTTAAATTATATTGTACTACAAGTATTGTACTTTCGTATATATTCTCTGTTATGCTAGGAGGAAGATGTGTTCAATTGTTTTCTTCTTTTTGCTACATTCATTGTATTGTATATTTTGTTAGCTTCTATTGTTTTTGATTTTGTTATTTTGTTTTCATTCATTGTGCATCATTGTACTCTTCTGCGTTGTTATGTAAGGGGGGGAAGATGTGTTAGGTTCTATTCCATTCTCTATGGAACCTCCTTGTTACTGGGGTAACGGAACTGTAGTCAGTTGGGAGCTGACTATCTCGGAGTCGGAGGTCCGACTCGTCCTGTCGCCCTTCATATTAAATAAAGGACTTTCACCAATTACCTGCGTCCTTTCACTACTATTGGTGGTGTGGCTGTTGTCCACTTATGAGTTTCCTGCATTGATTGTGTACTACTTTGTGATAACGATAAGTCAATTTCAACGTCACTGCTCGTCGGCGTTGCCGTGATTAGACTGGCTGCCTCTAAGACGGACATGGGCTTGGGCCTAGGTTGGTGGGGTGGGACCGCTGATGCGGGGGTGCTGCTCCCAGCTTGCTCCCCGGACACCGTTGCTGCAGGCGCAATTTTTGGTTTCCAAAAAAGGGCTTGGGCGACATACCGGTTGTGGTAAGTGCCTTCTTCTCACTGGCAACTTTCTTGGTACTGGTACCTTTCTTCTTTGTGCCCATCTTGAAGCTGTCAGTTAGCAGCGGCATTGAACTTCACTCAAGAGATGTCTGTGGTCCCACGTCATGTCGTGTGCAGGCCTTCTGTCTGGCAGTACTATGGGTGATGTTGTCTCCTCCTCTTGTGCACCTAAAAGCAAAGAAGCAAGAAGAACATCAGTGAAACATGGCATTGTTGTAGTTCAACTACTAATACAAACAAATATAATATCATTTAGTGTGTGTGTGGTCACACTTGTTACCTCAGTTCTAAAAAACAAAAAACAAATTAGCAATACAGTGTAACCATTTGTGACAACATAAGCTAGGAAAGAACAACAAAATACAAATTTAATAGTTTGCTTTCTGTACATTGTGCAATGCATCACATGGGTTGCGGCACTCAGGGAGCTGCAGCTGACACATGACCATGGAACAATCCCTATACTGTTGTGCACGTCATATAGCAGACACGGGGTTAATGGTTCATTGATACCAAATCATGAACCTTAAAAATAGAAAAACTATTGGAAAAAATAAAAAATTTGAAATATTTATAATAATTGAAAATATAAAAAGGACAAGACTAAACAAATTGGAAAAATTTAAAAATTAAATAAAAAAGAAAGTAACAAACATGAAATAATTATAAATAAGTAAAAAATAAAAATTACCCTCAAGGTCAGCTGCTATTATCTCATTCATCAACCATCCATGCAAGCATAAGGCGAAGGGGCACACTGGCTGAAAGCACAAAATGGCTGCCAGACAGTGTCACGTGGTATATCATCATCATCATCATCAACAACAAGCAAAAAGAAGGCATTTGAGAGCAAAGAGAAGACATGCAGGCCTATGGCAAAAGTACACTGGCTGGCTGCCTGCCTGCCTTCACAAAATGGCCGCCAGCCACAATGCCAGACCACAACAAGAAGCAATAAGCCAAGGGGAACAAAGGGAAAACATGCAGGCCTATGGCAAAGGCACACTGGCTGGCTGCCTTCACAAAAAATGGTCGCCAGCCACTTGGTCACAACAACGAGCAGGAGGCCTGGAAAACAATGAACACAAGCCTATGGACACAGACTTTACAAAATGGCCCCCGCCACATGGAGAACCAAGGCAAATGCATTGCTGGCCTACTATTGCAATGCAAACACACACACACACACACACACACTGGTCAGACAAAGGAGGCATGCTAAACAACACATCTTTAATGCAACAATGCCAAAAACGAAAATCCACAGGGCTAAAAAGGTTTGCCAGTTACAACCACACACATCCAACAAAGGCATTAACACCCATGAAAAAATACTTTAGTGAAATACCACCAAAAAAACCACATTTTGTATTTCAATCCAATGCCACCCATGTCCTAAATGATGTTAAATTCAACAGACACCACAGAAACAGTTGTTTCATGCACACATTAGTAGTTCTGGGCCTATAGGCTGGAAAATCCATTGGCAGATTAGGCCGCATAGTGAATCCATTCAAATCGAAATTGCAAATTTATTTAAAAAACCATGGAGAAAATGTAATGAACTGTGCTACATTTTTGCTGAATAAAAGAAGAAAAAATTGCATGCAAAACAACAACCAGCAAGAAGACATGGCCACAACAAACAAAGACGGCATGCAGGCCTATGGCAAAAGCATACTGACTGGCTGCCTTCACAAAATGGCCGCCTACCACATGGCCAGGCCACAACAAGAAGCAATAAGCCAAGGGGAACAAAGGGAAGACATGCAGGCCTATGGCAAAAGCACACTGACTGCCTTCACAAAATGGCCGACAGCCACATGGCCAGGCCACAACAAGAAGCAATAAGCCAAGAGGAACAAAGGGAAGACATGCAGGCCTATGGCAAAAGCACATTGACTGCCTTCACAAAATGGCCTCCAGCCATGTAGTCACAACTACTAGCAGGGAGCCTGGAAAACAATGGACACAGACTTTAGAAAATGCCCCTGGCCACATGGGGAACCAAGGCAAATGCTGGCCTACTACTGCAATGCAAACACACACACACACTGGCCAGACAAAGGAGGCATGCTAAACTACAACACATCTTTATTGCAACAATGCCAAAAACGAAAATCCACAGGGCTGAAAAGGTTTGCAAGTTACAGCCACACACGTCCAACAAAGGCATTAACACACATGAAAAAAAAAAAGTAAAATACCACAAAAAAACACATTTTGTATTTCAATTCAATGCCACCCATGGTCTAAATGATGTTTAAATTCAAAAGACACCACCGAAATAGTTGTTTCATGCACCCATGAGTAGCTCTGGGCCTACTGGCTGAAAGGCCTATTGACAGACTACTAGGCTACATAGTGGATTAAATCAATATTGCAAATTGATTTCAAAACGGGGAGAAAATGTAGTGAACTGTGCAACATGTTTCCTTTATAAAAGAAGAAAAATTACTTACAAAGAAATAACTAGGCCCCTACTGAAACTACAGGCCACCCTCCACAATACAAAATCGATGAAAAGTACAATTAAATCTAGGTGCATGGACACAATCAAACTAACAACACCAGTTTTCCAACTCACTTGTGAAATCTCAAATTTAAAGTCCTCAAATCCAATGATATATTATGCAGCAGACACAAAGAGTGATCCTTCCAGCTCCAAATCCAAATTAAAAGTGACCAGGAGATGGACAGAGCACTTGGAGGAGCCTGTTGGACAGGAACAGGAAGTTGGAGACTCTGGTGCACTTCCTTCCTCTTGGAAAAAAAAAGTAAAAAAAGAAAAAGGACTCCTTGCACAAAAAAACTATAGCCAAATGTCAATTTGAGGAGTTTTCTTTTACTCCAAATCGTCATTTCAAGAAGGTTTTGATGCTGCTCAGGGAAAGAACCTTCTCCAGATTGCAGTTGCAGTAGATCCTGCGGGTTCGGGATCGCGTTCGTCACAAAAACCCCGCCGGAACTCCGCTGGCACACGCGAATGATGTGTTGGCGACCACAAACTCTCGCAGGACCATGCGTCCGCATAGCAAATCTCGGGGCGCTCGCGAATGTCTCGGAAATCTCGTCGGAGATTGCAGGCACCTGGTAAGTCGCTCGCGAAAGCGCATTTCGGGCGCGCAAACTAAAAAAAAACTCTGCTCCATTGCGGAGTATATCGGCAACTCCGAGTTCCACGCAGAACATGGAGTTGCCAAACCTCTGCGAGCAGAGTTTTACGCCTAGAGTTAATGTAGACCATGGGGAACCTTGGTCCTAACCCCCAAAACTCACCCTTGTAAGCCGAGTACTTACCTTCAAAACCGATAACCGTTTTTTTACCAAAGGAACCCATGTTATAAGATTTTGGGCCTAAAAAGTGACAGTGTTGAACTGCATTGTATGAAGAAAAGTAGATTTCTATTGCAAAGTATAAAAAGTAGTACTTACCTTGTATTTAGAGATCCTAAGGTGTGGTATCTAGGCATACCGCCCCAGTACTCAAAATAATCCAAAGTAATCCAAAAATATTCCAAAAGTAAATACTGTGTAATTTAAACAGATTTCAAAGCATTTACAAACCTGTAACGATTGTCATTCCAAGCACAACTGCATTTCCTTGAACAGTCTTGCATTTGAAAGTATATTTCACTTACCTGTGCCAAGTCCTGCTTGGTTCTAAAATAAAACTTAAGTATATCTTTTTTATACTTACATAATTGGTCTGCATTCTGTCTCTGAGTGTGTGCATCAGTCCTTGATTGAGTGAATACAATAAATGCTTATCACCTCCTCTGGATAAGCCTAAATGCTCGCCCACACTACCACAAGGAGATCTCTTAGTACTTACCTAATTTAGCCTCTGCTATACGTCTGGGGACTCCCTGGATTCTAGGCACACTATACCTCATTTTGGTATAGTGTATACAGAGCCAGCTTCCTACATTGGTGGATCAGCGGTGGGATGTAAAGCCTTGCATTTATTGGACTAACTTGGTCAACCTCTGATCCCATGACAAGAATCCAAAAATTGTCTTTAGTACAAATCATTTTTTTAATTGACTATTTTTCCAAAATTCTAAAAGTCTTGTTACGGCCTTGTGTTAAGTCCCTGTAGCATTTTTTAGAAAAGTAAAATTCATTGAAGTTAGGGGGGAAGTATCTAGAACTGTTAGTGTAAGTTTTCCAAAAAAGAACCCCACTTTAGAAAAATAATGAGCAATCCAGGGAATATGGCTGTGGAGCTCGACCTCACCCCTTAATCTAACCTAGAGGTTAGGGACGTAAGGCTTCTCTGTAAATCTAAAAGGATAAGAGCTGGGTCCAACCCTACCAGGATACAGCGCCACGGTTTCCTGGCAAGAAATGCAAGGGACCAACCCACAGAAGAAGGTGAATACTTTCAAGAAGGTGGCGAAAGTAGTGAGGAGGATGAAGTCTTAGACCAACCACATAAACTACTTCGGGAGGAAGGGAATTTTTGTGTCCTACCCTCCACACCCTAGAGGTACAGGGGCTGGCTCCTACAGAGATAGGGCCAACTCCATACCAGACAGTGAGGACAACCTCACTGAGGAGGATCTCCTTTTAGTAAGGATGACCAAAAGACTAGATCTAGAGACTAGGCTCCTATCAATGGTGGCAGCAATTTAAAAAGTTTAGAGAAAGAAGGATCCTATGATCCTAAAATCTCCAAAGGGATTGTTCCTAAATTTGAGGATGAAGATGACATCACCATGGGGTTCACAGCCTTTGAGAGGGCTTGTGAAGCCAGAAGAGTGAGGAAATCTCACTGGGGGGCACTCCTGTGGGAATTGTTCTCTGGTAAGTGCAGAGACAGACTTCTGACCCTGAGTGGGGTAGAAGCAGAGTCCTATGAACTGATGAAGGGCACCCTGATTGAGGGATTTGGACTCACTACTGAGGAGTACAGAATTAAATTCAGGGGGGCTCAGAAATCCCAGAGTCAGTCCTGGGAGGAATTTGTAGACTACTCAGTAAAGAAACTAGGTGGCTGGTTGACTGGAAGTAAAGTGCAAGATTATGATGATCTTTGTAATTTGTTCATGAAAGAACACATTTTAAGTAACTGCATCAACGAAAAGTTACATCAGCATCTGGTAGACGTAGGTCCAATTTCTCCCCAAGAATTGGGAAAGAAGGCGGACCACTGAGTCAAGACAAGGGTAACCAAGACAACCACTGGGGGTGACCAAAAGAAAGGGGTCACAAAGCCTCCCAAGGGGAAAGCGGGTGAGAAACCCAAAGACAAAATACAAGAGTCTTCCAAAGGCCCCCAAAATCCTGGTCAGGGGAGTGGGCCCAAGCACTCTTCCGAACCCACTAGTAGGTACAAGGGGAAAAATGTTGATCTGCAAAGGACTGGTTTTTCCACTGTAACAAGAAGGGACACCAAACTGGAGATGCTGCCTGTCCTGCCAAACCAGCTCCTAGACCCCCACCAGTTCCTAGTGGTATGGCAAATCTCCAGATGGGATCAATAGTGTGCCCAGAGCAAATCAGGGTTCACACTGAGGCCGTTTTAGTCTCTGAAGGGGAGGGAGGGTTAGCCATTTTGGCTGTCTGCCCCCCAATTTAAAGAAATACATGCAGTAGCCCTTAGTGAATGGGACTAAGATAGAAGCCCTGAGGGATACAGGTGCCAGTGTCACTATGGTGAGAAATAGACTGGTTTCCCAGAGCAATACCTTACTGTAAAAACCTACCCAGTGCTGACAGTGTCACCACTAACCATGCCATGTCTATGGTGATATTAGACTGGGTGGTATAGGGTTACTGGCCTGAAACAGGTAGTGGTCTCTCCAAAGCTTACAGCCGCCTGTCTGCTTGGGAATGATCTGGAGACCTCCGCAAGGGCTGAGGTAAAGAGAAAGATAGATGCAGCCATGCTGCAAATCCCTGAGAGAGTGTGTGTGAAAACAAGAGCACAATGCTTAGCACAGGGTGAAAAAGGAGAGCTGGAGCCTGAAATGATGGCCCACCCTCCCAAGAGAAAAGGTAGGAAGACTGGTGAAACAACTTCTCCACAGCAAAAAGACCAGGACCCTTCTCCTCAGGGAGAGAATTTGTCAGCCCCAGAGGGAACTGAGCCCATGGAGCTTGAACCTTACGAATTAGAGCTCTTGGGACCAAGGGGACCCTCTAGGGAACAGCCCTGCCTTGGGCAGCAGGTCTGCATCACTCTTGAAGCCCTGAGGAAGCACGCTGCTTCACAGGAGCAGGGAGATGTCAATGGCTCCCACAAAGTCTATTGGGAGGAGTGACTCCTGTACACTGAGGCTAGAGACCCCAAACCTGGAGCCACTAGGCGAGTGGTATTGCCTCAGCTGTATAGGGAGTTCCTACTCACTTTAGCACATGACATCCCCCTAGCTGGGCATCTGGGCCAGACCAAAACTTGGGAAACATTGGTCTCCCACTTTTATTGGCCCCAGATGTCCCAAAAAGTGAAGGTGTTTGTAAGCTCATGTGTCACCTATCAAGCCAGTGGCATGAAAGGAGGACACCCAAAGACTCCCTTAATCCCACTACCAATGGTTGGGGTTCCCTTTGGGAGGGTAAGTGTGGGTATAGTGGGTCCACTTGAACCTCCCACAGCCTCCAGAAACAAATTCATACTAGTAGTAGTGGATCATGCTACTAGGTATCCTGAAGCCATTCCCCTTAGGACTACTACAGCCCCTATGGTAGCCAAGGCCCTCATTGGTGTCTTCACCAGGGTACGGTTTCCTAAGGAGGTAGTATCAGACCGAGGTATAAACTTCATGTCTGCATACTTGAAACATACGTGGGATGAGTGTGGAGTGATCTACAGGTTCACAACATCTTATCACCCACAAACTAATGGCCTTGTTGAAAGATTTAACAAGACATTGAAAGGCATGATAATAGGACTCCCTGAAAAACTCAAAAGGAGATGGGATGTTCTGTTACCTTGCCTGCTTTTTGCCTACAGTGAGGTGCCTCAGAAGGGAGTAGGGTTTTCACCCTTTGAACTTCTGTTTTGCCACCCTGTAAGGGGACCACTCTCACGTGAGGGAAGGATTTGAGAGACCCCATCATGTACCAAAGCAAGATGTGGTGGACTATGTACTAAGCCTTCGTTCTGGGGATGGCAGAGTACATGCAGAAAGCATCCAAACACCTTGAGGCCAGCCAGGAGCTCCAGAGATAACCAAAATGCTACACTGGTAGAATTCCAACCAGGGCAACAGGTATGGGTTTTAGAGCCAGTGGCACCAAGGACCCTCCAGAACAAATGGAGTGACCCTTACACTATCCTGGAGAAAAAGAGTGAGGCCAACTACTTGGTAGACCTGGGCACTAGAGCAAGTCCCCCAAAAGGGTGATACATATGAACCGCCTCAATCTCTACTGTGACAGGGCTGATGTAACCATGCTGATGGTTACTGATGAGGATCAGGATACAGAGAGTGAACCTCTCACTGACCTCCTCTCTTACAGCCCCCAAGATGGGTCAGTGGATGGAGTTGTCTACTCAGACACCCTCTCTGCCCAACCTCAAACTGATTGCAGACCGGTTCTGCAACAGTATGCACAGCTCTTTTTCTTGACCCCTGGTCAGACAGCCTGGAGTACCCATGATGTGGACACTGGAGACAGCGTGCCTGTCAAAACAAAAATCTATTGCCAGTCTGACCAAGTCAAGGAAAGCATCAAAGCTGAAGTCAGCAAGATGCTGGAATTGGGGGTCATTGAGCCTTCTGAGAGTCCCTGTGCCAGCCCAGTGGTCCTAGTCCCCAAACCTCATCCACAGGTGGAAAGAGAGAAATGAGGTTTTGGGTGGACTACAGAGGCCTCAGTGCTGTCACCAAGACAGATGCACACCCTATCCCCAGGGCTGATGAATTGATAGATAAGTTGGGGCTGCCATATACTTAAGTACCTTTGACTTAACTGCAGGGAACTAGCAGATGGGCATGGCCCCTGTAGCAAAAGAAAAGACAGCATTCTCCACCCCTAATGGGCACTTCCCGTTTACTGTGATGCCCTTTGGTTTAAAGAATGCCCCTGCCACCTTCTTAAGGTTGGTGAATCACGTCTTTGCTGGGTTGAAAGGCTTTAGTGCAGCTTATCTTGATGATATGGCTGTGTTTATCTCTTCCTGGCAGGATCACCTGGTCCACCTGGGGAAGGTTTTACAGGCCCTGCAAGCTGCAGGCCCAACTATCAAGGCATCCAAGTGCCAGATAGGGCGGGGAACTGTTGTGTACTTGGGCCACCATGTAGGTGGAGGCCAAGTCCAAACCCTTCAACCCAAATTCCAGACCATTCTAGATTGGGAAGCTCCAACAACCCAGACCCAAGTTAGGGTATTCATTGGCTTGACTGTGTACTGTAGGAGGTTTGTGAAGGGATATGGGTCCATTGTGACTCCCCTCACAGAACTCGCCTCCAACAAGATGCGCAAGAAAGTGAACGGAACAGTTGGCTGCCAAAAGGCTTTTGACACCCTAAAAGAGGCAATGTGCTCAGCACCTAATCTCAAGACTCCAGATTACTCCAAGCAGTTCATAGTGCAGACTGATGCCTCTGGGCTAGGAATAGGAGCGGTCCTATCCCAAACCAATGATGATGGACAAGACCAACCTGTTGCTTTCATAAGCAGAAGGCTACTCCCCAGAGAGCAGCGTTGGAGTGCCATTGAGAGGGAGGTTTGCTGTAGTTTGGTCCCTGAAGAAGCTGAGACCATACCTGTTTGCTACTCACTTCCTAGTTCAAACTGACCACAGACCTCTCAGCTGGCTAATGCAGATGAAAGGAGAAAACCAAAAACGTTTGAGCTGGTCCTTATCCCTACAGGGAATGGACTTTAGAGTGGAACATAGACCTGGGACTGCCCATGCCAGTGCAGATGGCCTTTCCATATTTTTCCACTTAGACGATGAAGACTCTCTAGGGAAAGGTTAGTCTCATCCTCTTTTGTTGGGGGGGGGGGTGTGTGTGTGTGTGTGTGTAGGAAAGTGCCCCTTTTGCATGGTTACCCCCAACTTTTGCCTGACATCTGATGCAACCTAACTTGATGTGCCCTGGGTCCCTGCCAATCAGGTTCCCAGGGCCTGTGTTCTTTCCCTGGACTGTACCTTTGTATCCACAATTGGCACATCCCTGGCCAAAGGTAAGCCCCTTGTAAAAGGTACCATGGGTACCAAGGGCACTGTGACCAGGGAAGGCCTCTTAGGGCTGCAGCACATATTGTGCCACCCTTAGGGTTCCTTCACCTTAGCACACACACTCTGCCACTGCAGGCTGTGTGTTTTGGTGCAGAGAAAAGTGAAGAGTCGACAAGGCACACATCCCTGTGTGCAATGCCTGCAATCCACTGTTTGAGGCCTAGGTAAGTCATCCCTCTAGCAGGGTGTACTAGCCCTAAGGTGAGGGCACACAGGCATGAGACCTGTACCCCTACAGTGTCTACGTTAATTCTTAGACATTGTAAGTGTAGTAAAGCCATGAAGAGTATATTATCTGGGAGTTGGTCATTACGAACTCCACAGCTCCATAATGGCTTTACTAAATCTTCAGAAGTTTGGTAGCAAACTTCTCAGCACATTAAACCCACACTGATGCCAGTGTGGGATTTAATGTTAAATGCACCCAGAGGGCATCTTAGAGATACCCCCTGAAAATCGACCAGCCCTGGTGTGGTTCCTGAATGGCTGCCCGCCATTTGTCACCACCAGATATGTTTCTGGACCCCTGGGTAGAGAGCCCCTGCTCTCTGGGTCCAGAAACAAAGCCCATCCTGGGCAGAGGTGTCATGCCTCCTCCCTCAGGATGGGCTGGGTCCACGAAGGGGGAAGCTTCAAAGGCCTGCCAGCTTTGGACTCTGTCCCTGCCTTTTTGCTGCCCCCAGCAACTGGCTCCCACTGGTTCTGGCCCCCACTTTGGGCGGGAGAATCGGCGAGAAATTCGAGCTAGGAAGAGAGGTGTACCCTCCTTTGACAACCCCACCCCTCAAGTGGGAGAGGCGAGGTGAAGCACACATCTCAGTCCCTTCCATCTTGAAGATGAGGGGACTCAGCCAATTAGGAAGAGACTCATTCCCTCCTCCCACTGGAGGGTGGCATAATGAGGGGTGTACCTGCACACCCCTTTAACACCCCTAATTTTAGTATTTACGGGTGACCCTGAACCTTGCCTCCTCAGATTTGAGGAAGAAAGACGGACCGAAGAGCCTTGTTGACCCTGGAAGGAGAAGAGGACACCAACTGCCTTGACCCCAGCCCCACAGGCCTGTCCCGTCTACGACCTGACTACAGCAAGAACCCCGGCGAGTCCAGCAGCCAGCAATCCCCAGAACCCGGAGGACCTGCCCTGCAACCTTCCCACAGACTCGTCTCCTGTGAGCACCGGATTTGCTCAACCAAAGACTCCCCTCCAGAATACGGATACTGGTGTCTCCGCGATACTGCACCCCACGAGTGGCTCAACACCCCAAGGAGGCATCCCCAGCGATCCTGACCTGGGATCTGGTGATCCCCGACCTCCCTCAAGCCGACGCCTGCATCCTCAACCTGAAGGGTCCCCCTGACCGCAACCAGAGCTGGTAAGAAAACCCGACGCCAGAAGACACCTCTGCACCCGACGCCCCACTGCCTTGGGTGGCCCAGCCAACTGTGTCCAGGCATCCCCTAAGATCCCAACTTACCTCTCCAGCCAGTAGTCTCCTTCAGGAAGTCTCCCTGCCCGAGCTGCAGCAACTTTGTGAAACCGAAGTTTTCCATTGGGAAACACAGGGTCCCTGACGTCCGTTTTGCACCCTGCACCCATTGCTTAATTTGAGGCAGTGGTTTCCGGTGCTCGGCACTGGCACTTAATTGTCAACACTGGCGCGTGTGACAGTCTGCCACAAGGTGGCGCTGTCTGGCTAGTTTAGAGATGCCCACAACAACAACAGTTAATTATTAATTCAATGTACATTAAAAATGACTATTACCTGCTGCCGAAACCATTCTTATAGGTTTGAGGGCCTGAAATAATCTGAATTTTCACACTTGTAGGATTGTGATGGTTATTAGTTGTGTTCTTACTATCATTGGCAGCGCTGGTAGGGGCAATGAATGGTGCAAGCTGCAGTGGCCTCCTGAGGACAGCCCTGGCACTTATTTGTTTTTTTTACAAATTAAGGACTGCCTGCACCCGGCTGCTCCAGTGCCGCTGGTGATACAGCTCCTGTGCTGGTAGTTGGCCCCTGCAGTGCTGACCTTAACCCCAGGAGCTTTGCTCCCACACCCGAGTGGCCTGCTTGTCAGCAGTCCCTTAGCAAAGGCCTCCTTAGCCCCATTGGCTAACATTGAGCCCCTGCACTCTGCACACAGCCGCCCCAGTGCCGCTGGTGGTGCAAACTTGAGTGCCCAACTAGACCTTAGGGAACCTTGATCCCAACCCCCAAAAACCAACCTTGTAAGCTGAGTACTTACCTTCAAAACCGATAACCATTTTTTCCCATAGGAACCCATGTTATAAGATTTTGGGCCTAAAAAGTGACTAAGGGGCCGATTACAATGTGGCCCGGAAAGCGGGCTGCATCGTAATCGGCCCCTCCATTTGCTTTTCGACCACCGCATTACAGTGCTGGCGGTCGGAAACTAAACCGACCGGTCATTCCGGCTGGCTTCCGATGGGCTCAGGAGGCCGTCGGCCAGTCGGAACCGGCTCGTAATCCCAAAGGGCGGCCTTTCCGCCTTTGGGATTATGATGCACGGTTTCCGGCATGGTTTCCATACTGGCCTGTCCGAGCGTGCTTGGGGGGCCCCCAGCAGGGACCCCTTGTGCATGAGGCCTCCTGTTTGGCGGTTGCCCCCCCGTTCATCCCTGCACCATGTGGCCGGGCACCTTAAGAAGCCTGCCACGAGCTGCAGGGATGAACAACACAACAACAAATGCATTTCTAAGGTGTGGTATCTAGGCATACCGCCCCAGTACTCAAAATAATCCAAAGTAATCCAAAAATATTCCAAAAGTAAATACTGTGTAATTTAAACGGATTTCAAAGCATTTACAAACCTGTAACGATTGTCATTCCAAGCACAACTGCATTTCCTTGAACAGTCTTGCATTTGAAAGTATATTTCACTTACCTGTGCCAAGTCCTGCTTGGTTCTAAAATAAAACATAGTTATACCTTTTCTATACTTACATAATTGGTCAGGATTCTGTCTCTGATTGTGTTTATCAGTCCTTTATTGAGATAATACAATAAACGCCTAACACATCCTCTGGATAAGCCTAACGGCTCGCCCACACTACCACAAAGAGAGCTGTTAGGACTTACCTAATTTAGCCTCTGCTATACCTCTGGGAACTCCCTGGACTCTGTGCACACTATACCTAATTTGGGATAGTATATACAGAGCCAGCTTCCTACCATATAAAAAAAATACAATTATACAACACTAATAATATTAGTAGCTCTCAATGCGTTTCATTGAACATAAGTAGCTCTCAGTACAGAAAAGGTTGGAGACCCCTGGGGCAATCATTAGTTAGCCGTCGGGATTCATGAGCACCTTTATTTACCATTGGTAGCTCAAGGCTGTAGATGCTAATACTTTCTAATAAGATGACCAACTTACTCACTGTGCACACTCTTACTCTCCAAGAGTGAAAAGGGTTCAAGGCTTAGTCCGAGAAGCAGTAGAATATTTTGAGCTAAGATACCACCTGACACAAATAACTATACTCAATCATGTCAGTCACGTCATTAGTATTTCTTGGAAAAGTAATAGGATTTATTTCTATACAGGAAGGTAGGGCAGTCAAGATAAGAAACACTGTCTAACCTAGAAAAGCCTAGCACCTTCTTTGGCTGATAAACAGTCCCACTCACAATTTAAGGAATTGGACATTTCTCTAGTTCAAAATAACTTGAGACCTAGGGCCAATGACAAACTCGGGGATAGGTGGGATCGGCTACCTTTGGGAACCACACAAGTCTCACAGTACAGCAATGCTTTTAAGTCCTCGTTAATGTGGCGAAGGTGCCAGACAAGATGTTACAATGTACTAAGTTGACTATAAAACATCTGCCCTCTGCTATTTATTTTCTTAGGAGCCATGGGTGTAAAATGAACACTGGATCAAACCCAAGTCAGCAGAATGGATTTAGGGTACCAGCTGGCTGTTTTGAAAAGCCTTGATTTCCAGGTAATAGTGTTCTGATGGTCACTATCCAGGTCAATTGACATATTGGACAGACTGGTTCCTCATACCGCAGATCTTGAGAGTCAGTGCTCAGGAAGGTGGACTACTTGTGTCGAAGTTGTGCTAGCACACAAAGTAATGCGCTCGGGATAACAACCGATGTGGGCGGTCAAGAAAAGAGCTAGAGGTGGTATGGTTTTCCACTTGCTGGGACAATCATTGAATCCAGAACAACGAGTGGATCCACAAGCAAACTAGTAGGAACTGAGATTTAGGTCCATCTAAACTTCAAGCTGCAATATCTCCTGTACCATAGGGCCTGCTGCACTAGTTGAAATGGTTTCAGACAAGGGTGGGTGGTCTTACGTAACTACCCTAATTGGGTCATTAGTTTCCTACGAGGTTAAGGATAGAATTAAACGGATTGAGGGTGACACATCTCTCTACTGGTCATGAGCCCTCTTGATGTTGCAGAGGTCCTTCTGGACAGCTAAACTGAAAGGCCTCAGCTCCCATCCTAGAAATAACCTCTGAAGAGACTTTTGCCGGCTGTGCCTTCTTACTCTTTGCCTTTCTGTTCTGGGACCTGCTCCTTCCAAAACCACTTTGCTCATCTTCACCTTATTTCGTAGCAGTTAATGAAAGTCTGACTTCTTCTATAGTCTTAGGCTGGGTCCTGCCTTGATGGAAACCACAGATGTTCCTTTAGGGAAAAAGTCTCAGGCAATAACAATCCATATTGAAAATGTCTAATACCCACAAGGAGTTACAGAAAATCTTGAAATAAAGTCTTTATTTAAACCCTCACAGGATTTCTGTTGCTGATCTGAAAATGGAATTAATGGCTTTGAATAAGCTGATGAGTTGATCTACTCTGAAATGGGCAAGGTTTCAGTAATTTTGAAAAACACAGAACTAATTTTGTACTGTTCCTCAATTGTATTTTGTGTTATTAGCATGTAGTCTGAAATTCCTGCAGGACTGAAAAGACTTTCATCCTTCAGTGGTATTCATCTTGTTAATACTTTAAGCAGGATAACCCCTTCCGTGCTCGCGTCGGCCAACGGCCGTCGCGAGCACTACCTCCCCAGTGCTGCGAACGACCGTTGGCTGACGCAGCCCCGCCCACACTGTGGAACGCCCGCACCGCGGCGGAATTGCCGCCGCCGCGGTAAACGGGTTAAAGTAGTACTATAAACTAGACTAAAGTTATTATTATTCAGACTCCTGGAGTCTCTGATTAAAGAGATCAGTGAGCAGAGGAATTCTTGGCAATGGAAGCTGCTTTTTAATTGGAGAAGTACACTTATGAACACTAGGAGTAGGTAAATAAGGGATGATTTACAGTTTGGCGGACAGGTACTCCATCACAAACATGACGGATATCCTGTCCACTTTATTACAAGTCTATTAGGATATAATGCACTTGTACTAGGACAGACAGGAAATGCATCACGTCCCCAATTGTAATTTGTAGATTTATATGGTGTGGCTTATCACCAGGCTCTGTCCATGGGCATGTGGAGACTAAGTGATTTGCCCAGAATCACAGGCTGATGGGCCGACTCCGAGACTCGAACCTGGATCCCAACTCCTGAGCCGGCAGCTCAGGCCGCTGCGCCACATCTGAGTGTCCATCAGCCAAACTCTAAATCAAGCCCACAGTTTCAAAGTTCTCAAATGAACATAAATCAATGTACCCTAGTGCTGCGGCTGACAGTGAACCTTCTGGAGCGGCTATTGGTAGTCTGATATTCACATGGATGCCTCTGCCCATCGTTTTACAGTTCTCTTATTACAGTAATCGGGCAGAGTGCTGTTGTAATTAACATGACTAAAGTCATCCAGTACATTCCCTGGTCATATGTTTACACTCGCACAATATCAGTGTGTTGATTTATTTATTTGTATGAGTAAAGATTTCCTACCTTTGCCCACTTCCTCTCCTGTTTTAATCACGTAGAGTCGTTCTGAAGGGGGTATAGCACTGTTGTACTTGTGCTCCCCACTGCAAGACACTGGGTGGAAGTAAGTATCTCAGTGATGTGGGACCGAACAGATCTTACCTGGTATGCCCTTTAGGTGCCCTCACAACAGTTACAGGTAAATAGCCCTACCCCTGAACCTAGAATCACCTGCAACAACCTGTAGTACTCCTCCCATCTGGTTACAGGTAAATAGCCCTATACCCCTGAACCTAGAATAACCTGCTACCGACCCGTAGTACTCCTCCCAGCTGGTTCGAAGGGGCAGTAGTTGCTACTGCTCATGGGTGTATAACATGCTGCTTTGTGCAGCCACTGGCTCACATAAGCTAGCAGCGATCTTCTGGCAAAAAAATCAACAAAATAATGAGCGTCTTTGGCGGACTCAGACAAGTTCCTCACAGAGCTGATGTTTCTGTCAGGGTTTAACCCCATCCAATGCACGCTGATGTGCGAACACTCTTGTACGTTTGCCAATATTCAGTGAAGAAACAGAGGTTGGATTTTTAGGTATCCAACAGACTAACTAACATACTAATACTAATGACATCTCTGGATATTATATCTTGAGAACATTGTGCAGATGACCACACAACACAGAAGATTATACGCAGGGCTTTAAGTGGGCCGGGTCCTGCTGGTGCTCCGGGCTCTCCATTTTTACCATCAGGGTGAAAAAAAATAAAACTTAACTCTGCAGTAGTACAACCCTTCACTGCCTTTGATGTAACTTCAAAGAAACTCCTTTTTCAGTTTTATATTGCGCAAATTTGGAGCGCTTTACATGAGCACCAGTTACATTACACAAGGACATTCATTTTTTTAATCACAGGACCTCAGGCTCGAACCTGATGTCTCAGCTCCAAGGTCGGCTCCTCTAGCCTTAGGCCATAGCCACGGCCGGACTGGGAACCGAAACCGGCCCTGGCAAACAGCTCGGCAGGCCCGGGGAGGTAGGGGCCAGGGGTGCTAGTGAAACCACTCCCGTCTCACCGCTGCCGCTTTTGTTGCTGGGGGCCGAGGCCAATATTGCAGCTATGCTGTAAAACCGGCTCCCGGTAACAAAAACGGCCCCCAGGGGTCCAAAACCTGCCTCCACCCTGGCGCCCACCATGCTCTTTTGTCTTTTATTTGTAATGTTAACCTTGGAATAAGATGATTCAACCAAGGCTTCTAGCATTTTCTTTTAAAACTCGTCTCCTTGATCAGTTAAGTGTTCCTTCATCTCTAAAATCTGGCAGTTTGGACACCTGCCGCCAGAAGAACCAGTCGAGCCAGCCTATTGCCTGGAACACTGGCATCCTTTTTGCGTTTTTGTACATTCCATGGACGTTTTACGTTGTATAGTGTTGTACGAAGAGAGAACTCTGACACAACATCCGCATTTCACACTGAGCAGGGGGCGAAGAGCAATACTTTGGGAAAGTAAGGTGATACACTTGCTCACCCAACATCCTGGCTGCCGAATGTACAATATGTAATAGATGTATCACGTGTATCTATGGGATGTTTTAGGCATTGCCTCAACTCTTCATTCTCGTCACTTTCTATGTCAGCTTCCTAAATCCGCCTAAGAAGATCGAGTACAGTTAATATGTGTGTTTAAGAACTTCATAAAGCTGCAGCTTTCCATTGTTATATACCTTTTTTAATTAAGAATAGTTAACTGAAAAAACACAGTTAAAACTGAGCTATGGTTCTGGCTCAAAATCGACAAACAACTGAAATTCGATAGTTATGGTTGCCAAAACATGGGTTATATAATTTGCATCAACCCCCAAACAGGTGGTTGTCTTGTTTGCTCTTCTTTGTTTCTGTACCTTTAGCACATAGGTACTCAGAAACATTTTCCAGGGGGTCAAAAAAGTTTGGCATGTCCTGTGACCAAGGGCCGCGTTGATGCCATCAGAGTGGCAGGTGTTGTCCATGTATAACAGCAACACAGGCCATTCAGACAGTGGACATAACAACCGACTTACCTCCAAGTTCACTATTTGCATTGTTGCCAGGGTTGGAGGAAGCATTAATGTTTCTAAATTCATGTTTGCAAACTATCACTTGCAAAAAATACATCTGTTAGAAATGGGGGGGTCTCTAGTTGGCAGAGGTAGGTACCTTTGTCCAAATAGGGACCCTTGCTTCTAGTCAGGGTAAGGGGGATACACACTTTAGATAACCCCTGCTCACCCCCTTGGTAGCTTGGCACAAGCAGACAGACTTATCCCAAAGGCAATGTGTGAATTATTTATACCAACACTCACAGTAACACAATGAAAACACCACAAATAGACACCACACCAGTTTAGAAAAATAAAATATCTTTATCTAAACTAAACAAGACCAAAACGACAAAGATCCAACATACACAGTTAAAAATATGATTTTCAAAAGGGTTCAAGAACAACTTGTACCATAGAAAACTATGGATGCGTGACTTTTCACACAAAGTACCTGTAGATGCGTCAAAGTTCCAAAGCCAAACAGCTGCAGAGTTGGAAAACAAAGAAATGCGACACTCCTGAGACCTTGGGGAGGCGATGCGACAGTTCTGCGACACGCAGAGGACGAGTTGCATCGAGTCTGATCTGTATGGGTCGTGATGGTTCCGGTTCGCAGGTGATGCATCAGGAAAGCGTGCCGCACAAGTACACTGCGTGGAAATCCGGGATGCGGCGGAGATCGATGCGGCGGCGCTGCGTCGGTCCTCTTCAGCCGTGATCCCTCGATGCGTCGATTCTTGCAGCGGCGACAGAGGCTGCGACGGTTTTCGCAGCGGCACAGCGATGTGTGGAAATTCTTCTCGCGCCGTGGAGATGCATCGAGAAAACAGCCGCAAGAAGAGCGATGCGTCGAGTTTAGCAGTTCTTCACGTTTCTTCTTTCTTCCAGCTCCCAAACAGCAGCAACAACCTCCAGAGGACCAAAACTGGCACAGGCACATCAAGGCAGGTCAGAACTCACAACAGCAGAGTTCAGGGGAGCTGGGGTGAAGTCTTTGTGTCCCTGAGACTTCTGAACAGGAGGCCAGCTCCCTTAAGGCCCTTGGAGATCTCCTTCAAGCAGGGGACACAGCACACAGCAAAGTCATTCTCCTTTCCTTGGCAGAAGCAGCAACTGCAGGCCAACCCTAGACACAGGGCAAAGACAGTACTTCTCCTCTGTCTCTCCAGCTCTTATCCTTGGCAAATGTTCCTCTTGAATTCCAGGAATGATCTAAAGTTCAGGGGATTTAGGTCTAATACTTATACACCAAAATGTCTTTGTTCTCTTTGTGCAAGGGGCTCTGAGCCCAGTTCAAACCAGTTCTGGGGGGCACTCTGCAAGGGCACAACAACATCCTTTGTCAGTGTGAGCCTTGGCTCCAGACACACCACAGGGGGCGGAGCCAGCATTGTGGAAGGCAGGCACTGCCCTATTCAGGTACAGTTGCTACTCCTCCCACCACTCCAAATGCAGGTCAGGCCTACTCAGCCTAGTGCTGACTCACCCAGACTCCTGGAGCCACTGCACCTCCCCAGCCCCTGTCACTCCAAAGCCAGACAGTCAATCCACAAACAGGCAGAGGCACACAGGATGGTTGAACAAGAAAATAGCCACTTTCTAAAAGTGGTATTTTCAAACCCACAATTTAAAAACCATCTTTACTAAAAGATGTGTTATTAAATCCTGAGTTCAGGGATACCAAACTCCATTTTTTAATCTTATCCCTATGGGAAGATATGCTTGTAAAATGTTACAAAGCATTCCCCATTCTGTCCTATGGGGCAAGATAGCCTTTCAATAGTAAAAAACGAAATTGGCAGTATTTCACTATCAGGACATGTTACACACACCAGTGCATGTCCTACCTTTCACATACACTGCACCATGCCCAGGGGGTACCTTGGGCCTACCTTAGGGGCGTCTTATGTGTAAGAAAAGGGAAGGGTAGGGCCTGGCAAGTGGGTGCACTTGCCAAGTTGACATGGCAGTTAACAAACTGCGCACAGGCACTGCGGTGGCAGGCCTGAGACCTCTTTTCAGGGCTACTCATGTGTGTGGCACAATCAGTGCTGCAAGCCCACTAGTAGCATTTGATTCACCAGCCCTAACACACTCAGTGCACTTTACTAGGTACCTACCGGTAAATCAAATATGGCAATCATGGATAACCAATGCACTTTAGCACTGATCAGCAGTGGTAAAGTGCCCAGAGTCCTATAGCCAACAAACACAGGTCAGGAAAAAATAGGAGGAAGAAGCAAAACGTTTGGGGATAACCCTGCAAAAAGGGCCAATTCCAACACAACCCCCTTCCAGCCTAAAGCCAGGGTAGACCAATCAATACCTCGATGGGCTTCCCTGCTTGGGGCGATAGAACCTGGCCCGAACAGCAGGAGTCTTTCCTGTTCTACGCCTTCCTGAACCCAGTTGGATCCCGCTATCCATACTCTCAGGGCCCACTAGGCTAACCCATGGGGGACCCTTCTCCTCACCTGGGGACCCCATCTGTGCAGAGCCTAAACTTACTTTGCTCACAGATGTATCCCAACAGGTAGACAGTACCCACATGGCCAACACAGTGGTGTGGCCCAGTCCACCTCCGGGGTGTGACTCCTGGCCCCCTCCCAGGGGCAACTCTGTCCACCAGGACAGCCAGTCACAGTGGCCACTGCCAGCTGTCAGTGATGAGAGCCAGGCCTCATGCCTTTCAGGCCTCTCTAACCTCTGTGGCGTCAGAAAGTGGGGGGCAGTAGCCCCAGGTGCCTGGCACCTTTTCTCCACTCTCCCTCCTGCCAAGTCAGGTATGGCGTCCTGACACTGGCCCACCAGCCCAGGGTCTGTACCCTGCGGCTGGACAAGAGACTGGGATGGGCTCTCCCATACCCTGTCTTCCTCCCTGGGGCTCTGCAACCTCCCACCTGGAGCGGTACCCCCAGAAGACAACTTGGTTGGGGCACTGTTACCAGTAACCCCTTCCTCCAGGTCAGGGGGGACACCCTGAACCTGGTCCTCCAACCCAGGGTCTGTACCCTTAGGCTGGACCTGTGCCTGGCAACCCAGGACTTCCGTGGGAGTACACCAACTCCCCCCCCCCCAAGGGAAACACACTCCTCATGAGTGGTACGAGAGTCTGCCTGGCGCAGGTCTCCCGCCTCCTGTACACTTGACAGAGAATGAAGGCCCCCCCCCAGGCCAAAAGTGGCCTCACCAGGGTCAGTCCTGGGGTGCTCTGACCTGAGAGCTGGCAACCCCTGACCCACTGGTCCTTCCACTGGGGACTGCGTCCCCCCTTCACCCTTTTCTCTGGACTCATGCACCCTCCCCACTGGAGCGACGCTGCCAGACACCAGAACTGGTGGGATGCTGGTTACAGCAGTCCTCCCCAGTTGTTCACCTGACACTTTGGGATCCCCCTCAGGAAATGGCCTCCCGGTACAGACTAGGCCCCCCTCCTGGTGTTCACTTATGGAACCAACCAGGCCCTGGGACTGGGTTTCGGGCACCTTGGGACACAGCCCACTCCTTCCCCTCTGAGACAGGAAGTGGGACCCTACACCCCTCCTACTACACTGGGACCTATCTGGGCTATCACAAACCTCCCCTACCTCACTTGGTTGGGGAAAACCTGAGCCACCCCCTTCAGGATCACTCCCAAAAGCTTCTTCAGACCCTCTGGAATCCACCAAAAGGTCTGCCTCCAGCGCAAGCTCCCTGGAATCAGAGAAATCAGACTCCGCCTGGTGTTGGCATAGCTCTGGAAAACAGGGACTTAAAATATGCTCTCCAACAATTGAATCACACAACCCCTCACAGTTGTTAACCAAGCTACCCTTTGTCCCACCATCCAGTGCCTCACACAAGTACCCCACACCACTCTCCTGAGATTGGCAAGACAGTGTCTGACTGTCTCTGTCACTCAACCCACACTCTTCTGGGCGGTCTCCACACTCACACTCCAGGACTCCTACCATGGGGGAACCCCTCTCCCTGTACCTCTCATCTAGAGTCAGTAGGGTGTCCCTCCCACCACCAGGAATATGATCCCCTGTGTCAGTTCCCCAATCCACCTCAGGGACACTGAATACCACTGGAGCTACATCATAACCCTGAACCCCTTGGTATATGTCAACCCCCTCCTTCAAGTCAGGCGCCACATGTCTGGGGGTGTGTACTTCTCCCTCAGCACTAGACACTACATTTTTGCTGCCACCATCTGAGCTGGACTCCACCTCTACCTCCAACCCAGCCAAGCTCACTTAATGAGCTGCACACTTCTCTTTTTGCTTGATTGAGACACTCAGGGCCTCAAGCCTCGCGAACTCCTCATCGAGCTCTCTCATTCTCAGCTCATATGCCAAGATCAATTTCTTTTCTTCAAGGCATAAATCTTCCTGCTCTCCTCTGCCATCTTTTCTCTCTCTATGGCAGCTTTTTGGTTCTCCATTTCCAATATTTTCATCTCGAGCCTCATGACTTGTAACTCATGATCTCTAACCCTTTGGTTTTCCTCCAACTCCTCTGGGGAAAAACTTTTAGCGGAATGGTTGCTTCCAGCCCTGGAGGCTGCTCTTCCCACAGGCAGATCCTGTGACCTGAAACCATCCCCTTGTGCATCCTCATCCACCTCTGCATCACCTGTCTCCCCAGCCTCTTTGGCCTCCCACCAGGCCCTTAAGGCCTCCTGTAGCTCCTCCTTCCTGGAGCTGCTCTTCATGGGACATGCAGAGCTCCTGCAGAAATTGAGTCGACCTACTTTGTAACCACTTAACATTTCAATATCAAACTCCAGTTCTGCAACATCACTTGCTGGTTTACCCATCTGAGATATGATGCGTGGATACTTTAAGGGTTACTCAAAAATAGAACCAAAAACAAAACACAGTATGTGGTTGCGTAGTGGTCTGCACTAAACTAGTGATGTACACCAATCACTGTGGGTCAAGTACAAATACAGGTTCAAATCCTCACTGCTGACCACCAATGTTAGAAATGGGGGTCTCTAGTTGGCAGAGGTAGGTACCTTTGTCCAAATAGGGACACTTGCTTCTAGTCAGGGTAAAGGGGATACACACTTTAGATAACCCCTGCTCACCCCCTTAGCAGCTTGGCACGACCAGACAGGCTTGTCCCAAAGGCAATGTGTAAAGTATTTGTACCAACACTCACAGTAACACAGTGAAAACACCACAAATAGACACCACACCAGTTTAGAAAAATAAAATATCTTTATCTAAACTAAACAAGACCAAAACGACAAAGATCCAACATACACAGTTAAAAATATGAATTTCAAAAGGGTTCAAGAACAACTTGTACCATAGAAAACTATGGATGCGTGACTTTTCACCCAAAGTACCTGTAGATGCGTCAAAGTTCCAAAGCCAAACAGCCGCAGAGTCGGAAAACAAAGAGATGTGACACTCCTGAGACCTTGGGGAGGCGATGCGACAGTTCTGCGACACGCAGAGGATGAGTTGCGTCGAGTCCAATCTGTATGGGGAGGGATGCGTCGATTCTTCGTGACGGTTCCGGTTCGCAGGTGATGCGTCGGGTAAGCGTGCCGCACAGGTACGATGCGTGGAAATCCGGGATGCGTCGGCAATCAATGCGTCGAGCGGTGCTGCGTCAGTCCTTTTCACCCGCGATCCCTCGATGCGTCGATTCTTGCAGCGGCGATAGGCGCTGCGACGGTTTTCGCAGCGGCACGGCGATGCGTGGAAATTCTTCTCGCGCCATGGAGATGCGTCGAGAAAACAGCCGCAAAAAGAGCGATGCGTCGAGTTTAGCAGTTCTTCACGTTTCCTCTTTTTTCCAGCTCCCAAACAGCAGCAACAACCTCCAGAGGCCCAAAACTGGCACAGGCACCTCAAGGCAGGTCAGAACTCACAACAGCAGAGTTCAGGGGAGCTGGGGTGAAGTCTTTGTGTCCCTGAGACTTCTGAACAGGAGGCCAGCTCACTTCAGGACCTTGGAGATCTCCTTCAAGCAGGGGACACAGCACACAGCAAAGTCATTCTCCTTTCCTTGGCAGAAGCAGCAACTGCAGGCCAACCCTAGACACAGGGCAAAGGCAGTACTTCTCCTCTGTCTCTCCAGCTCTTATCCTTGGCAAATGTTCCTCTTGAATTCCAGGAATGATCTAAAGTTCAGGGGTTTTAGGTCTAATACTTATACACCAAAATGTATTTGTTCTCTTTGTGCAAGGGGCTCTGAGCCCAGTTCAAACCTGTTCTGGGGGGCACTCTGCAAGTGCACAACAACATCCTTTGTCAGTGTGAGCCTTGGCTCCAGACACACCACAGGGGGGCGGAGCCAGCATTGTGGAAGGCAGGCACAGCCCTATTCAGGTACAGTTGCTACTCCTCCCACCACTCCAAATGCAGATCAGGCCTATTCAGCCTAGTGTTGACTCACCCAGACTCCTTGAGCTACTGCACCTCCCCAGCCCCTGTCACTCCAAAGCCAGTCAGTCAATCCACAAACAGGCAGAGGCACACAGGATGGTTGAACAAGAAAATAGCCACTTTCTAAAAGTGGTATTTTCAAACACACAATTTAAAAACCATCTTTACTAAAAGATGTGTTATTAAATCCTGAGTTCAGGGATACCAAACTCCATTTTTCTATCTTATCCCTATGGGAAGATATGCTTGTAAAATGTTACACGTGTACATGGGGCCAGAAACCACCTGGTTTCTAGGACAAAGGTGTGCACCACTTCAAATACGATATACATACATTTTTATAAATGTAATACAATAATGCGTGTTTGTTTTCTGTGTTTTAATACACTTTCACAAAAACATAAACAGCTTGACTTCTCTTGGAAGTTGTCTGAATTATATGCTTAAAACAATATGTAAATGACAGTATCAAACAATATCTAATAAACTATTGAGTTATCCATGTCCTGAAATGTTATCAACATGAGCCCAATGCATTTCGGGACCATCGTCCCTTCATCAGGGGTATATCTGTAAACAATATATGTAAACAAAATTATAAGTACAGCAGTGGATCAATACATGATTCATACTTTGTTCATCAACAACCCGATCTTAATTACAATGATTGTTATTATCCATTATATCGTGACAGTTATTTTACGACCTGTGACATGTTACGATAATTGTCATTTTCAAAACATCCCAACACACCAGTGTGTTGATGTAAAGTCGTGACAACACTCAGTGGAAACAAAGTCCAAAACATCCCAGTCCAATAAACCAATGTGAATAAAAATAGCCTCATAGAACTACTCAGTCGAAAAACATGAAGAGCTTAAGATGATGAATTCACTAGTACCCTGAAGGCCTCGAGGGAACTGAATAATACTGTACAAAACAATGAATAAACATTGTTTAGGTAAATATCACCAGGTGAATAACTGCATAGGGATAGATAGATTAGTTACATACCAATAGGTCTTGAGGAGATATTCTGCTACCTGTAAATATGATGCATCACAATTATTACATCTTGCCTCATAGACATCAATATCGGAATCAAGATACCGTGCTATTGGAGTTAAACGCAATATACTGCTAGTAAAGGTTTCTGACAATCTTCCACCAACGTTTCTGTGTCACTTTCCTGAAAAACATAAAGTGCCCGGGCCTTATTATTATTAAGGTAAAATCTTGCTAAACCAAGTTTACACCACTAAACCGATCACAGGGGCAACTCACCGGTAAACGCTGCGAAGCCTCCCGGAGAAGTTCACTACCCAAAACGCTCAGCGGCCATCTTTTGAAGGACGTCGTCTAAATCATGCATATCACGTGATCTATCACGTGTTTCCGATACGAACGAGTACCGCTCTATCTGCAATCCGCGCCATCTTGAAACGGACTGTCTGAAGTGTACTCCAGTAGTTTATAAAGATATTCCAAGTATGTTATAATACTACAAGTAGTGCGAGCACACTTGTAACATTAATAATTGTAAATTCAATGTGCGTCAAACTCGATGAGCTTCGTATCCAAAAAATGTAAAAACATACTTCGTATCTCCTTCCCTCAAAAACAGCCTCATATTGCCATGATAAAAATTCAACCCCCGTACGACGAAACCGGCATCAAACTTGTAATTTAAACCTGTTAGCGTAGACAGTACAGTCACACTCCTTTTGTCAAGCGGAGCAATGCCAACATTATGTCCCTAGAGGTGTAACCTATCTGTAGTGGGATAGAGTTACTCACTAATATTCGCTCTTAACATCTGTGTTATGGTAATCACTCAGCAGTCCTCCATCTAGTCAAGTCCATGATGCGTCTGGCATGTCCACTATACAGTGCCCATAGTGTGTTAAACGACAAATTACGTACTCATGGCAGAGAATGATCATATACAACTGACATTAAAAACATATGCAAGAGCAACCTACATGTGGTTCTTATCCTTTACACCCTGATCTCTGGTGGTAATGCTAATAAAACATACATGTGGTTAATTGTCTTCATGCTCTATAGTTCCAAGGTATGATGTGAACCCATCTTCCGATGTGTGTGGGTTTTATGATATGATTTTTGTGATTAATATCCACCCTCTGTTCATAGAAAACAGCTAATTTCTAGCTTATCATTGAGCCCTTTTGGTTTCAAGGTGTCGAGTCTCCTTATCCAGTAGGTTTCTCGTTTTAGTAGTCGTTTGTTATTGTCCATTCCTGTGATGTTCTGCAGTAGTTCCACAATCTGGAATTTAATTTGGGCAATGGTGTGTCTGCTTTCTGCCCAATGTGTTTGTAGTATCTTCTTGTTATGTTTATAATGTTCCATTTTACCTTGTTCCTAGCTGCTCAGCCAGTGTGAGTGTTCTGTATGGAATGTTGGTGTGATGGACATGAGTGGAATGCTTGGGTGCCTGGTGTGAGTGTTGACAGTTGGAAGATGGGCTGAGCAGCAGGCAGGCTGCTCCTGGTGGGGCTGCTACCACTGATGTTATGGACTTAATAAATATCTTAAAAGACACTACTCGGCTACTTCATCACATCTTCGCATGGAACTTACTTGTTACATTTTGGCGACGATCTGGAGACTAACTCACGCTCTGCAAGTGGTCTCAAGGAAGTTAAAAGTGACATGCCAAGGATGTCTTCAAGTTGAAAGGAACCTACAAGCGTGGAGAGCACACGGAACATGTAGTGGTTCACAAATGTGGTCGACATCACTGCAGAAGGGCTTGGAATAGGCAGAAATAACAATCTAGATTCTGATTAACCTATAGATCTAGATCATCTTAATCACAGCCTCTGGCTATTCCAACCTGTAGTCATTTTTTCTTATTCCGGTTATTAACCATCAGGAGCCATTAATCATACTCTTTTGATGCTCCACCTGTTCTGACTCAGGGTACGAACATTACATCTACGCAGGGATACACTGAGATCACCAACGAATTCCCCTATTATGGCCGACACTATGAGCCAAATGCGGCGGCCATTTTGAGAACACCACTGCCTACTGTTTTGGATTAGACAGTAATAACTATCTAGAATTTAACTAACCCATCTTGACCAACTAAATTAAAATTTATTTTATTTTATTTTTTCAGCCTTTAGTCTTTTATCATCAGGAGTCGTGAACCACTCTCTTTAGACGCTCCTCCCTCTCTCACACAGGGTAGGAGTACTACATCTACGTAGGGAAAACACGGAGATCACCCGCGTATTCCCCCAAGATGGCCGACACTATGAGCCTAAAGCGGCGGCCATTTTTGGGAACTCTTGCGGTCTAGTCATTCCCCACAGTGACTAGGCGGATACAGGAAGTATTTAATCGGTCCCCGTCCACAGACACGCTAATATGCGGTCCGGTGGGGAGACGACTGTGGGGCCGATTCCGATTCGGGCCGGAAATCTCTCCGACCGAGCTGGACCCGGAGAGATTCCCGACCGAATCGGACCCTAGCATCCCGACCGAACGAGTACGATGCGCACGTATGCCATCGGACTCGATTCGGTCGGACTCCATTGAAGTCAATGGGAGCCAGTCGTACGACGCGTACACGGGCTCCCATTGACTCAATGGGCACGGCGCGAACAAGGGCGCCCCCTACAGCGTGTTCGCGTCGATGCGGGTCGCGCCGTACATGCACGTGTAGGGGGACCCATGGGTCCCCCTCTGTGCGACACGCGTGCCTACGCTTCCAGGGGGTCCGACACGGACCCCCAAAGTGCGGCTCCGACAGCTCCTTGGAGCCGGACTGCGCGAGTCGGTCGGAGCGGTCGAGGTGCGCATCGTACTTACCCGGCCGGGGAACGTCTCCATTGCGCGGTGCGAGTCGTCCCCGTGCGAGTCGGTCGGAGCGGTCGGGTCCTGCGAACGAGTCGGTCGGAGATTTCGCGAGCGCACGCATCGTACTCGCTCGCCCGGACGCACGTACGATTCGGTCGGGAAATAGGGCTCCGAATCAGATCCGGTAAAGCCGAATCCGATTCGGAGCCCTACCGGCCGAGATCGGAATCGGCCCCTAGGTATTTTCCTGCGAGGCGCTCTCATACCAAGTAAGTGCTTTCTTTCCACAGGCTGGTCCTGGCAGAGCTCGCTTCAGACCCGAACAAACACCACTCGGGTACATTTTGAAACTAACGAGGCTATTTCTCCCCGTATTTCCTCATTTCCCAGATTTAGGACTAAGAGATCCCTCGATCCCCACGGTCCATGAGGCATATATATGCTTCTTTAGAAGTATGTAATTACGACCGCAATACCGGCAATATTGTCTTATGTGTGTGTTTCTTGAAAGTCACGAGGTGTGTGTTTTCTATGTCATTTTAACTTTTGGTTATTCACTAGCGGCACGGTTTTCCAGCATGCCTTTTTATCCTACACAGGCTAAAAACCACGCGCAGACCTGGATTATCGCACTCACCATTAAGGAGCATTATAGAATGTGGAAGCGCATTGAATATTGATGTATACCCACCTACTCGGAGAGAGGGGGGCCTTTGTTCCCCTAACTTTGTTTGTTTTTCTATCACAAGGATACTACGTGATAAAGTCTTGATCGTATGTATGGATTAACGCATGCTTTTTAGTTGCAGCGTTTATTTATTCATTGTTTAGATTGCCTTACTTTGGCTGATTAGGAGTGGCAAACACAGGGCTGGTCCCTGTGTGGTCCTGACGAAGAGCTTTGGGGAAGCTCGAAACATGTTGATGTATACTAAGGATTTCTAACCCATTATAGTTAGGTCTACTTGTATCACATCCCGTTTTTAGACATACCAAACTAGGAGCAACAATAAAGTATTTCGCCCACTAGCAAGGTATTTTTAACTCACTTTAGCCCACTCCACTCCACTTTTGCACTACACATAGTCTTCCACAAAAGTGCTCCTACGCAAATATCGCAAGTCATAGCACGCCTCAGCTCGTAGAGAGCTGAGATGGCCCCTATGATGAAGCATGTCACCGTGGGAAAACCCTGGTGAATGAGGGGACTCAAGAAAGAAATTCTTCTTTCCTGTTTGTTTCCGGATCTCATTGATTGGAAACCCTATCCCTGTCCAATGGCTAGGCCCTTTACCCGATACCTCAGGTTTTAGGTTCAGTGGTTCACAAATGACCACACAGACAGCGCAAGTACATTTCCAGGAGGAAATGGTTCAAAAGAGACAAGACAGACAGCGCAAAGTAGTTTTGGGAAAAATTTGACATGTCTTCTTTGCAGAAAGAAACTATCACAGACAGCTATGCACATTTCCAGATGGTAGTGTTGACACAGAAGGAACAAGAGACCCAAGAATCAAATGAAATGAAGCATCTCAAGAAACAAGAGAACCTGGAGCAACACGCCTCGCAGCCCCACCAGTGTCCCTCACACCGGACAGCCCCAGCCCAAGCGTGCTCTGCTCACAAACATCACATCTATTGGACTTTAAAGAAACAAGAATTGTGTGCTTCTACAGGCTCAACAAATTACAGTTTGGCACACACTTTGCCTGTTGGGAAAATGTGTTGTTATGCTGTGCACACTGACATTTTCATGGGCATAGTTTACAGTCACTCAAGCTCCACAATATACGGCTTGGAAAGGTAACAGTGCTTTTCTCAGTGCCCAGTGCTTTTCTCAGTGCCTTGTGCAAGTTTCTGCTCCTACAGTGCATCGGAGAAAACTGTGACTGTCAGCGTTGGATTACAGGAAAAGTTGTTGTGTGTATTGTGTGATTGCACACACGTTTGAGATTTCAGCCTAGTAATGACAGCAGGAGTCGGACATTTGGTGAGACTGGGATGGGCTCTCCCATACCCTGTCTTCCTCCCTGGGGCTCTGTAACCTCCCACCTGGAGCGGTACCCCCAGAAGACAACTTGGTAGGGGCACTGTTAGCAGTAACCCCTTCCTCCAGGTCAGGGGGGACACCCTGAACCTGGTCCTCCAACCCAGGGTCTGTACCCTTAGGCTGGACCTGTGCCTGGCAACCCAGGACTTCCGTGGGAGTACACCAACCCCCCCCCCAAGGGAAACACACTCCTCATGAGTGGTACGAGAGTCTGCCTGGCGCAGGTCTCCCGCCTCCTGTACACTTGACAGAGAATGAAGGCCCCCCCCAGGCCAAAAGTGGCCTCACCAGGGTAAGTCCTGGGGTGCTCTGACCTGAGAGCTGGCAACCCCTGACCCACTGGTCCTTCCACTGGGGACTGCGTCCCCCCTTCACCCTTTTCTCTGGACTCATGCACCCTCCCCACTGGAGCGACGCTGCCAGACACCAGAACTGGTGGGATGCTGGTTACAGCAGTCCTCCCCAGTTGTTCACCTGACACTTTGGGATCCCCCTCAGGAAATGGCCTCCCGGTACAGACTAGGCCCCCCTCCTGGTGTTCACTTATGGAACCAACCAGGCCCTGGGACTGGGTTTCGGGCACCTTGGGACACAGCCCACTCCCACTCCTTCTCCTCTGAGACAGGAAGTGGGACCCTACACCCCTCCCACTACACTGGGACCTATCTGGGCTATCACAAACCTCCCCTACCTCACTTGGTTGGGGAAAACCTGAGCCACCCCCTTCAGGATCACTCCCAAAAGCTTCTTCAGACCCTCTGGAATCCACCAAAAGGTCTGCCTCCAGCGCAAGCTCCCTGGAATCAGAGAAATCAGACTCCGCCTGGTGTTGGCATAGCTCTGGAAAACAGGGACTTAAAATATGCTCTCCAACAATTGAATCCCACAACCCCTCACAGTTGTTAACCAAGCTACCCTTTGTCCCACCATCCAGTGCCTCACACAAGTACCCCACACCACTCTCCTGAGATTGGCAAGACAGTGTCTGACTGTCTCTGTCACTCAACCCACACTCTTCTGGGCGGTCTCCACACTCACACTCCAGGACTCCTACCATGGGGGAACCCCTCTCCCTGTACCTCTCATCTAGAGTCAGTAGGGTGTCCCTCCCACCACCAGGAATATGATCCCCTGTGTCAGTTCCCCAATCCACCTCAGGGACACTGCATACCACTGGAGCTACATCATAACCCTGAACCCCTTGGTATATGTCAACCCCCTCCTTCAAGTCAGGCGCCACATCTTTGGGGGTGTGTACTTCTCCCTCAGCACTAGACACTACATTTTTGCTGCCACCATCTGAGCTGGACTCCACCTCTACCTCCAACCCAGCCAAGCTCACTTAATGAGCTGCACACTTCTCTTTTTGCTTGATTGAGACACTCAGGGCCTCAAGCCTCGCGAACTCCTCATCGAGCTCTCTCATTCTCAGCTCATATGCCAAGATCAATTTCTTTTCTTCAAGGCATAAATCTTCCTGCTCTCCTCTGCCATCTTTTCTCTCTCTATGGCAGCTTTTTGGTTCTCCATTTCCAATATTTTCATCTCGAGCCTCATGACTTGTAACTCATGATCTCTAACCCTTTGGTTTTCCTCCAACTCCTCTGGGGAAAAACTTTTAGCGGAATGGTTGCTGCCAGCCCTGGAGGCTGCTCTTCCCACAGGCAGATCCTGTGACCTGAAACCATCCCCTTGTGCATCCTCATCCACCTCTGCATCACCTGTCTCCCCAGCCTCTTTGGCCTCCCACCAGGCCCTTAAGGCCTCCTGTAGCTCCTCCTTCCTGGAGCTGCTCTTCATGGGACATCCAGAGCTCCTGCAGAAATTGAGTCGACCTACTTTGTAACCACTTAACATTTCAATATCAAACTCCAGTTCTGCAACATCACTTGCTGGTTTACCCATCTGAGACATGATGCGTGGATACTTTAAGGGTTACTCAAAAATAGAACCAAAAACAAAACACAGTATGTGGTTGCGTAGTGGTCTGCACTAAACTAGTGATGTACACCAATCACTGTGGGTCAAGTACAAATACAGGTTCAAATCCTCACCGCTGACCACCAATGTTAGAAATGGGGGTCTCTAGTTGGCAGAGGTAGGTACCTTTGTCCAAATAGGGACACTTGCTTCTAGTCAGGGTAAGGGGGATACACACTTTAGATAACCCCTGCTCACCCCCTTGGCAGCTTGGCACGACCAGACAGGCTTGTCCCAAAGGCAATGTGTAGAGTATTTGTACCAACACTCACAGTAACACAGTGAAAACACCACAAATAGACACCACACCAGTTTAGAAAAATAAAATATCTTTATCTAAACTAAACAAGACCAAAACGACAAAGATCCAACATACACAGTTAAAAATATGAATTTCAAAAGGGTTCAAGAACAACTTGTACCATAGAAAACTATGGATGCGTGACTTTTCACCCAAAGTACCTGTAGATGCGTCAAAGTTCCAAAGCCAAACAGCCGCAGAGTCGGAAAACAAAGAGATGTGACACTCCTGAGACCTTGGGGAGGCGATGTGACAGTTCTGCGACACGCAGAGGATGAGTTGCGTCGAGTCCAATCTGTATGGGTAGTGATGCGTTGATTCTTCGTGACGGTTCCGGTTCGCAGGTGATTCTTCGGGAAAGCGTGCCGCACAGGTACGATGCGTGGAAATCCGGGATGCGTCGGCAATCAATGCGTCGAGCGGCGCTGCGTCGGTCCTTTTCACCTGCGATCCCTCGATGCGTCGATTCTTGCAGCGGCGAGAGGCGCTGCAACGGTTTTCACAGCGGCACAGCGATGCGTGGAAATTCTTCTCGCGCCATGGAGATGCGTCGAGAAAACAGCCGCAAGAAGAGCGATGCGTCGAGTTTAGCAGTTCTTCACGTTTCCTCTTTTTTCCAGCTCCCAAACAGCAGCAACAACCTCCAGAGGCCCAAAACTGGCACAGGCACATCAAGGCAGGTCAGAACTCACAACAGCAGAGTTCAGGGGAGCTGGGGTGAAGTCTTTGTGTCCCTGAGACTTCTGAACAGGAGGCCAGCTCCCTTAAGGCCCTTGGAGATCTCCTTCAAGCAGGGGACACAGCACACAGCAAAGTCATTCTCCTTTCCTTGGCAGAAGCAGCAACTGCAGGCCAACCCTAGACACAGGGCAAAGACAGTACTTCTCCTCTGTCTCTCCAGCTCTTATCCTTGGCAAATGTTCCTCTTGAATTCCAGGAATGATCTAAAGTTCAGGGGTTTTAGGTCTAGTACTTATACACCAAAATGTATTTGTTCTCTTTGTGCAAGGGGCTCTGAGCCCAGTTCAAACCAGTTCTGGGGGGCACTCTGCAAGTGCACAACAACATCCTTTGTCAGTGTGGGCCTTGGCTCCAGACACACCACAGGGGGGCGGAGCCAGCATTGTGGAAGGCAGGCACAGCCCTATTCAGGTACAGTTGCTACTCCTCCCACCACTCCAAATGCAGGTCAGGCCTATTCAGCCTAGTGTTGACTCACCCAGACTCCTTGAGCCACTGCACCTCCCCAGCCCCTGTCACTCCAAAGCCAGACAGTCAATCCACAAACAGGCAGAGGCACACAGGATGGTTGAACAAGAAAATAGCCACTTTCTAAAAGTGGTATTTTCAAACACACAATTTAAAAACCATCTTTACTAAAAGATGTGTTATTAAATCCTGAGTTCAGGGATACCAAACTCCATTTTTCTATCTTATCCCTATGGGAAGATATGCTTATAAAATGTTACAAGTGTACTTGGGGCCAGAAACCACCTGGTTTCTAGGACAAAGGTGTGCACCACTTCAAATACGATATACATACGTTTTATAAATGTAATACAATAATGCGTGTTTGTTTTCTGTGTTTTAATACACTTTCACAAAAACATAAACAGCTTGACTACTCTTGGAAGTTGTCTGAATTATATGCTTAAAACAATATGTAAAGGATGGGTGAACAGACATAATATCGAATTTTTAATATCGAATTGCCAAAATATCGAGTTTTTTTATATAGAATGGACAGAATATCGAATTGCCAAAATATAGTGGTGCCGAATATCGAAATTCAGGTAAGAAATATCGATTGTCATAATATCGACAGTCATAATATAGTTGTTAAAAATATCGAATTTTTTTATAGTGTTTTTTAAGTGTTAGTATATGTGTTAAAAGTATGTATTATTTTTGTAATGTATGTTTTAATTTTTTGAAAGTAATGAATTTTATGTTATTTAATTTTTGCGTAATTTAATTCCGTAGCCGGTTGTGGGTTTATAGGGGAATAGGGTGGGAAGTAATTTAATTATAGTAAATTAAATATAAATTTTTAGGAATTATTAATTATTTTTAATTTAATTTTGCGTTTTAGTTCTGTAGCGGGTTGTGAGTTTATAGGGGAATAGGGTGGGAAGTAATTTAATTGTAATTAAGTAATTATTTAATTTTATTTATTGGTATTGATAAATAATTCATTGTTAATTAATTATTAATTGGTAATTAATTTGTATTAATTGGTAATTAATTTGTATTAATTGGTATTAATTTTTATTAATTTTTTAATTGATAATTATATGAATTGTATTAATTTATTATTCAGAGCGGGTTGTGGGTTTATAGGGGAATAGGGTGGGAAGTAATTTAATTGTAATTCAGTAATTATTTATTTTTATTTATTGGCATTGATTATTAATTTATTGTTAATTAATTCTTATTTGGTAATTAATTTGTATTAATTGGTAATTAATTTGTATTAATTGCTAATTAATTTTTATTAATTGATAAGTATATTCATTGTATTAATTTATTATTCGGAGCGGGTTGTGGGTTTATAGGGGAATAGGGTGGGAAGTAATTTAATTGTAATTAAATAATTATTGAAAATATTTTTGTGTATGGATAATTAATTTACTGTTAATTAATTATTAATTGGTAAACATTTTGTATTACTTATGAATTTTTGGTATTGAAAAATAATTTGTGGTTAATTATTTAATAGGTGATTAATTTTTAATAATTAATACTTATTGGTATTTATAATTAATTAACTATTACATAATTTGTCATTGGGAATTAATTTTTAATACATTTTTATTGGTATTGATAATTAATTTATATATATTTAATTATTAAATCATTACTTTCCCTAGTGTTGCACTCACTGGAGGGGGAATAGTAATTTTTACCCTCCCGCTATCCAACACTTTCCCTACTGTTGCACTCTCTGGAGTGGGAATAGTAATTTTTACCCCTACGCTATCCAACGCTTTCCCTACTGTTGCACTCATTGGCGTGGAAATAGTAATTTTTACCCCTACGCTATCCAACGCTTTCCCTACTGTTGCACTCACTGGAGTGGGAATAGTAATGTGTACCCCTACGCTATCCAACGCGTTCCCTACTGTTGCACTCTCTGGAGTGGGAATAGTAATTTTTACCCCTACACTATCCAACGCTTTCCCTACTGTTGCACTCTCTGGAGTGGGAATAGTAATTTTTACCTACCCGCTATCCAACGCTTTCCCTACTGTTGCACTCACTGGAGTGGCAATAGTAATTTTTACCCTCCCGCTATCCAACGCTTTCCTTACTGTTGCACTCACTGGAGTGGGAATAGTAATTTTTACCCTCCCGCTATCCAACGCTTTCCCTACTGTTGCACTCACTGAAGTGGGAATAGTAATTTTTACCCTCCCGCTATCCAACACTTTCCCTACTGTTGCACTCACTGGAGTGGGAATACTAAATTTTACCCTCCCGCTATCCTACGTTAAAAATATTGAATATTTGTTATGAATATTACGTTAATATATATATGTATTAAAAAATAAAAATGCATGTTTATTTATTTTTTTACTTACATTAATTATTTATTAATATTAAGGTTATTTAAGTATTTTTAAGTATGTTTTAGTTAATTATATTTATTATTTTATTAATTTTACATTACTTTTAAGACATTTAAAAAATTCGATATTTTGACTATATTTTTTACAACGATATTTTGGATTCGATATTTTTGTACTTACCTGTTTGTAGATAGGAATTCGATATTCTGGCATTCTATATTTTTTCCTCGATATTTTGGCAGGTCCATATTTTGCTCCTCGATATTCTGTCAGTGATCCGTAAATGACAGTATCAAACAATATCTAATAAACTATTGAGTTATCCATGTCCTGAAATGTTATCATCATGAGCCCAATGCATTTCGGGACCATCGTCCCTTCATCAGGGGTATATCTGTAAACAATATATGTAAACAAAATTATAAGTACAGCAGTGGATCAATACATGATTCATACTTTGTTCATCAACAACCCGATCTTAATTACAATGATTGTTATTATCCATTATATCGTGACAGTTATTTTACTACCTGTGACATGTTACGATAATTGTCATTTTCAAAACATCCCAACACACCAGTGTGTTGATGTAAAGTCGTGACAACACTCAGTGGAAACAAAGTCCAAAACGTCCCAGTCCAATAAACCAATGTGAATAAAAATAGCCTCATAGAACTACTCACTCGAAAAACATGAAGAGCTTAAGATGATGAATTCACTAGTACCCTGAAGGCCTCGAGGGAACTGAATAATATTGTACAAAACAATGAATAAACATTGTTTAGGTAAATATCACCAGGTGAATAACTGCATAGGGATAGATAGATTAGTTACATACCAATAGGTCTTGAGGAGATATTCTGCTACCTGTAAATATGATGCATCACAAATATTACATCTTGCCTCATAGACATCAATATCGGAATCAAGATACCGTGCTACTGGAGTCAAACGCAATATACTGCTAGTCAAGCTTACTGACAATCTTCCACCAACGTTTCTGTGTCACTTTCCTGAAAAACATAAAGTGCCCGTGCCTTATTATTATTAAGGTAAAATCTTGCTAAACCAAGTTTACACCACTAAACCGATCACAGGGGCAACTCACCGGTAAACGCTGGCATGCGAAGCCTCCCGGAGAAGTTCACTACCCAAAACGCTCAGCGGCCATCTTTTTAAGGACGTCGTCTAAATCATGCATATCACGTGATCTATCACGTGTTTCCGATACGAACAAGTACCGTTCTATCTGCAATCCGCGCCATCTTGGAACGGACTGTCTGAAGTGTACTCCAGTAGTTTATAAAGATATTCCAAGTATGTTATAATACTACAAGTAGTGCGAGCACACTTGTAACATTAATAATTGTAAATTCAATGTGCGTCAAACTCGATGAGCTTCGTATCCAAAAAATGTAAAAACATACTTCGTATCTCCTTGCCTCAAAAACAGCCTCATATTGCCATGATAAAAATTCAACCCCCGTACTTCGAAACCGGCATCAAACTTGTAATTTAAACCCGTTAGCCTAGACAGTACAGTCACACTCCTTTTGCCAAGCGGAGCAATGCCAACATTATGTCCCTAGAGGTGTAACCTATCTGTAGTGGGATAGAGTTACTCACTAATATTCGCTCTTAACATCTGTGTTATGGTAATCACTCAGCAGTCCTCCATCTAGTCAAGTCCATGATGCGTCTGGCATGTCCACTATACAGTGCCCATAGTGTGTTAATCGACAAATTACATACTCATGGCAGAGAATGATCATATACAACTGACATTAAAAACATATGCAAGAGCAACCTACATGTGGTTCTTATCCTTTACACCCTGATCTCTGGTGGTAATGCTAATAAAACATACATGTGGTTAATTGTCTTCATGCTCTATAGTTCCAAGGTATGATGTGAACCCATCTTCCGATGTGTGTGGGTTTTATGATATGATTTTTGTGATTAATATCCACCCTCTGTATCATTGAGCCCTTTTGGTTTCAAGGTGTCGAGTCTCCTTATCCAGTAGGTTTCTCGTTTTAGTAGTCGTTTGTTATTGTCCATTCCTGTGATGTTCTGCAGTAGTTCCACAATCTGGAATTTAATTTGGGCAATGGTGTGTCTGCTTTCTGCCCAATGTGTTTGTAGTATCTTCTTGTTATGTTTATAATGTTCCCTTTTACCTTGTTCCTAGCTGCTCAGCCAGTGTGAGTGTTCTGTATGGAATGTTGGTGTGATGGACATGAGTGGAATCCTTGGGTGCCTGGTGTGAGTGTTGACAGTTGGAAGATGGGCTGAGCAGCAGGCAGGCTGCTCCTGGTGGGGCTGCTACCACTGATGTTATGGACTTAATAAATATCTTAAAAGACACTACTCGGCTACTTCTACTTCATCACATCTTCGCATGGAACTTACTTGTTACAGTGTTGCAAGACTTGAAGTTGCAATCTTGTTCCGAATTCTGCTCTTGTGTTCAGTCATTCTGACCTTGACCTTTCTCTCAGTTTTGCCTATGTAAAGCATACCACACAGGCATTTAATCGCATACACAGCGTTGCTTGAATTGCAATCTGCATTGTGATGTAAAATTATTTTCTCTCCAGAGCAGGGATGATTAAGTGTGTTTCCTGTCATAACATTGTTGCAGTGAATGCAATCGGACATTTTCGCATCCCTAAACTTTTTTTGTCCCGGTGCCCAGACTGGATAGTAATTCCTTGATGTTGTTGGATCTAGTGTATGCAAACAATGGTCTGTGAATAAACACATTTTTAAAGTCTGGTTCCTGTTGTAAGAGTTCCCAACGCTTCATAATGATCTTAATTTTTGGGGAATTTGTGGAAAATTTTGATACAAATACCAATCTGTTTGTTTGTTCTTTAGGTTTATTTTGTAGAAATTCCTTATGTTCTAACGACAATGCCTTTCTTTCCATGTTGTCCAATAAATCATTCGGATAACCCCTGTGTTTGTAGTTTTCCTTGAGGTCGGTCAGCGTAGTTCTGCATTCAGTCATGTCTGATGACAGTCTTCTTGCCCTCAAAAACTGTGAGTATGGCAAGTTCCTAATTAAGGTTGGAGGGTGGAAACTTTGGAACAACAGTGAATTGTTCTTATCCGTTGGTTTTTTGTACATGCTAGTTTGAAGTCCATCCTCAGTAACTTTAATCCATACGTCCAAGAACGGTATCCCTGTTTTGCTGATGCTGTCAGTAAACTGTATTCTGGGGTTCCTTGTATTCAAATGCTTGATGTTGTCCAGTGATGCCATCTCTGAACCGGTCCAAACCAAAAAAAATTCGTCAATGTATCGACAGAAGATCAAAAGGTTATCAATCCATTGAGGTTGGCTTAATACATGCTCTTCTTCAAATTTTGCCATGAAGGTATTTGCGTACGTTTGTGCCCCCTCATTCCCCATGGAAGTTCCGCTTAATTGCAGATAGAATTCCTTATTCCACTCAAAGTAACTATGATGGAGGCTAAAGTGAAGTAACTCCAACAAGAACATTTTATTGGTCGCAATGGATTCCTGTTTAAGCAGAGCCCATTCACTGGCCTTCAAACCTTCTGAGTGGGCAATGGATGTATACAATGAAACGACATCGGTCGTACAAAGCAACCAGTTGTTAGTGTCCTTCTGTGAAATCATTTCCAATTTTTTTAAAAATCCGTTGTGTCTTTGATGTAAGTTAGCCACGATTGTACAAATGGTTGTAGGAATGTATCAATAAACCTACCAACAGGCTCAAACAATGATCTACATCCTGACATGTTGGGTCGAAATGGTGCGTTGTGTTTGTTTTTATGAATTTTGGGAAGCATATATAGTTTAGGTCTACGTGGATATGGAGTCGTCAGGTATTGTTTCGTGTTTCATCAATCCACTCCATGTTTAATGCTTTCTCCAGAATCTTCTGCAATAACTTCATGATTTCAAAAGTGGGATCTGTGTCAAGTAACATATATGTGGAAGTGTCTTTAACATGTTCTGAAACCTTGTCTTCGTAAAACGCGGTGTCCATCAAGACCAAACCTCCACCTTTATCTGCTTTTTGAAACGTGATTTTCGACTTTCTAGCAAATTCCATAAGGATACTCTTCTCCGCCCGACTGAAATTGTGTTTTAGATTCCTCTCTTGTGTCTATTCTAATTTCCTGACATCTTTCTTTACAAGAGATTCAAATATATCCAGTGTTTTGTGTGATATAGGCACCTCAAATGTGCTTTTTTGTTTGAATAAAGGGATTGTGACGTCATTTGGTTCTGATGGAGTAATTATGTTCTCAAAAAATTCCTCAATCCCCTCATAAATCTGAATAGGGCGATTTCAGTTTCAAGGGGTGAGCCTCTATAAGTGGGAACGAATGATGTTCCTTTGTTCAATAATTTTCTCTGGCGGAGTGTTAGTGTTACCGATGAAATATTTATCACTAGGTCTTGTACTTGTGGTATTAGTATTGTAGTATTATAACATACTTGGAATATCTTTATAAACTACTGGAGTACACTTCAGACAGTCCGTTCCAAGATGGCGCGGATTGCAGATAGAGCGGTACTCTTTCATATCGGAAACACGTGATAGATCACGTGATATGCATGATTTAGACTACGTTCTTAAAAAGATGGCCGCTGAGCGTTTTGGGTAGTGAACATCTCCGGGAGGCTTCGCATGTCAGCGTTTACCGGTGAGTTGCCCCTGTGATCGGTTTAGTGGTGTAAACTTGGTTTAGCGAGATTTTGCCTTAATAATAAGGCCCGGACACTTTATGTTTTTCAGGAAAGTGACACAGAAACGTTGGTGGAAGATTGTCGGTAAGCTTTACTAGCAGTATATTGCGTTTGACTCCAGTAGCGCGGTATCTTGATTCCGATATTCATATCTATGAGGCAAGATGTAATAATTGTGATGCATCATATTTACAGGTAGCAGAGTATCTCCTCAAGACCTATTTGTATGTAACTAATCTATCTATCCCTATGCAGTTATTCACCTGGTGATGTTTACCTAAACAATGTTTATTCATTGTTTTGTACAGTATTATTCGTTCCCTCAAGGCCTACAGGGTACTAGTGAATTCATCATCTTAAGATCTTCATGTTTTTCGAGTGAGTAGTTCTATAAGGCTAATTTTATTCACATCGGTTTATTGGACTGGGACGTTTTGGACTTTGTTTCCACTGAGTGTTGTCACGACTTTACATCAACACACTGGTGTGTTGGGATGTTTTGAAAATGACAATTATCGTAACATGTCACAGGTAGTAAAATAACAGTCACGTTATAATGGATAATAACAATCATTGTAATTAAGATCGGGTTGTTGATGAACAAAGTATGAATCATGTATTGACCCACTGCTGTACTTATAATTTTGTTTGCATATTTTGTTTACAGATATACCCCTGATGAAGGGATGATGCTCCCGAAATGCATTGGGCTCATGTTGATAACATTTCAGGACATGGATAACTCAATTGTTTATTAGATATTGTTTGATACTGTCATTTACATATTGTTTTAAGCATATAATTCAGACAACTTCCAAGAGAAGTCAAGACGTTTATGTTTTTGTGAAAGTGTATTAAAACACAGATAACAAACACGCATTATTGTATTACATTTGTAAAAAGGTATGTATATCGTGTTTTGAAGTGGTGCACACCTTTGTACTAGAAACCAGGTGGTTTCTTGCCCCATGTACATGTTATACGGTGTTTGGTAGACACAAGTGAAGGTGTAGCACACAGATCACTCAAACTATTCCTCATCTTAGTTAAAACAGAATCCCATAAAAAGAGGGAGTGCACGATCTACTTGCATATTACTGTAAAATATTACAAAGCATTCCCCATTCTGTCCTATGGGGCAAGATAGCCTTTTAATAGTGAAAAACGAAATTGGCAGTATTTCACTATCAGGACATGTTAAACACACCAGTACATGTCCTACCTTTCACATACACTGCACCCTGCCCAGGGGGGTACCTTGGGCCTACCATAGGGGCATCTTATGTGTAAGAAAAGGGAAGGGTAGGGCCTGGCAAGTGGGTGCACTTGCCAAGTCGACATGGCAGTTAACAAACTGCACACAGGCACTGCGGTGGCAGGCCGGAGACCTCTTTCCAGGGCTACTCATGTGGGTGGCACAATCAGTGCTGCAAGCCCACTAGTAGCATTTGATTCACCAGCCCTGGCACACACAGTGCACTTTACTAGGGACATACTGGTAAATCAATTATGCTAATCATGGATAACCAATCACAATAACAATTTACACAGAGAGCATGTGCACTTTAGCACTGATCAGCAGTGGTAAAGTGCCCAGAGTCCTATAGCCAACAAACACAGGTCAGGAAAAAATAGGAGGAAGAAGCAAAAGGTTTGGGGATAACCCTGCAAAAAGGGCCATTTCCAACAATATCTCAGTGCAGTGCACTGATAAACTAAGGTGAAACGCTTGTGCATGTTAATGAAGTGCACTTTTGGGGATTTTTGTAGAGACTTTCACATTATTTTCACATTTGTTGCAAGATGTCTTTAAAAAAATGTGTTCCTAAAGTTAAGTGGTGCAGGACACCTTTACTTCTTTTCTTTTACTTTAGTTAATACGTTTTTTTAGTTGGATTTAAATGCTTGCCCCTTTGACATCTTTGGGAATATTAGTGCTCCCTCAAGTAAACAGCTGCCCTGTGCTGATATTCAAAGCAACTACAAGGAGATGATGGACGGAGCGCTGAAACTTTTCAGATGCTCACCCCCAGTCACAGATCTGGGTTGAATCCATCACCAGTGGGCCATATGTAAAGGTCATGAGGGCTGCACTTTGAGTATCACTGTGTTTAGCACATTGGTGTTTTGAGCAAATTGGCGTTTTGAACTTGGCAGTCGACACAAGTTATGGCATGTGTTTTGTTCCTTGGCCTTGGGCTGTGTGCAGCAGGAGTTGTGACAAGGCCTGCCCTCAAGCTCCTGCTCTGATCCTCCTGTCCAGCGCGTGGCTTTTGATCTTGCACAGCAGTGGTTTCGCACCAGGCCTGGCTCGTGGCCCATCACTTACATGTACCTCCTGCCATCAAATAATCCTGGCTGCACACACCAGTGATAGGGAACACGGCTTGCATCCATACCCCACAGACACTCCTTGTAGTGTCTAACTTTGCATGTGTGTTTTTTTTACATTTTCTGAAAGTTTGAATCAGAAGGGATTTTCACAAGTCACTCACAAGATGTCGGTAAATTCTGGCACCTAAAATGGGTGCTCTCTATTCCCTTATGACTCACTAGTCACAAGATGTTTTCTGTTGTGTTACTTTAGTTTTACACATCTCTGACTACCCTGTGGCATTTCTCTGGGGCCGGTCACTACCGCCTACAGCGCGAAACTCACGAGTCAATTCCAATATTGGATGTTCAAGATGGCTTCAAAAATAATTTTAGGAGCCCTTATCCACTCAATCACATTTCCTTAAAAAATGCAAAATGTTATTGACAAGATTTGTGATTCACGACTCCCGAGTTACAATGTCAGAACTGCCTGCTCGGCAACTTTTTAAAGCACTAAATGAAAAATTTCCTAGCTATCGTAACAGAAAGTTTCAATTCTATTAAGGACATGGAGGCGAGGATTAGGCAAATTCTTTCTTCCATTTTATTACAGCAGCCATCTTAACACATTAACAAACTTTTTTTCATTTTTTTTTTTTTCATAGTATTTTATTAATATCGCACAGTTTTACAACAACCATACAGGCTTCTAATAGTCATTAATAATTAACACAGTACAGCACACTACATTTGCATTATTACCAACTCTAGTACCATGATTTATACAGTAAAACACAACTATACATTTTGATGAGTTTGAAGGTAATCAACCAGAGGTATCCAGTAGTCCCTGGGCTTAGACCCAGTGGGGAGTTCTTCTTCATATGTTTGCAGTGTATCTTTACAATATGCCATATCTCTAATCCACTGTTTACCCTGTGGATATTGCTTACTCGCCCAATACATTGACACTCTTCTCTTTGCCAATATTAGCGCTATCATACAGAATTTGAGCTTGACAGATCGTACATTGGTTACTAGGCCTAGTAGACATATCCGAATTGTACATTCTATTGTGGTTCGCAATATTTCACTCAGTATTTATTTGAGGGCACTGCCATGCCAGGTGTATAAAGTCGGCATTGTCCATACCGCATCGTTGACAACGTGCGTCAGGTCGGAGCCCGTATTTATGTAACTTAGTAGGCGTGTGATAAGTTTGGTGTAGATATTTATAATGTAATATGTGCAGATTACCATTAGGAGTGAGCATACTAGTCAAGGCACAGCAGGTAGACCACTCCTCATCCGTGAGGTGTTTATCTAGCAAAGCGTTCCACCTTTCTAATGCTTTATGTGTATTGTCTCCTATATCTTCTTGGAGCTGTACATATAGTTTCATTACTAAGTGGATGTTGCGGGGAGTAGTGATGATCATTTGTAATGTTTTCATCTGAGGTGGTTCACTGGGAAACGCAGGGTACAGCTTTTTAATGGTCCCTTTTAGTCTATGATATGTGAATTTAAAGAGCAAAGTTTGTTGTTAATATAAGTAAGATCCTCAGCTTCTATGAAAGTGCCATTATCGTATAGATCTTCCATTTTAACAATACCCACCCGCTGTAGTAACTCCATTCCAACCTTTTCTTGAGTGACTGATAAAGCTGGGTGGTGTTGTAATGGCATTGCTGGTGCATATAAAGGCAATTTATATGCCAATCTCCCCATACGCAACCAAGCTGCGTTGGTGGTACCTATCGTGTTTATTTCGTACTTAGGGATGTGAGTGCGCTGGTGTGGTAATATACTTTGTAGCGGGATTGGATGTGCATCTCCGTCTTCAACTGCCATATGGGGTAGGTAGCGAATTGGATGATACCAGTAGTGGGCATATTGCGCTTGACCGCATAAATAATACAGAAGGAAATCCGGCACCTTAAAACCACCTTTGGAATAAGGTAATGTCAAGGCACGTAATTCGATGCGCGCTTGTTTGCCTGCCCATATGAGGCGAGTGACGTTTGTTGTTGTTAATCTCTGGAATACAGTGCCTCTTGGGGTTATAGGGATATTATTAAAGAGATAGAGAAATTTGGGTAGGATGACCATCTTAACAATGGCCATACGATCTGCTAGGGATAGTGGCAGCTGGATCCACCGCTCCACTTTCTCTTCAAGTTGACTGATGGCTGTCGTATAATTTGTGCGGATGACTATTTCAGGGTCTCGGTGATACCAGATACCGAGATATTTAATCGGGTCTGTTTGCCATTCAAGTGGAAACTCCGCAGGGTATGGTTGGGTGCTCTCTGTTAAAGGGACAATGGTTGATTTACTCCAATTGATTTGGAGTCCTGAATGTCGACCAAATTTAATATACTCTCGCAGTAGAGGGGAGAGATTTTCAGTGGGATTTCTAACATAGAGCACCATGTCATCTGCGTATAATGATATATTCAGAGGACGTTGGGGGAATTGCAGGGCCGCATATTTATGTCATTGACGTATTTTACATGCTAGTGGCTCAAGGGCAATCGCAAATAGGAGGGGGGAGAGTGGACATCCCTGACGCGTGCCTCTCATAATGTTTATCGTATCAGAGACATATTGGTTCACTCTTATCCGCGCTGTGGGCGCAGCATAAAGTATTTTGATCCATTGTAGAAATATCGGGGGGAGGCCCATTTTCTGAAGTACTGTGAAAAGATATGGCCATTCGACCGAGTCGAACGCTTTCGCTGCGTCTAGCAGGACTGCAGCCGCTTGGAATTCTGGGGCTAGATAATGTGACAGCGCGAACAGGGTGCGAATGTTATGGGCGGTAGAACGATGTGGTATAAATCCTGATTGGTCTGGAAGTACAATATTGGGCATTAGTGGTTGTAAACGCTTAGCAATCAGTTTGGCTAGTATTTTAGTGTCTGTGTTTATTAAAGATAAGGGCCGGTAGGATTTGCATTTCTCTGGGTCCTTGTCTGGTTTTAAAAGAGCAATGAGCATGGCTTCTCGCAGTGTAGGGGGTAGTATCTGCTTGCTATGGGCATCTCCATACATCTCCACAAGGTGTGGAGCCAGTAAGTCGGCATATTCTTTATAAAACTCACTGGTGAATCCGTCTGGACCAGGGGACTTACCATTTGGTAGTGTCTTGACCACTTCTGTAACTTCTTCGACTGTCACTGCCTGTGATAGGTATTCTCTTTGATTATCTGAAAGCCAGGCTATTGCAATGTCTTCCAGATATGATAGAATCGCTGGCGGGGTTGCTGTGTCCCGTGATGCATACAGGTCCCCATATGTGTCCATGAATGCGTTCAATATGCCTTTTGTATCATAATGCAGGATACCATTATTGTCTTTTATTTTAAGAACAGCATGTACGATATGTCCATTGCATATTTTATGTGCCAGTACACGTCCCGGTCTCCCCCCTCGCCATATGTACGAGCTATATGTCTCTTTGAAATATATTTAAGTTCGTCTTCTGCAAATTCCTGGTATTCAGTCATTATCTTTCTTATATCACTTAGTATAGCTATGTTTTGTGTGCGCTCATATTCCTGTTCTAAGGCTTGCAACTTAGCCTCACGTTGGGTAAGTTGATTGCGGATATCTTTTAGGATGCCGGCATTTGTGCTAATGCAAACTCCACGCAGGGTGGCTTTAAAAGCTTCCCATAGTAGGCTAGGGTCGTCCACTGAGGTCTGGTTAAATTGGAAATATTCTATGATGGCCTGTCTAATAGTGTCGTTATACGAGAAATCTAATATCGCTTTGGCATTAAAGCGCCATATATATGGTGGGGGCGTATAGTGTGGGAGTTCAATAGTCAGCAGGATTGGTTTATGGTCTGACAATGTTTTTGGTAAATGTTGTATGTGTCGTGTCCACGAAGCGACTCCCTCCGTCCCCAGCCAGTAATCAATGCGCGACCAACTGTTGTGAACTGTAGAGTTATGTGTGGCCTCCAGTTGATGGGGGTGTCGCAGCCTCCAGATATCCACCATTTTTGACTCTATCATAGCATCTATGACTGCCTTCACCGCCCGCTTGTGTGGTTCCTTAGTTATCCCCGACCTATCCAAGTCCTCGTTTAAGGTCAAATTTAGGTCGCCGCCCCATAACAATTCCATTTCAGGCAGTTCCCCTAGTTTCCGCCATATGGTCTTAAAAAATTCTGGATCATCTATATTTGGCCCATATGTATTAATTAGTCCTATGTTATGTCCCCTAATATGGCCAGTAACAATAATATAACGTCCCAGATCATCCGTTATGGTGCGATCTATATGGAATTGTGTTCCCTTCTTCACAAGTATTATTACCCCTCTAGAATACGAGGAGTATGAGGATGTTATAACTGTCTCAGCCCATTTACCCCCTAATGTACATTTGGTTGCTTTTGCCAGATGAGACTCTTGCAATAGGGCTATGTCAATGTGTAGGCGATCGAGGTAGGCAAATATCTGACGTATCTTTTTTGGGTTGTTTAGACCCCTAACATTCCAGGATAGTAGACGATGGTTTTAGTCTGTTCATTATGCTGTAGTGTGGAATATTCCCATTCTGACGATAGACCTTCTTAGAAACATAGCTCGTGTTTTGTATATCAGTAGTATGGTTGTATATAGATGGTTACTTGTAATATGGGTGTTTTTAGTGTGCTTTGTATGCAGCTGCCTGTATAAACCAGAAAGGAACAGTCCCTCAATCCCCCCACCCACTTCGGCATCCCAATTATGCCAAAGACATGCCCTTAAAAACAACATTAACAATGCAAAAACAGCTACGGGGAGCACCCTCAGGGGGTTCGCTGAGTGCTCGCATCAACATCCAATCAAATGGATGCGGTCGGGTATCATTTTAGTGGTTTGGCTCTATATATGTAAGAGAGCAAGTGTGATTAATACATCAGTAGCAACCTAGGCCTCGTTTCTCTTTCTCTCCTTACCATTCTGTTATTCAACAGTGCTCAGAGCTCCTACATCCCTCCAGCACAATGTAATAATATATTGTTTAGCCAGTTATACATGCCCATGACATTATATAGGTACTATACATTTTCACCCTTTCCAGTGGGGGAACATCATTTCTATAATTTCACAGCAGGTTTCCACCCATAAGTCTGTATATAGTCCCGGTGTCTATGCATGCAGTAGAGCACGTGTACGTTTAAGTAATCGCCTACTGGTAAAGCATTTAGTAAGGCATATCCACACCCAATTAGATATAGTCTCTTACGATATCTGGTGATGTAGCCTATGCCATATACATTACCACCAGCATGGGTCCTCTTAGTCAGATTCGGGATCAGTGTTCATATGGCTTTGTGTCTTTCTGCTGGCGAGCGTCTGCTTTATAAAGTCTTGGGCTGCCTTTGGTGTCGGTAGTATTTTCACTCGTCCCTTGTGGGTTACTCGCAGCTTCGCCGGGTAGAGCATCGCGTATTCAATACCCATCTCCCTCAGTTTTTTCTTTGCAGGGTTGAATTCTTTACGTGCCGCTTGTACTGTTATCGTAAAGTCAGGGTAGAACGAGATGTTGTTGCCCTGATAGGAGATTTGTTGTTTCTCTCTTGCCAAGCGCAGAATCGCATCCTGATCCCTGTAATTGAGAACACGCAAAATGATGGGTCTCGGCGGTGCGCCCGGTGGGGGTGCAGGCGCCAGCGAGCGGTGCGCACGTTCCACGATTAGCACAGGGGAAAAGCTTTCGGCGCCAAAAATCTCACGCAGCATGCCCTCCACATAGGACTCCAGTCTACCTGTATTGGTACTTTCTGGTACGCCCATTATGCGTACATTATTGCGACGCGATCTCGCTTCCAAATCTTCGCTTTTATTCTTGATGACTTCCAGGATCTTTTCTAGTTCTGTAAATTTTCGTGTTGTTGCAGTGGATTCGTCTTCCACAGCAGATATGCGCGTTTCTGCTGCGTCCAGTCTTACACCCTGCTTATCCAGTTTGGCAGATATGTTATCAACTCTGTGGGCGAGCGTGTCCAGCTTGCCATTGATGGCTTGGAGACTTTGCTGTATGGCCTGTAGAGCGACTTCCATAGTAGAGCTTGTTGTGTGATCCACATCCAGTTCGGTGTCCGAATGTGCCGTTGTTACTTTAGGGGTGCGACGGGTATCAAAAGAGAGTTTTGGTTGTTGCCTGTCCGTTTTACCCATGTCGCTGTCAGTCTTGGGGGATCCGTTCGATGTGTATTGCGCAGTCCGATTCACCAGCACGCCACAGGGACCTCGGGTTGTCTTGATCAGGGGCCCGCTGCACCCGTGAGCCCAGTTGGACGTAGCAGCCGGATTCGCGGCTTATTTCCCAGCTTCGAACACGTGTCCTATAGTGTCTCCAATAACCTGGCGTAACATCAAAATGCAGCCCTTTAGCTAGTACCCAGCACACCGTCCACACCCACCACCTGGAATTGCCTCAGTTTCGGTGGGTATGCTTAACCTGCAACGCCATCCACAGCATGTCAGCGAATAGACCCGGAGATGGCCGTCTTACGCAGCGATCACGATACAGAGTAAACAGGGTTGTTTCGACTAGCTTCCTGTAGGGAATTTGTTGGCAGTGCTACTCTCCAGCTTTCTCGCAATTTGTCCGCAGAGGACCACGCTGTGGGTCAGCACCTCAATCAGCCCGTTAGAATCATTTACACAGTTCACATTGCTTCACATGGGCCCTCCACACAGAAGCAGCTGTGCTCGCTCAGTGATATCGTGGCGCCCCGCGATTAGAGAGGCAGGGGCCACATGGAAGTGGTGCAGCAGTGAGCGAGGAGCACAGAAGGCCACGTCCGGATAACAGGACAGTGTCTCTTTGTGGCCACTATTCTCGGGAGCTGGCGAGTCCACCACGCGCACCTCCCCCCGCAGGACACGCTCCCCGGCGACTATCCGCAAGGCCTCCTGCCGGGAAGGACGCAGTCCATGCAGGCCCGGCTTCGCAGACTGGACTCCCCCTCCCCGAGCACTGCAGCCTCAGTCTTGCCCGCTCACCTTTAGCAGCCCGCAGCAGGAGGAAGGCGCGGCCCGTCCTCGCAGTCACAGTGTCCCGATGGGTGGCGTTGCGATATGCAGCAGCTGGGCTCGCCGAGTTCCGCGGATCAGTCACTGCGCCGCACTCGCCTGAGCAGCGTCTCCTATCCACCGAGGCGCCCCAGGGAGATGCACCGCCACTTATTGACAGCTCCGGTGAGTCTCTAGATGGTGCGAGGTCTCCCCATCAGGCAAGGTACCTCCGTGGGTTAATCTTCGGACATCGCCGCCGCCATTTTCTCCTGCATGCAATTATCATCGGCCGGCAAGGTTCGCACTTTTACACAGCGTCGATAGCAGTCTCACTTACAGCCAGTAGCCCGTAGTTGCGCAGCGGGGTCCCTCACCTGTTCGCTGGGGCCCCAACAATGAACAGGCACTCATATAAGCTGTCACCTAGGTCTCTGTGTCTAACTCTGAGGTGTGGCTAGGTCAAAGCTCGCGCAATACCATTATAGTAATCAGAAGAAATATACAAATAGTATCCAAGGGATGCTCAAGGGAACAGTTAAGAGACGGCCACCCACGAATCCAAAAGTCCTTTGTGACCACTGGTACACAAAGGGCAAATCACAAAGCAAAGTTCCGTTCCCGAGCAGAAAATAAGCTTATAACATCAATAATTCAGTTCATTCCAATATCAATCCAGGTCTTGTGTGATATGATTCCTCTTTATTTTCCTTGTTCGGAGCCATAAGTTGGTTACAAGATACTCATGGCAACAAATAGTGATAGTTGGTATAGCCAAAATGTAGCCGAAACGTAGCCAACACGTGTTTCGTCCTGGGAATATCACCCATCGACTTCCTCAGGGCTACAATAATAACAATAAGAAACACACACTGAGATGGTGTTCAATGTAGTTTGTCCACATATCGTCATTACTTAAATGGCAATTAACTGAACATTAAAATTGTCTAACATAGACAAAAATCCATAGCGGAATTTAAAAGAATTAGAAGAGAGAACCACTAAGAGATCCATCCAGTGAACAGAGGAAACCTTAAGAGTTTCGAAAAGCAAAGAGTAGAAGTTTGGGTGTAAAAGAAAAGTACCACTAAAAGACCAGTGATTTTATCAAACAGAGAGTATCCAACCAAATCATTGTACGCATGCTCGAACAGTGAAGGTAATCATAGGTGAAAGGGCAGACACCCTGTGTTTACAGTGTTCCAAGTAACTCACCACATATAAATTCTAAAGCAGTTCCGCCAAATTCCAGGCAGAACATATAATCATTCACATCTAGTATATATCTACAGAGAGGAGAAGGAGAGAAGAAAATCAAACCAAGAATGATAACAATCCCATTCAGGCTAAGGCCAACAGTATCAATGCCCTTGTACTTATGAGTATACGGGCTAGGCTGAAGAGACAGCCCCGTCTATAGGTATATCTATACCGCAGATATTAAGAATGTTGTCCGAATTAGACCTATATCCCAGAAAGAGCAGTCAGTGTATGCACTGACGTATAGAGTGCACAAAATCACATAAGGAACCCCAAACATCATCTTAAGGCGATAGCTAGCAGTCTCAGTAATGTAAGTTCATAGAACAGAGAGAATAATCCACTTCTAAATATATGAGATGTAGCCACAGTCTAGCAGATAAAATACCGATATCCTCAGCTTAAATAGGTGGAACTAACCAACCTAACAGTGTCTGATATAAACTAACTAGTACATTGAATGATAAAGTTTTTAAAAGAGATTTTACCTCTAGAACGCTTATGTTCCGATTGAGAACATTTAGATATATATCTGAAATCAGAAATACCATGGATTAGTCACACTCATATGTGTGAGATTAATATATTTATATTATCAAAAATAATTGTCTTAAATTTAAAACTTACAATTATAGGAGCAATAGTATTTTAAATCACTCCCGGTATCGTGAATAAGTGATTAAAAGTATATTCCTAGTTGGGCAGCTATACGTATTTAAAAAAGAAAGTGAACGCGACAAGCCAAAAGATCCAGTAACCCAAAGGAACATGGCTACACTAAAGACTAATCTATACACAGTTGGCGAGCGCGTGAATCACAAACACCAGGCATAGAAGCTTACCGGGTACGGGAGAGTACTCCTGTCGTAGTGAAAGGCCGAATACGAATGAAACGAAGCCCAAAATTTCCCCCCGTTTAAATAGGTCGAGGGACTAATTGGCATTCATTAGTTCATAGATGTAGAGCGAAAAAACGGACTAGTCCCCGGCAATATTTCCAATAGTCGCCATCTTGGAGTGGCGAAGCATACACTTAAAATATAAAAGAGATCGTGTGTCAAACAAAAATCCTTTTATATAAATTCAGATTCTTATTAAAAACTTCAAGATACTGTGACTAACAGATATTATAATTCTATCTAATTCTAAAGGCACATATGCATCAATCTCATGCAGCGCCATATCAATATCACTCTATCGGTAAAATTAGAAGTCCCGCTACTTATATTAGGTATAATGTATGGGACCAGATTACATAATTGTTAGGCATGCCCAACTATATTTATGGTGCCAACCCTATTATTAAAAGCACATTGAATCGAAACCAATTAGGATGGGATTTAGATTCATTCTTAATTATATATGAACGCAACCTCTGTTTGGGGAGCACATGATTGAGCAACATACAAGGCTAATCTATATCTCGAGGCTACAGGAACAGGATTAGGTACTAGCAAGAGGATAATAGAGATGAAAAGAAAAGCGTAAGGAAAATCATTAACGGTAAACCCAAAATTAAGGGCACCTCCAGTATATAAAGCCAGTATTTATCATAGTAGCTAAGTTTATGCACTAAGAGTGTGTGAGTACCAACAAGAGAACGATACGTGAGGAGGGGGGGAAGGGGGGGAAGGGAAAATGACATGATCAGAATCTAGTAAAGAAGTAAATAGAACCCAAGGGTTTAAGGCATGCATTAATCAATACATAAGTATGTGCAGCCCAAAGTTCAACAGATGACACATGTACATTCTTCAATGCGCAAACAATTAAGCAGAAGCATTAATTACTACTTATATATCTTGACACAGATAAGCAGTAAGTTGTGAGCAGGGCACATATATATATATACAATTTAAAATATTCAGATGGCACATGTACATTCACCAACAGTAAGGTTAGGTGTATAATAGAGAGAGAACATTGTGCAAATGTATACAACGTAACATAAGCATTTGTACAGTAGTGTGGTTTACGGGATAAGCAAAAGTCAGAACACAGAATACATCAGACTTATAGGAAATAATGTAATTCATTATCCACGTTAATCCCACACTCCACTGCCCGTAGCCTCATAATCCAGCGGGCTTCACACTGTCTAAGTCTTAACTCTCGGTCACCACCTCTAGGGTCAAGTTTAACAGTTTCTATGCCATGGAATTGGAATTTAAGAGATATTTTCAATTCAGGGCATTCACTTGCATGACTCCCTATTGGATATCTAATATCCAGATTTTTCAGGGCACGGAAATGTTCAGCCATACGGTCTTTAAGTGGACGGATGGTACTGCCAACGTAAATTTTGTTACATTTGCACTGCACCACATAGACCACAAATTTCGTCAGACAGTCAATGTGATCATGAATCTGAAATTTGCGTGAACCATTAAATTCAAATTCTTTCACCCCCTTCTTAGCCAACCTACACATACTGCAACAGCCACAGGCAAATGACCCAATATTAAGTTGTTTAAGCCAAGTGGTTTTAGTATGAGGCTTTATCGGATAACTAGGGCTGATAATGCCTTGGATAGTTTTGCCCTTCCTGTATGTGATGCTAGGGAGTCTGGGTATATATTGTTCCAGAGATTTGTCTGCAGTGAGTAAAGGCCAATTACGTTTAAGTATTCCATACAGTTTATTTGACCAAGGATGGTAATTGGTCACCAGTCTCACGATTGTGGCTTTCTATTTAGGTTTTTTTAATATATTTTTTAAAGTGTCTGGACGTTGTAATCGTCTTGCTCTCTCTTTAGCCCTCCCAATTATTGCCTCAGGATATCCCCTTGCGAGAAACCTAGTTTCAATATCTCTCAGATTTTTGGAGAAATCCTCATCTCTGCTACAATTTCTGCGAGCCCTCAGCATTTCTCCGTAAGGGATAGCATTGATTTGGCTCTTCGGGTGCGCACTCTTGGCGTGTAAGAGGGAATTGCACACGGTGGTCTTTCTGTACATCGTACTGTGTATCTTTCCATCTTGATGGAAAAGTTCGACATCGAGAAAGATAATCTTCTCAGTATCTGTTGACATGGTGAAAGTCATATTGTGTATGTTATTATTCATATATTCAAAGAATCCTGCAAGATCCTCATCGCTACCTGTCCATATGAATAAGCAATCATCGATGTAACGCCCATAATACAGAATATACTCCTGCCACTTGGCTCCTGAAGGGCCCCAGATATGCCCCGCCTCGAACCATCCCATAAAGAGACAGGCAAAAGATGGAGCAAATCTGGAACCCATCGCAGTCCCGCAGATCTGCAGGTACCACTCGTTGTCAAAGAGGAAAGCATTATGTTTAAGAATAAGGAGTGACATTTCAATTAGCATCTCAGAATGTTCCAGCAGCTCTACCGGACGTCGATACAGAAAGTACTTCAGTGCCTGAATCCCATGTTCGTGTAGGACATTTGTATACAGTGAAACAACGTCCATTGTTACAAATCTCATACTAGGTTCCCAAGTTAGATCATTTAGGATATTTAGTACATGTTTAGTATCCCTACTATAGGACGGAAGATTGGTAACATATGTTTGCAAGAAAGTGTTCACAAACTCCGCAATCCTTTCTGTAGGTCCTCCAATTCAAGATATAATTGGCCTACCCGGTGGGGTGGCCATGTTCTTATGAATCTTTGGAAGCGTATACATACAGGGGTATCTGGGTTTATCTCTCTTCAAATAGGAATACTCATCATGGGACAGAAGGCCACGTTCACGCCACCTTAGTAGTTCACAGTTGATTGTCTTCACTGTGGCAAACATGGGGTTGTTATCAATCTTTCTGTACCAAGTCTGATTATTTAGTTGTGACATGATTTCCATATCATATTTAATTTTATCCATCACTACCATATTGCCTCCTTTGTCGGCTTCCCTCACTATAAGTTCTGTATCTTTAGATAGAATTCTAAGAGCCTCTCGCTCTTTAAAAGTCAGATTGCGTGAACTAGGTGCATAATTGTTCACAAACATATGTCTGTCCCACTTATCTATTTCAATATTCACCATCTTATGAAAGAGATCAATATTGTTTCCGCTGGTTAGTTGAGGTGTCCATCTGGATTTATTTTTAAGGCCACTGTCTATACTTAAGTTTGTACAATGTTCTAAATCAGAAATAACATAAAGGACATTAACCGGGGAACTAGCGTCTTCATTCAGTGATAATAAAGTAGTCACATTATGGGCATCTTGAATCGACAGATCCCCAGTAATAGTATTGCATCTCTCAGGTGCAGTAAACTTAGGGTTGCTTTCAAAAAACTTTTTTAATTTCAGTTGTCTTGTAAATTTGAAAACATCAATTTTAACATCAGTTACATCATACATCCTGGTAGGACAATAATTCATGCCCTTTTGTAGTGCCGTGATTAAGTCCTTAGATAGTATCTTGTTAGACAGATTGATTACCTCTACTTCTCCCACCCGCTCACTATTGATTATTTGTTTTTGTTCCATGAGCGCGTGTGTACCCTCTCCCTTTCTCTTGTTTCTTCTTCCTCCCCTCTTGCCTCTCTTTGTTTTCCTTTGGTATCCTGTTTTACTCTCATCTCGTTCCCTTTGTTGCCCATTCTGATCCGTTGCACCTCCTTTAAAAAAGAATTATCAGGTAGTGCTACCAGAGAACCTCCACTGGGACCCTCATCTCCACTACTGGCAATATTGCCAGAGGAGCTGGCACTAGTACTAGCAACTGATGGTGTTCTGTTATCTATTCTAGGTTGATCGTTCCTAATTATGTCATCAAATCTTTTTGCGAATGTAAATATTCTACCACTCGCATAATCAATTTCATCCCGCCTGAGTTTGCGGGCCTTACGTTGTTTAATATCTTCCTCATAACCAGATAATATTTCTTCCAAGATAACATAATTTTTCTTTGTCGGCTCAACCATATTAAGGTCAGCAATCTCCTTCTCTAGGGTATCCACTTCGATAGCTGTTTTGGTGACTTTACGATCAGCATTTTCAATCAGGATATTCATTAATCTGAAGCTATTGTCATTAAGTTCTTTTTCCCATACTAGGAGTAAGTCTGCCTCTAAGTCATCGTACGTGGGGAAAATTTGCGCTCGCAAACCTCGAGGGACTCTGTTCAGCTTTATATACTGTTTGAGGGTTGCGCCGTCCCACCACTTAGAGATTTCAAATTTTCTTAACCTTTCTAATCGCACAAATTTAGCCTTGAGACCCTCATTTGTCCTGGGGGCTCCCTGGGTCACAGCTCTGTTGACAGGTAACCCAGCATGCAAGTTTTTAAAGAGATCCTCTGCGATCTTCTCACGATCTAATCTGGAACTCATAATTTATAACCAATGAAGAAAACACTACAAATGGCATGCAGCAAAACCCAAATTTACAATCTAACTCTGAGGTGTGGCTAGGTCAAAGCTCGCGCAATACCATTATAGTAATCAGAAGAAATATACAAATAGTATCCAAGGGATGCTCAAGGGAACAGTTAAGAGACGGCCACCCACGAATCCAAAAGTCCTTTGTGACCACTGGTACACAAAGGGCAAATCACAAAGCAAAGTTCCGTTCCCGAGCAGAAAATAAGCTTATAACATCAATAATTCAGTTCATTCCAATATCAATCCAGGTCTTGTGTGATATGATTCCTCTTTATTTTCCTTGTTCGGAGCCATAAGTTGGTTACAAGATACTCATGGCAACAAATAGTGATAGTTGGTATAGCCAAAATGTAGCCGAAACGTAGCCAACACGTGTTTCGTCCTGGGAATATCACCCATCGACTTCCTCAGGGCTACAATAATAACAATAAGAAATACACACTGAGATGGTGTTCAATGTAGTTTGTCCACATATCGTCATTACTTAAATGGCAATTAACTGAACATTAAAATTGTCTAACATAGACAAAAATCCATAGCGGAATTTAAAAGAATTAGAAGAGAGAACCACTAAGAGATCCATCCAGTGAACAGAGGAAACCTTAAGAGTTTCGAAAAGCAAAGACCACAGAGAAACCAAAGAGTAGAAGTTTGGGTGTAAAAGAAAAGTACCACTAAAAGACCAGTGATTTTATCAAACAGAGAGTATCCAACCAAATCATTGTACGCATGCTCGAACAGTGAAGGTAATCATAGGTGAAAGGGCAGACACCCTGTGTTTACAGTGTTCCAAGTAACTCACCACATATAAATTCTAAAGCAGTTCCGCCAAATTCCAGGCAGAACATATAATCATTCACATCTAGTATATATCTACAGAGAGGAGAAGGAGAGAAGAAAATCAAACCAAGAATGATAACAATCCCATTCAGGCTAAGGCCAACAGTATCAATGCCCTTGTACTTATGAGTATACGGGCTAGGCTGAAGAGACAGCCCCGTCTATAGGTATATCTATACCGCAGATATTAAGAATGTTGTCCAAATTAGACCTATATCCCAGAAAGAGCAGTCAGTGTATGCACTGATGTATAGAGTGCACAAAATCACATAAGGAACCCCAAACATCATCTTAAGGCGATAGCTAGCAGTCTCAGTAATGTAAGTTCATAGAACAGAGAGAATAATCCACTTCTAAATATATGAGATGTAGCCACAGTCTAGCAGATAAAATACCGATATCCTCAGCTTAAATAGGTGGAACTAACCAACCTAACAGTGTCTGATATAAACTAACTAGTACATTGAATGATAACGTTCTTAAAAGAGATTTTACCTCTATAACGCTTATGTTCCGATTGAGAACATTTAGATATATATCTGAAATCAGAAATACCATGGATTAGTCACACTCATATGTGTGAGATTAATATATTTATATTATCAAAAATAATTGTCTTAAATTTAAAACGTACAATTATAGGAGCAATAGTATTTTAAATCACTCCCGGTATCGTGAATAAGTGATTAAAAGTATATTCCTAGTTGGGCAGCTATACGTATTTAAAAAAGAAAGTGAACGCGACAAGCCAAAAGATCCAGTAACCCAAAGGAACATGGCTACACTAAAGACTAATCTATACACAGTTGGCGAGCGCGTGAATCACAAACACCAGGCATAGAAGCTTACCGGGTACGGGAGAGTACTCCTGTCGTAGTGAAAGGCCGAATACGAATGAAACGAAGCCCAAAATTTCCCCCCGTTTAAATAGGTCGAGGGACTAATTGGCATTCATTAGTTCATAGATGTAGAGCGAAAAAACGGACTAGTCCCCGGCAATATTTCCAATAGTCGCCATCTTGGAGTGGCGAAGCATACACTTAAAATATAAAAGAGATCGTGTTTCAAACAAAAGTCCTTTTATATAAATTCAGATTCTTATTAAAAACTTCAAGATACTGTGACTAACAGATATTATAATTCTATCTAATTCTAAAGGCACATATGCATCAATCTCATGCAGCGCCATATCAATATCACTCTATCGGTAAAATTAGAAGTCCCGCTACTTATATTAGGTATAATGTATGGGACCAGATTACATAATTGTTAGGCATGCCCAACTATATTTATGGTGCCAACCCTATTATTAAAAGCACATTGAATCGAAACCAATTAGGATGGGATTTAGATTCGTTCTTAATTTATATGAACGCAACCTCTGTTTGGGTAGCACATGATTGAGCAACATACAAGGCTAATCTATATCTCGAGGCTACAGGAACAGGATTAGGTACTAGCAAGAGGATAATAGAGATAAAAAGAAAAGCGTAAGGAAAATCATTAACGGTAAACCCAAAATTAAGGGCACCTCCAGTATATAAAGCCAGTATTTATCATAGTAGCTAAGTTTATGCACTAAGAGTGTGTGAGTACCAACAAGAGAACGATACGTGAGGAGGGGGAGGGGGAAGGGAAAATGACATGATCAGAATCTAGTAAAGAAGTAAATAGAACCCAAGGGTTTAAGGCATGCATTAATCAATACATAAGTATGTGCAGCCCAAAGTTCAACAGATGACACATGTACATTCTTCAATGCGCAAACAATTAAGCAGAAGCATTAATTACTACTTATATATCTTGACACAGATAAGCAGTAAGTTGTGAGCAGGGCACATATATATATATACAATTTAAAATATTCAGATGGCACATGTACATTCACCAACAGTAAGGTCACTTATTCACGATACCGGGAGTGATTTAAAATACTATTGCTCCTATAATTGTAAGTTTTAAATTTAAGACAATTATTTTTGATAATATAAATATATTAATCTCACACATATGAGTGTGACTAATCCATGGTATTTCTGATTTCAGATATATATCTAAATGTTCTCAATCGGAACATAAGCGTTCTAGAGGTAAAATCTCTTTTAAAAACTTTATCATTCAATGTACTAGTTAGTTTATATCAGACACTGTTAGGTTGGTTAGTTCCACCTATTTAAGCTGAGGATATCGGTATTTTATCTGCTAGACTGTGGCTACATCTCATATATTTAGAAGTGGATTATTCTCGCTGTTCTATGAACTTACATTACTGAGACTGCTATCGCCTTAAGATGATGTTTGGGGTTCCTTATGTGATTTTGTGCACTCTATACATCAGTGCATACACTGACTGCTCTTTCTGGGATATAGGTCTAATTCGGACAACATTCTTAATATCTCCGGTATAGATATACCTATAGACGGGGCTGTCTCTTCAGCCTAGCCCGTATACTCATAAGTACAAGGGCATTGATACTGTTGGCCTTAGCCTGAATGGGATTGTTATCATTCTTGGTTTGATTTTCTTCTCTCCTTCTCCTCTCTGTAGATATATACTAGATGTGAATGATTATATGTTCTGCCTGGAATTTGGCGGAACTGCTTTAGAATTTATATGTGGTGAGTTACTTGGAACACTGTAAACACAGGGTGTCTGCCCTTTCACCTATGATTACCTTCACTGTTCGAGCATGCGTACAATGATTTGGTTGGATACTCTCTGTTTGATAAAATCACTGGTCTTTTAGTGGTACTTTTCTTTTACACCCAAACTTCTACTCTTTGGTTTCTCTGTGGTCTTTGCTTTTCGAAACTCTTAAGGTTTCCTCTGTTCACTGGATGGATCTCTTAGTGGTTCTCTCTTCTAATTCTTTTAAATAGGTCTCTGTGTCTGTCGCCGCCATTTTGTCGCAGCGCGATGATCCGAGATATCTCACTTTCAGCAGTGGTTTTCTCCGCTCTGAGACAGCCGTTGGGACATCCGGTGCTGGCCTCTTGTTGCGCTGGAGTTCCGATGCAGTATTTTACCATTTGTGGTTATTAATGTCAGCCAAAATTGCTATGTATTTGTCGGATTATGTCTCCGACCGGCGCAGCGGCACTAACGCGCAGCCATACCGCAGCGCGCCCTCTAGCGCCCCCAACACATTAACAAACATCATCAAAAAACTTCATTTCCCATAAACCATAGGGAATATGCAGTAATAGTCCTTAGCAACAGTCCACCAATCATGGATCAGCCACGCATATAACATTTATAGTCCCTCATCGGAATCCCTCTTTCTTCCTGCGACCATGCCGACAGTTGAAAGCCCTTATTCTGGTTTCATGGACTCCAATCCTGAAAAAAGAGAGACTTGTGATTGCCAAGAAACCCGAAGGGAAAAAATATCCCTAAAAACAAACATGTTAACATCATTGTCAATGCAGAAGGAACCAACCAACTGGAAACTCGATTACTTACATCCATACGACGATCCAATAAACCCGGGTGGGTCATTGATGATCTCAGGGTGGGCTAATCCTCGCCTCCGTGTCCTTAATAGAATTGAAACTTTCCGTTACGATAGCTAGGAAATTTTTCATTCTATGTCAGGACCCGGAGGCGAGGATTAGGCATGTTCAAAGCTTGTCCACTACCAGAGCCGCAATGGAGGAGACTGGTTTGAAGTAGAACCTTTTGAAGGTCGAATCAGAAGACCAGTCTGCCGCATTGAGAATATCCTCCAAGCGGGCTCCCAAGACAAAAGCTTTTGAAGCCATTGCAACCCTCACCGAGTGCGCTCCAAAGGTCTTGGTGTCAATGCCAGCCTCCGACATCAGCCATCTAACCCACCTGGCAATAGTAGGGGATGACACAGGTCTGAATGGCGTTCCCCGTGGGGGCGTAACTCTTCCATCATGCCTTCATAGGCCTTAATATATCTTACCACACATAGTTTAGGTACCTCCGGGAAGGCTGGATAAGAGATCACCTTAGACTGACATTTAGTCCTGCGTGACACCTGGAAGGTGACTCCATCAGGAGTAAAAGAACGACCCGTGACATCTAGGGCCTGGACATCTGAAACTCTTCTACACAATATCAGACATAGACGCATCGCAAATTTCGCAGACAATTGCTTGCGGGAAAGATACTTGTTACTCGGCCAAGCCGTCAAAAAATTGAGAACCTTGTTCACGTCCCAAAGGACACACTGGGAGGCTCGCCACTGTGGTGTGGCCCGCGGAGATAGCAGAGCGGAGGGTATTGATCGACCGATGGGCCAGGCCATCCGAGGCTAGGTGTGCAAGAAAATTCAGGATGTGGACAACGTCTGCCAACAAGGGATCCAGGTTTCGTTGCAGACACCAACCCATCCAACGTGCCCAGGCTGAACGTTATCTCTTGACCGTTCCATCTGACCATACCCGAGAGAGGAGGTCTGCAGCATTTCTGGAAATGCCCGGGACTTGCCATCAAGTCCTGTAATCACGCCATGAGAGGCAGCGAACCGGACATCACTAGCGGGTGAGGATTGCCCGCTGGATGGCTCAGGAGATGAGGCAGCTGGGGTAGTCGGATTGGAGAACCCCAGGAAAGTTCCATCAGAACTGGAAACCACGCTTGCGACCTCCACACTGGAGTGACTACCACCAGATCAGCCTTTTGCCTGCGAACCTGAGTCGTCAATCTCAAGACCATCGCGAAGGGGGAAAAGGCATACCCCAGTTCCGTCACCCAATTCTGGAGTAAGGCATCCGTGGCCGTCGCTTCTGGATCCGGTCTCCAACTGAAGTACCTGGGGAGTTGGTGATCCAGGCGCGACACGAAAAGGTCGATCGAGAAAGGTCCCCATAGCTCCGACAGAGCCCGAAAAACCGGGGGAAACAATTTCCACAGACTTGAGTCCCGCAAGTGCCAGGAGTGCCAATCCGCCACCTGGTTGTCCAGGCCCGGAAGGTGCTCCACCGTCACCGAGATCTGGTAAGCGAGGCAGTACTCCCAGAAATTCTTGGCCAGATCTGCTAAGGCCTTGGAGCGCGTGCCCCCCAGGTGGTTGATGTAACGGACCGCCGCCACATTGTCCATCTTGAGAAGGACACAGGCCTGTGCTCTGTCTCTGGTCCAACAACGAACCGCGAAAGAGCCTGCCATCAATTCCAGGCAGTTTATGTGCAAGGATTGCTCCGCGGCTGACCAAACGCCTCCAGTGGTGAATTCTCCAAAGCGAGCACCCCAGCCGGAACCGCTGGCATCGGACTCTATCACGAGATCAGGTTGGGAGCCAAAGATGGCATGGCCGTTCCATGCCTCCATGTGGGATAGCCACCAGTTGAGTTCCTCCTTGGCCTCCTCCGACAGCGGCACACGTTGCGCGTACGAGAGACCTCTCCGTAGGTGAGATGCCTTGAGCCTCTGTAGTGCCCGAAAGTGCAGAGGGCCAGGGAATATTGCCTAGATCGAGGAGGACAGGAGGCCGACTACTCTGGCGATGCTGCACACGGAGGTCATCGACTTCTTTAGTAACTGACGGACCTCATGCAGAATTTTTGCAACCTTCCTGGACAGGAGGCTCAATGTTGCTTTTACCGAGTCTATAACAAAACCCAGGAACGTGATCGTAGAGGAAGGAGTGAGACTGGATTTGGTTTGGTTGATCACAAAACCCAGCGATTGGAGGAGAGACACCGCTGAGAGCACCTGCCGGCAGAGAGCCTGAGGGCACTGATTCATGAGCAGCATGTCGTCCAGATAGACGATCATCCGAATTCCCTGCCCCCCTGAGGCGTTCAATCACTACGTGCAGGACCTTGGTGAAGCACCAAGGGGCCGAGGAGAGACCGAAGGGCAGAGAAGTAAACTTGAAAGTCTCGTCCCTCCATTGGAACTGAAGGAAACGCCGATGAGGGAGAAAAATCGGAATCGTCAGGTACGCATCCTTGAGATCCAACCGGACCATCCAATCGTTGGGGCGCAGTAGGTCCCTCAATAGATGGATACCCTCCATCTTGAAGTGGTGATAAAACTGCCACTCGTTGAACTTCTGAAGGTTTATAACTGGGTGGTAGCCCCCGTCCTGCTTCTGAACCAGGAACAGATTGCTCCAAAAACCTGCCAGGTGAGGGGAGGACCTGCAAATTGCTCCTTTCCTCAGCAACTCCTCTACCTCCTGCTGAATGAGACCAGTTTCCTGCCCCGAGAAACAAAGTTGTCTGGGCGGCACCGGTTGAACGAGCGACCCGTAAAACTCTATGTGGAAGCCCTGAACCGTCTGTAAGACCCATGCATCGGTGGTCAGAGCCCGGAGGAAAAACGCACGTTGAAAATACGTTTGATTGGGCCTTGTCAAGTGAATTAAAAGCAGACACGAACTTACTGAGCTCCTTGACAAAAGGATCTCCGAACAGCCCACCTTGAGCTACCTGGCCCGCCTCCGAAGTGGCTAACTCGCCCAATTTGGGATCCAACTTGATCAGTAAAGACCTGCGCCTCTCGGTGGAAATCACGCAGTTGGCGTTCCCTAGGAATGTAATAGCTCTCTGGGCCCAACTGGATAGAATGTCAGGCTGGATCAGGGCACCAGAGGCCTTAGCGTCTTCCACCATGTCAAATATCTTGACAAGCGGGCTGGTAATATCCAGAAGCTTGTCTTGGCAAGCCCGCCAAGACCTGTCGATTCCCTTTTTTGAATCTTTAATTTACTTTGTCAAAAAGGTTGCCTACCGGGCGTCGATTTCAGGTGTCACTGCCACCTTGCCCTCCAAAGAGGGACGCGGACACTCGGCCCGCAACCTAGAGCGTACCTCCTGGTCCAACGGTTTGTGTAGCCTGCTGGCCGTATATCTCGCCACCTTATCCGAGGGTACCCACTCCAAAGAGCGGGGGTGGAAAAGCTCCTCTGGATCTAGAAGATCTGAGTGGCCCTCTCGGGGGGTTCAGCCTGAGGAGCGGGAGATGGACGCCATGACCGCTGATGGTCTGACTCACCGTCCGACCCCTGAGGGGAGTCGTCGGATGGTTGGGGGGAGTTCTCCCTGTCCACGCTCTCTACCGCAGGGAGTTCCGCCTGTATGTCCGACTGCGGGATGGGGGGGATCTAGTGTCTAGAAAGGCCTGTTTGAGTCTGGCGAAAGCGTCCATATCAACCCCGCCAGAATGGGCTCGCTTGCGGGGTCAGTGGCCCGCTCCTGAGGTTTAGGGGCGGAAGGCCCCGGGAGGTCTTCCCTCTGAGAGAGGGGTGGAAGGCACCTTTGTGCCAGCTCAATGAGCCGCTTCTCAAGGGGGGCCATTGCCTCCGAAACTGCCCTCACTATAGAGGCGTCCACCGCGTCACAGAAATCATCTGTGATGGGGAAATACTGGACATCCTCCTCCTCATAATAATCTTCCTCCTCCATGGGTAGGCTCTAAATTGACAAAATTGAGGAGGGTAGAGCAAGGGTGGAGGGACCACCCGGTAACAGGGAATCGGGCAACGCTGGAGACACTCCAGACAATATGGGCACCCAGAAGGATGCAGGAGGAACGTGGGCTAAGCACTGAATTAACACCGGCCTTTATAAGAGAAAAAGGGGGAAGAGAAACCCCAGGCCACAATCAAGCCCTCACAGCAGACCGTCACCCTTATGAATAAAAACGGGCTAACGAACCGCCTGGGCAGGTCTGCACACAGGAAGCGGCCTTCACGCTGCCACCTTACCCCGCAGGGTGTCAAGCTCCAGGCCGGCCGAGACAGCAAAGTGAGAACCCGGGTGAAGGCGCTCGGCAGCAGGCCGTAACTGACGCGCTCTCCGCCCGCGTCTCTGGTAAAATCTGAGAGCGGGGAGGTGCGCCCTCTAGCGGACGGCGGACCGCCGCGCCTCCCTGTCCCGTCACACAACAGAGGAACGGCCGCAAAGGGACAACTAAGCGTTCCCGCGACCGTTATCAGCGCGCCAAAGCTGACAATCTGAGGAAACAAACCCTGTTAATTACAGCAGCGATATCCGACAATTAAATCCAACATCAACACAACAAGGTAATAGCAATACGGTGAATAGTAAAGGAGGGGGGAGCAAACTCCACACTTATCTCAAGGCTGCAGCAGCGAAGAAAGAGGGATTCCGACGAGGGACAATACGTGTTATATGCGAGGCTGATCCATGATTGGTGGCCTGTTGCCAAGGACTATTACTGCATATTCCCTATGGTTTATGGGAAATGAAGTTTTTTGATGAAGTTTGTTAATGTGTTAAGATGGCTGCTGTAATAAAATGGAAGAAAGAATTTGCCTAATCCTCGCCTCCGGGTCCTGACATGGAATTCAAGAACTAGCTGATGGATTTATAGCAAACAAAAGCACAATCTCTGAGTAAAGTTCTAGTTACATGCCAAGTTTGGTGTAAATCTGTTCAGCAGTACGGGCTGTAGCCTGTGGGCATGAGAAAATTTCCCTATGGAAGGTAAAATGAGAAATCAATTTTTTTGCCCTCCCTCCCTACCTTCTCCCCTGCAAAAATCTGCTGCACATTTGGCATGCCAGTCTTAAACCAAATACGCTCAATTTCGTTCAAATCCATCAACGGGGTCAAAAGTTATTGGCAAGCCAAAAAATGACTTTTCAATGGAAAGTGCTTTAGAACCATAACTACTTAGTGGCAACTGCCACCGTGTAATACAAGAAGAGAACTGGGACTTTTAAAGTGCATTTCGTCCGCATTTTTCTCTCCATTAGGTGTCATTCATTTGTTTAATTAAAGATCGAGTTGTTTTGCAGTCACTAGCTGGCTTAATGAATACATGTTACACGGACTCCAACAGAGTGGATTCGCCTGGAAAGCTTCTGGAACTATAACCTAGATCATACATATCATGTTAAAAGAATGCTCAATAAGGCAGTTGTAAATATTGATGAAGAGCTAAACAGACATTTCCAGCAGGTAAACAGGGCCAGCATCATAAGGCCTACATATTCCCCAACCTACTGCACTACCATAAGCTTAGTTAAGTCTATGGCTCCAACTTTGCTCTTGTACTGTACTTTAAATATGCATTTAAGTGATATGTTAGTTATGGACCTAGCCTCCAGAAACAGTGGATCACTAACCACAGGAACATTAATGGGGTACAGCAGAACAAAGTAGTTGGGGTTTTAGCTTGCTGAGAGTTAAATTGGCGAGACAGGTAGGATGAAGAACTTCAGTGATGGGCAAATTGTATTGCCATTTGTATAGCACTTTCAAGGCCCAAATCGCTTTCTGCGCTGACTAGTAAGTAGGAACTCTTCTTTTCGTATTTTATCTTTATCAGTGTGCGGGTCTGTAGACAGAGTCAATAGAGGTTCATCAAGGTTAGGGTGCGCTGGTCATGTTTTTGTTTCATGAGCAGTACAGCAGCGTGGTATATCGACATTTGGGATGTTGAAATGCGGTAAACTTGTGAGGAAGGCTTTGCCACAGTAAATTTGTGATACCAGTAGACTTACATTGTGAATGTGATGATGGTGTTTATCATGCAATTTTTTAAATTTGCGATGGGGGGGGAGGGGTGGAGTTGCATTAAATTTTGCAGTTGACATCTCTGTAGATTTTTTATTGTAAAGTTTAGGTAAATCCATACACAATATTACCCTGAAAGTCAATCAAAAAAATACACGTCAAAGACTGCATCATTTCTATATGCCAGCAACAATCTCAACAAATTGGTCACATAACAAAGTAGCATTAGCAAAACCAATATGTCTGGCATTGGCTGCCAGCCTTTTGGCTTTGGCAATGCCTGTTTAGTTTTGTCATGGGTTTTGCAAACCTTTAATGCTGAAGAAGCTGCTGAGCCTCGTCAATCTAAAAAAAAAAGCCAGTGGCTAAAAGCAAAAATACATTTGGACTCAAAAAGTAGCCATTGCCATAGTAGTCCCTGGCCCTGAGGAAAATTACTTTCTGTGTAGGTGTGGTCCTTGTGAAATGGCAGATTGCTATCTCTTATTGTGAAGTTAGGCAATAGCGGAAGTGGCTGGCCCACTGCCCAATGCTGTAGGCTGTAGTGGCCAGAAGAAAATGTGAATGACACAATAACAGACTAATGGATGAAGAGGCCCTATAAGTAAGTATACCTATATATCTAACTTTTATGTATATATATATATCTTTCTTTCCAATGAAAAAAACAAAAGTTAAAGCTTAGTTATAGTTACCAAAACGTTTTTACCCTATACAAAACAAGTTTAAACCACACAAACTGTAGAGTGTTGTAGAGCCTATCGTTATAGAGTGCAGTATTGTAGAGTGGAATAGACTAGAGTTGAGTAGAGTGGAGTGATGTAGCGTACAGTGGAGTAAAGTGTTTTATAGTGGAGTGGAGTGGGGTGGTGTGTCGTATTGTGGAGTATCGTACAGTGGAGTGGTGTGTTGTACAGTGTAGTGTGACATGTCGTACAGTAGAGCTGAGTGTTGTACAGTGGAGTGTCGTCAACTGGAGTGTCATGAAATGGAGTGTGGTGGAGTGGAATGTGATGAAGTAGAGTGGCACAGAGTGTAGCAGAGTGTAGTAGCATAGAGTGGAGTTCAGTGGAGTAGAGTGTCGTATAGTTCAGTGTTGTCGAGTGTAGTGTTGTGCAGTAGAGTGGCGGAGAGTCTTGAACAGTGTAGTGTTGTATAGTGGAGTATCATTATTTGTGAGAACACGGTGCACAATAAAGTGGCAAGTTATAGTTTGTGTTGTCTGGTTAGCGAGCTGAAAAGAGTGTGTAACGATGTCCGCTACTTATAGTAATTTGAAGGTGGTGGATAAATTATAAACTATAACTTTAGAATTTTTGTAAGTTTGTGTTTAAACTTAGTTTGTATAGGGGAAAAACGTTTTGGTAACTATAACTAAGCTTTAGCCTTTGTTTTTTTTTCCATTGAATTTCAATGGGTTTTTAAATTTTTTAATAAAAATATGCTTTAAATTGTAGAGTCCAGTGTTGCAAGTGGAGAGGTGTTATGTGGAGCGTCCTACAGTACAGTGGAGGAGAGTGTTATAAAGTCTGTTGTCATAGAGTGGAGTATTGCAGATTGGAATGGAGTGGAGTAGAGTGTAGTAGTGTATAGTACAGTGTAGTAAAGTGTCACATAGTGTAGTGGCATGGTGTCTCATACTGGAATCACGTTTCATAGACTGGAGCAGTGAGTTATACAGTGGAATGGCTTGTCGACCAGTAGAGTACAGTGTCGCAGAATGTCAGTGGAGTAGAGTGTTTTAGAGTGGAGTAGGGCGAAGTAGAGTCATAGAGTGGAATATCATCAAGCGGACTGTTGTAGAGTAGAGTGGAGTGCCATGTCATATAGTGGATCCAGTGGCTTATCGTAGAGAGAAGTTGAGTGGCGTGTCGTCTAATGCCATACAGTGTAGTACAGTATGGTAGAGTGGATGGGCATAAAGTGGAGTAGAGTGGCATATAGTGTAGTACAGTGTTGCAGAGTGGAGTTGCATAAAGTGGAGAAGCATAGAGTGGAGTATAGTACAATGGCATAAAGTGGGATAAAGTCTGGTAGAGTGGAGTATAGTGGAGAGGAGTACACTGGAGTGGGGTAGAGTGGAGTGGAGTAAAGTTGTCATAAAGTCGAGTGGCTTGTCAGAGTATAGTGGAGTGTGGTGGAGTGGCGTACTATAAAATCATGTAAAGTGTCATAAATTGGAGTACCGTTTTGTACAGTAGAGTGTAGTGGGGTGTCGCACAGTATTGGAAAGTGATGAAGACTGCAGTAGAGTGGCATACAGTCTAGTTGATTTTTCTAGAGTGGAGTGGTGTACAATATAGTGTTGTAGAGTGGATTGGCATACAGTGTTATAAAGTGCAATAGCATAGAGTGGCGTAGAGTGGAATAGTGGAGTAGAGTGGAGTACTGTGTCAGTAGAGTGGATTAAAGTGGGGTGCTGTGCCATACAAAGAATTCCGTACAGTGTCTTGTAGTGGACTAGAATATCGTAGAATAGAGTGGAGTAGAGTGTTGTAGAGTGGAGTGAAGGGTATAGACAGGAATAAAGTGTTGGATAGTGGCATACAGTGTAGTAGAGTGTTATAGAGTGGAGTTGCATAGAATCCAAAGTTTGTGAAACAGTTGAGCTGTGAAGAGTGGACTGTTGTATAATAGTGCAGAGTCAGGTAAAGTCTCATAGAGTAGAGAGGAGTCGAGTGGAATGGTGTAACATAGTGTGGAGTAAAGTACAATAGAGTGTATTGGTGTGTCGTAGAGGAGAGTGTAGTGGAAGGTAGTGGCGTAGCGTAGGTAGTAAACTGTTATAAATTGGAGTGGGGTCTCTTACAGTAGAGTGGAGTGCTCTGTTGTATAGAAAAGGGTTGTATAGTGGAATAGAGGGTTGTGCTTTGGAGTGTACGGGTATAGAATGGAGTACAATGTCTTAGAGTGCCATGAACTGTGGTAGACTTTTATAGAGTGGAGTTATATAGAGCGTCATACAATGGAGCTGCGTAGAGTGGAGTGGCGTACATTGTAGTGGTGTAAAGTGGAGTAGCATACAGTGAAATAGAGTACAATGAAATATTGTACATTGGAGTGAGGAAGAGTGGAATGGTGGAGAGTGGAGAGTTGTACAGTGGAGTGGAGTAGGGTACAGTTGATAATCATAGAGTGGGGTGGCATACATCGAAATGGCATAGCGTAGTGTCAAGGAAACGTATAAATTGGAGTGGCATCTCATATAGTAGAGTGGAGTTCTGTGTCGTAGAGTGTTGGAAACTGTTGTAGACTGGTCTAAAGTGTTGTACAATAGAGTGTACGGGCATAGAGTTGAGTGCAAATTTGGACAGTGGAGTGTATGGGGATGGACTGGAGAAAAATCTGCATAGAGAGTACAAGAGTTTGTGTAGAGTGAAGTTTTATAGAGTGGAGGAGAGTACACTGGAGAGGTGTAGAGTGGAGTAGCATATAGTAGAGTGGAATAATGTAGACTGGAGTAGTATATACTGGAGTGGCATACAGTGGAGTGGCGTAGAGAATATTAGCGTATAGTGTAGTAGCTTGGAGTGGTGTATAGTTTAATAGTGTAGTAGCGTGGAGTGAAGTAGACTGGAGTGGTGTATTGTGGGGTGGGGTAGAGTGTAATAGCATACAATGGAATAGCTTACAGTGGAGTGATGCAGAGTGGAATACTATACAGTAGAGGGGAAAAGATTGAAGTTGCACAGAGTAGAATAGCATAGAGTGGAATAGCATAGAGTAGAATAGCGTATAGTAGACTGGCGTACAGTGGAGTAGTGTAGACTGTAGTGGTGTACAGAGGAGTGGCTAGAGTGAAACTGCCCATAGTGGAGTGGCAGAGAGTGGATTGGTGTCCAATGGACTAGTGTACAATGGAGCAGTATAGAGTGGCATACATTGTAATGGCGTAAAGTGGAGTAGCATAGTGGAATGGTGTCCAGTGGACTAGTGTAGAATGGAGTGGCGTAGAGTGGAGTGGGATACCATGGAATAGTGTAGAGCGGAGTAGTGTATAGTACAGTGGCATAGACTTGAATAGAATAGCATATAGTGGAGTAGCGTACAGTGCAGTGACGTACAGTGATGTGGTGTAGACTGGAGTGGCGTATACTGGCATGGGTTTGAGTGTAATACCATATAGTGAAGTGGCGTACATTGGAGTGGTGTCCAGTGGAATAGAGTCGAACGAAGTGGGGTAGAGTGGAGGGGCATACACTGGAGTGGTGTAGAGTGGAGTAGCATACAGTGGAATAGCATACTGGAGTAGCGTATAGTGGAGTGGCATACACTGAAGAGGCATAGAGTGGAGTTGCGTACAGTATAATAGCGTAGAGTGGACTGGTATAGAGTGGAGTTGTGTACAGTGTAATAGCTTAGAGTGGAGTGGCGTAGAGCAGACTGTTGTACAGTGGAGTGGCGTAGAGTGTAATAGTGTATAGTGGAGTGACGTATAATGGAGGGGTGTAGACTGAAGTGGCGTGGGATAAAGTGTAATAGCATACAGTGGAGTGGCGTCACATTGAATAGTGTAGAATGAAGTGTCATAGAGTGGAGTGCCATACACTGGAGTGGCATAGAGTAAAGTAACGTAGAATGGAGTGGCATATAGTGGAATAGCATACAGTGGAGTGGCTTATAGTGGAATAGAGTAGAGTGGAGTACAGTAGAATGGCATAGTGGATAGCATACAGTGGAGTGATGTAGACTGAAGTGGCATGGAGTACAGTGTAAGAGTGTAGTGGCATACAGTGGCGTTGCGTACATGTAATAGCATAGAGTGGAGTGGCTTAGAGTAGAGTCTCGTACAGTGAAAAGGCATAGAGGAGAATAACTTACAGTGGAGTGGCTGCAGTGACGTGCCGAATGGATGTATGTGAAATTTAGTATCAATGTAGATTATGATGTGCAGAGTAACGCAGAACAGTGAATTGCACTGCCTTGAGTTTCTCCAGATTTACCAATCAATGCAGTGCCAGGCATGGTGGCCTTGCGTCCATGTGTAAATCTGACTTAACTATTGGTTTGCCCATGTGACACCGTGCATGACACAAGGGTACCGCAATCCAGTCATACAGCTAGGACTTAGTTATATTTTGGGCCATGGTATACTGTGATAACTTTACAGTATACCGTGATACATGGTGATGACAAGCCAGTATATAAATGGGTATTGGCTGTTTTTAGAGAATGAAGAGGCAGCCATATTGTTTTTACTATACTTTGGCTGTGTTCAGTGTTGAGGACTAGATATGGGTAAGTAGTGGGTCCCTACCTATTACCACTTTAATAAAGTGGTAATAGGTAGGGAAATTTATTTATATTTTGTTACATATTTTTAAATAAGCTTACGGCCACGTACCATGGCTGTTTAACAAAAGTTTGTGAAATTCAGTGAAAGTACAGCGGTAACACATATCACTAAGTTTAAATGCCTTATAACTTAAAAAATACTTCCCCATCTTAACTGCAGTACCCAAAAAGCATCATCTCTTCACCATAACGAATATTCCTGCCAATTTTCATGTAAATCCATTGTCATTTTTGCGCAACATCAAATACTATAGAATATGGAAAATGCATTGGTGGAAAAACGCGTTTTGGGACCCCCTTTTATCTTCACACCCCTTTATTGATTCGCCACAAACATTTACATCATCTCAAAATGTAGAAAATGGTATGGGTCTGGAAAGATTAGTGGTGATTCGTTTAACGGGTGGAAAGTTATTAGGGAGCTAATATCCGAGGAATTCCTATCTTTGTGAATACTAACTATAACTAAAGAGTGGCAGTCAGATTTAATGTGATTTCTTTCTTTTTATCTATTGTATGTGTTTATTGGTTTACATAATCATGTGACAATAAATGTGTCTTTTATAGGGGTGGGTGGAATTTTTCAATTTAGTATTTCCGCGTTACTCTTGTAACGGTGAATTACTAATATATTCCGCCGCTCTGCCTGTGAAATTAAATCAATAAGCACTCATTTCGACTGTGACGTCCTGCTTCATTGTGTTCTAGTTGTCTGGAGTCTGTTTTTGGCTGTATCGTCACGGGACATTGGTACTTTGGATGGAAGCACAGACGGTGACTCTACTCTATTGTTCTAGTTTCTAGTGGCGCTCTTCCGGTGGGCTTGGACTTGTTGGTTGTACTGGAGCTACTGCAGACATCAAATTCAGGTGCTGCTCTCGGTTGTTGGCTACCGAACGTCTCAGTGGTTACACCGCCTTTGAAGCCTCTGCAGTCATGCATTCACAGGGCAATAACGGGCTGCCTCAGGCACCGTCTCTGTCTAAAGTGCACAAGAAAGTCCGCAAAAAGGTGGGGTGCCCCAAAAGTGCCCCTCTCAGCTTCAAGGATGAGATGGAAGGTAAGGCTGTGGGGATGGCTCTGTGGGAAAGGACTAGATCAGCAAGTTGATGCAGGGTAATAATTTAAGGGAGGCGGAGGTAAGTGTGGGAAGGAGAGCTGGGGCAGAAATTGAGGTTGTGTCGTGTGGAGGGTTTGAGGTTAGTCAGATGGATGAATTTAAAATGACAGGGATACATGTTAGCTGAGTGGGATGCGCTCGAAGGATGCCCTTTGAATAGATACTCCTACGCTTAAGTAGCATGGCACACTGTGATCGTGAGTCGGTGTTGTATGGCTGGCAAGATACTTTCTACGCCATCTATGTGTCACACACAGGTACAGTTCACAGCCCCGATTTGTGTCTCACAGAGATACAGAATACAGATCATTCTAGACCATCTACCTGGTAAGTTTGTCATGGGAGCATGTGAACACAGCGGTGACTATCATGTCCCGTTCAGAGACATCCTTGTTGTGCACTGTTACTGGAGTGTGCCATTGACAGCCAGTTGATGCTCTTCACAGACTATTATGTGAAGCCCACTATTTCCCTTCACTGACAGCCTTGGGCATAACATAACATGTGTATTTGTAAAGCGCACGTTCACCCACAGGTCTCTTGGCGCTAAATAACAGATGTTTATTGTTACCCAACTCAATGGTACTCATTTTATCGACCTCAGATGGATGAAAGGCTGAGTAGACCTGCCGGGATTTGAACCTGTGACCATGAGGTCGAACACAGGCCCCTGCAGTGGATGCATTAGTCCACTGAGCCATCAGACCCGGCTTACAGTGCTTTAAATGTACAGGTAGTTGAGAGTACCAGCACTTCTAAGCACTGGTATATTACTTATAATGGGAGGGTACTGACACATTTGTGCTGAGAGAATAGGTCACAGCATTTTCATATGTTCATTCAGGCACTGGTACATGGTAATGCTTGGAATCTATTTCTAGCTAAGCAGTAAATTAGAAGTTACAGTAATGGCAGTCTATAACGCAGTCTTAGCCTGCTTTTTTGTCGGGAATGCTTGGTTTTTTCAATGTTTAATGTGGTAAGTGTGTGACCGGTGGTGTCAGGGCTCATTAGCCTCTAAAAATCTGTGTATGTGTTGTCAATGGTGAGGTCTTACTTGCTGCTTAATGAGTGCTGCCCCGCCTATGTGTATATGTTGCTGTGCACTGCATCCCCATAATTTCTGGTAGCAAGTCCAAACCACTGACTGCCAAAGGCCCATCTGGACCATCCAGGCTGCACGTTTGCTGCATGCTCTTGGCAGTGTTGACATACACTGGCTTCGCTTGGTATCACTTTTATGTTTCTATCCTCCTAAGTCTTTTTGCCATCATTACTGGGCACATTGGTCTGACCTCGCTGCCTGCGAAACATCACATACTGCAGTGGGCTGCATGGGACTGACTACGTCTGAAACACGCCAAGAGTTGACCCCACCATTTCATGTGAATTTTGAGACTCCACTGTTTTTTGTGACTTGGTATAATTTGTGTTTAAATAAACATGTCGAGGATGAAATATTGAATAAACAAAGGTTCTGAATCCTTTAATATTGGCACATTTGCCAAAGCAATATGATTTTGGTTAGACTGCTCTGTGTGATAATATCATTGGGTGGGGCACCGGCGGCACATTGAGTGTCGGATTCAGACCTAACTGTGCCGTCATGATGTGATGTTCGCGGGCAATGGGTTTATATGTGCATACAACCCTCAGACTCCAGACACTGTTCTTATGGAATTGCAAAAAACTGGACCGTGTAAGACAGATTATTTACAGCCCACCCACATGCACCAGTTGCATGTGGGTGGGCTGTAAATGTGCTTGCGGTGGGCGTAACTCCACAGAATCTCACAATTTTTCATGTAACTCTGCCGGATTCCACGGAGTGAAACTCCGAGTTCTGCCCACCCCAACTCTTTTATTTGTTCATTTAGTAATTCTGTAACTTTACATATGCATTCTACTTTATTATTTGGGCTTCCTTGCTTCTTTTAGTAGGATTGTGCTACATATGTACCCCAAAATGAATGAAAGCTAATCATTGTTATGAAAATTAAGATTAATATTTTTTTTCCTAGTGGCCAATTATCATGTCCTCCAAATAGTAGTTTGTGTGCCTCATTGCTCGGTCAATTTTTCATTTTGTTGCACAGGGGTGCATAAGATGGTTTTTGTTAGTCTTGTTGTTCCAGTTTTATTTTGTGAACCAGAAAGCGTGCAAAGAAAATGTATTTAGATTAAGATGTATTCATTCGTTATGCATTAGTTTATAGATTTCCATTAGCATATGACCATAAATGGGTCTTTCAGTTGTTCGTGTAGTAAATCTGAAACTTTACATATGCAGTCTAGTTTATTTTTTGGGCTTTCTTGCTACTTTAAGTAGTATTGTGCTACAAGATATCACTAAGTTGTTGGCCCTTATACCTTCATAACCCCTTCATAACCTCTCTTAACAGCAAGAATCATCTACATACTCTAATGTACATTGATGTGAAATTTCATTACAATCGGTTGAGACGTTTTGCCGCTACGTGAAATACAAAAGTCAACATAAAAAGCATTGGATTTCAAGCATCTTTTGGGACTCCTTTTTTTCTTTGCACCCCCTTGACCAAACGCTGTGAAACTTTCAATCCTCCAACAATGTAACGGGTGCAACAGGACTGCGAAGTTTTGTGGAGTTTCGTAAAACGTGTGCAAAGTTATTAAGGGACAAAAATCCTAGAAATCCCTATCTCTGGTAACTCTAACTATAACTACAGAGAGTAACGGTGGCACCGTTTGACGTATTGTCCGGAAATGTTCTAAAATAGTTAGCCACTCACTTCAGCTGCTGTCTGGAAAGTTTTAGGGTTGATTTATCAAGTGGAGGCCAAGAAAATGCGGGGGAGGGTGGGCCCCAAAACACTTTTTCTCCATGCAATTTCCAGTAGGGATTTTAGACATGACTACAGCCCGAACTGCTGAACAGAATTAGACCAAATTTGGCAGAAAGCTACGTCTGGGTCCAGAAAGAGTGCTTTTTGTAGTTTGGTGTAAATCTATTCAGTAGTTTTGGAGTTATTAAAGAACAAAATCTGTATGTATGTCTAGAGATGTGGATCGATCCGTGGATCGACACAACAAGACCAATGCCGTGATTGGTTGGCCACAACCTAAGAGAAAAGTTGCGACCACCATTTTGTTCATCGAGGCATGGTTCCAGGGGGATGAACAAAGTAGAAATAGGATATAAAGGTTCAGGGTAGCGGTATCCCGACCCCATGGGACTGGTAGAAAAGTTTGTGAGGGACCCCTAATGGGCACAAAATTGTCCAAACTCATTTTTGTCTTGGTGTGTGAGGATCTGCAGATCCACCACGGCACTCAGCGCGGCCCACCGCGTGAAGCCGCGGCAGATCCATACGTTCAGATCCCAATTTAAAAAAAGAATACCCACTCACAGACTCACTTACTCATGCAACCACTCACACACCCTCTCACTGACCCAGAACACCACTCTCACACCCACTCACAAACCCATACAGTCACAAACACACCCACGTACATACCCATACAACCACTCACATCCACTCAGAAACTCACAGACCCACACAGCCACTTGTCATATGTCCCAGTTGGACGTAGAAGCAAACATTGCCATTTTACATGAACACAGGGCTTTTCCCAAAGTTGCTTTCATTTGTCACATCGACATTTGACACACATTTGCGTTTGTGACACTTTGGGTTAGTTTCCTAGAAACATCGACCTTGCTTACACTAGTCAACTTTTCAAGAACACTATCATATTGTCTTGTCACTATGTACAAGGCCTACACCTATGTTGTGCAAATGTGTTTATTTTTATCCATATGGCGACACAGCTATCTGAAGAACACAAACAATGGCAGCCTGCTCACAATCTCAGCCAAAGGCAAGGATGCCTTTTCTATATATAAACTTCTGTTTCTGGGTGTAGTCAGAGGAGACATCGAGAGTTCTCTGCAGGCTGGTGCGTTTGCCCACTAACATCTGCGGGAGGGGTGTCCAGCTTGTGACCAAGACTGGGTCCTACATTCTTACCCACCAGGTAATGGGGCTGGATAGGCCAGTAAAGGGATTCTTGGCAGAACATACACATATACCGTAGACACATAGGTTAGGGTACGCATAGTAGGACTAAGCCAGATTGTTATACTATTTCATATGCTTGTATATATACGTTGTTTCAGCACGATGGTGGAACTTTTCGTATTGTTCAGTGTCCTGATACTACTTATAGCTTTCATCTACTTTTGTCTATTGATCATTGCAGTACAAATATTCCGTACAAGAATCATTTTGGTTCAATAAACATTGAAAACTTCCCTCTGTGTATTCTTTGTATATTTCTCTGAGTAAAAGAGTACGAGTGTATACATGAGAGGTTCTAGATCTGTCACCACAGTTCCTGAAGGAACAGAGTTGTCATGTTCAGTGGTTGCGAGAACTGTTCACTCCCTGTCTAGGTTTAGGAGGGATTATGGTGCCACAGTGATATAAGCGGTCTGTGGGACAATATATCCTGTGGGGGGGTGCACGGAATCAGTCTGGCACCATCCCAAAGTTTGTTGCCCACAAACGCACAGTTCCTACTGATTAGTGGAAACTACAGAAAACACTCACACACCCAATCAGAGACCCAGAAAACCACTCACATACCCATATAGCCACTCACACACCTACTCAGAGACCCAGAATGCTACTCACACACCCACTTACATACTCATACTGCCACTCTCACACTGACTTAGAGAGCCACTCACACACCCACTCAGACCCACAAGCCAGTCACACATGCACTGACACACCCAATACACACTCACACACCCACTTCTCAACATCACTCACAAACCAAGGAGACAGGGACGTTATAGTTAGGAAATAGCAGTCGGTTACGGGGGCATATTACTTAGGAAACAGCATTAAAACATAGAAACTCACCGAAAAAACAAAGGTTACAAGGACGTTATAGTTTGGAAATAGAATTTTAAAAAACATAGACATTCACTAAAAAACAAAGATTACAGGGAAGTTATAGTTAGGTTGAGATGCCAATTAAAATAAAAAATACACCAACTCACACACCGACTCACATCCATTCAGCCACTCACACACCCAATCACAGACCCACACAGGGACATACACACCCATGCAGCCACTCATATACTCATGCAGCCACTCATACACCTGTACTGTCACTCCCGCACCCACTCAGAGACACACAAAACCACTCAGAGACCCACACAGCCAGTCGCACACACCTACACAGCCACTCACCCATTCAGACCCAGAAAACCACTCACAGACCCACACAGCCAGTCGCACAGACTTACACCCATACTCCCACTCACGCACCTATACAGACACTCAACCACTCAGACCAAGAAAACCACTCATACATACACTTGAACACCCATACAGCCACTCAAACACCCACTCACAGACCCACACAGCCACTCACACACCCAGGTTACAGGGACGTTATAGTTAGGAAATAGCATTAAAAAAACTATAGAAATTCACTGGAAAAAACAAAGGTTACAGGGACACTATAGTTAGGAAACAACTTTGAAAAACAGTAGAAATTAACTGAAAAAACAAAGTTTACAGGGACGTTATAGTAAGGTTCAGATTTTACACACACAAAACCATAGAAATTCCCAGACAGGAGGATCGAGTGTGCAAGCCCTGAGATGCAGCACTCAGAGGTGGGAGATGGCTTGTCTCCTGAGTTTGAACTCCTTGCCAGAAAGGAGAGCATTGTGGCTTCACAAGGCTTGTCCCTAGAGGAGCTGGCGGACAGGAAAGCAGAGATGGAATCCCGCTGTAGAATGGCTAGACTAAAAATGGAGTAGAAGCTGGCTCTAGAGCGACTGGCTCTTGAGAGAAGCCTCAATGTGCTGGAACTCAAAGCAAGCATATTCTAGTAGTTATGGTGGCAGCATGCCTACAGTGTATGAGGGGGAGTAGAAATATTGCATACCTAAAGATCTGGGTTTATGTGGTAGGTTAAGATATAGTGGTTTTCGGCCTATGAGTTGACCCTTGATGGAGATGGAGAGGGTCCAAGAAGAGTTTTAGGAGGCATCACTCTGGAGACACATGCCTACAGAGGGTAAGGATACCTTGCTTACACTGGAGGTGGGGGACCAAAGGAAGTACATCACAATGAAAATCATCCTTATTACCCCCCCCGAGAAGTACAGCATTTGTTTCAGGAATGGCCAATAGATGCAGAACCAGTCTTGGGTGGATTTTCTTGATAATGCTGCAAGGCACTGAATGACTGCGTGCGGGGCAGCAAAGTTGATGATTTTAATGGGTTGTTTAATCTGATACTGAGAGAGCACTCATTCAATATTTGTTTTACAGAGCTGCGCTACACCTAATGGATAGTAAGCTCACTGATCCCAGGGAGCGTGCTAAGGAGGAGGACCTCTGGGTCAGCACCAGAGTGTCTGAAAAGGTATCTCTAGGGGATTTCCAGAAGGGTGGTCAAGGGTTCCACCAGAAGAAAGCAGGAGGAGGAAAAAATAAGGAGTTCTCTAAAGACCCTCAAAATAAAACTAAAAGGGAACAGTAACCAGTCCCAGTATGAGCCTAAAAGAAAGGGTTTTTTGGACAAGCAGACAGGGAGGTTCATTACCCAGTGTACTGAGTGTTATGAATTTGGGCACTCCAAGGGAGACACCAAATGTCCAAGAGGGCACAGCCCCCACACCGATGGGCAGAGACCTGGGTTGACCAGTGTAGCGCTTGGTGAGGAGGTGGTGCCAGTTAGCTTAGGAGAGAGAACAGAAGATACCTTAGTGTCCCTAGGGGATAGAGAGATTGTGTCAAAAGCCCATCTGCCTTCAAATACTTCTAAGTATAGACAGTGGGTTACCATCAATGGGCATAGGGGGAGGCTCTGAGAGACACAGGAGCTAGTATGACTACTGTGCAGTGTCATCAGGTGTCCTCAGAGCAGGTCATCCCTAATATATTCCATTAGGTCATAGTCTCAGACAACTGTGAGAGCTACTACCTAGTGGCTTTGGTTCCCTTTCAGTGGGTAGGGGGGTCTCAGTTTCTCTAAGAGTAGCTGTGAGCCCTGCCATGCCTGTAGATTTTCTGTCTGGAAGGAAGTGAGACTCCAGTCGCAGCTGGAGATGTTAGGCTTGCCTGAATGGGTCTGTAGGACCACAAGGTCCATGTCTGCCCAAAAGGGGAGTCAAGGTAGCTTGGAGTCTGGAAGAATGGCCCAGGCAGCTGCCAAGAAGAAGACGGGCAGGAGGGTGCGGAAACCAGCTCCTGAAGTTTCCACGGTTAAGGGTGACATGGTGCCTAAGGGAGCCACTCCTGAGCCTACTCGAGAGGACATTGTCACCATAGGAGACCTGTCTGAGCTTGCTGGATGGCATATTGAGAGTGGGCCAACCAGGGAGGAATTCTGCAAGACGTAGAAATGGTGTGCAATTCTAGAGTGCTTGAGTAAGCAAGCTTGAGGCCCAGGAAGCAGGTGATACCTCTGGAGATCACCTTATCTGTTGGGAGAATGACCTCCTATACAGTGAGCCTAAGGTTCTTGGAACTGGGGTAGCCCATGTGCTGGTGGCCCCTCAGTGTTACAGGACCTTTCTACTGGGGTTGGCTCATGAAATATCCCTGGCAGGACATCTCTGGGAGGAAAAGATCTTTGCCAGACTTGCCTCCCACTTCTATTGGCCACGGATGAAGACAGCCTCAGATACATTCTGTAGGTCTTGTCCCACCTGCTAGGCCAGTGGGAAAGCAGGGAAAAAGCTGAAGGCTCCCCTGGTTCCTTTGCCTGTCATTGGTACTCCCTTTGAAATATTGTTGGACCCCAAGACGGCCTCAGGCAGCAGGCTCATTCTGGTCTTGGTGGACCACGCCACATGGTACCAAGAGGCCACACTTCTGAGGTTGATGACTGGATACGTGGTGGCCGGGGCCCTGATGGGGATTATTACCTGAGTGGGGTTCTCCAAAAAAGTGGTGTCTGACAGAGTAACCAACTTCATATATACATACATGAAATGAGGTCCATGTGGGTAGAGTGTACAAGTTCTCCACACCTTACCACCCTCAAACAAACGGGCTTGTTGAGAGATTCAACAAGGCCCTTGTTGAAGAAGGTGACCCTGCTTCCACCACAGACATCTGACTTACAGAATGGAGCCAGCTTGCCCCACAGCACACTACCTCCATCATGAACTTGGTCTACTCAGGGGCCCCAACTGACTCATGCCTTCACTCCATCTTCAACCTTGGCTAGCAAGAATCGGCCACGTACTCACCACCTTGTTCAACACCTCAATTGCCACGCCCACCTTCCAGAGGACTGAAAACATGCAGAAGTCCATGCCCTAGTAAAGAAACCATCAGCAGACCCCAGCGAACTCAACAAATACCGAATGATCTCCCAGCTCCTATTCCCGGCCAAAGTAGTAGAAAAAGTCATCAACCAACAACTCTCCTCAGATCTGGAACAGAACCTCCTACTTGACTCTTCCGAGTCCAGATTCCGCAGCAACCACAGCAAACAAGACAGCCCTCATTGCAGTTACTGACGACATCCAAGTCCTACTCGACCAAGGAGAGACTGCAGCTCTGGTCCTCCTAGACCTCTCAGCAGTTTTTGATACGGTCTCCCACCCCACACGCATCACAAAGCTGCACAACATAGGCATCCAAGGAGCTGCTCTCAAATGGATCGCTTTTTTCCTCACCCAGAGAATGCAAAAAGTCTGACATCCCCTCCCCTTCAACTCCAAACCCAAGGAAATATTCTGTGGAATTCCCCAAGGATCCTCGCTCAGTCCCACCCTCTTCAACACTTTTAACACCTCTAGCCTGCATCGCCAAAATTCATGGACTCAACATCATATCCTACGCTGACAACACAGAATCATCCTCTCCACTCCGAAGACACCACCAAGACCAACTTCCACAACTGCACGACAGACATTGCCAACTGGATAAAGAATAACTGCCTGAAGCTCAACTTGGACAAGACAGAGGTACTGATTTATGTAAGCAAAAGCTGCCCGTGGATGTATCCTCGTGGTCCTCAGAACCCGGACCTACTCCTACCCCACTGACCACACTAGTAACCTAGGCATCATTCTGGACAACAACCTAACCATGACGACTCAGGTCAACTCATCTCCTTCGCTTGGTTCTTCATCCTCCGCATGCTTCATAAGATATTCAAATGGCTACCCCAAAGCTCAAGACTAGGCCTGGGCGGAGTTTGCGGAGTTCTGCTATGCGGAACTAGCAGAACTCCGCGAAGTGACAAACTCAGCGGAGTTTCGCAAGTGGTGGAGTGCAGTGCGAACTGCCATTCGCGCTGATCTTTCTGCCGCTCGAGGAGAAATTCTACCCGAGTGGCAGCTCGCGCTCAGCAACTTATCGTTAGCGAGCGCGAGCAGTGAAAAAACTCTGCTGCACTACTCAGACCAGAGTTTTCTGTACTCCGCAAGCTGGGCGGAGTGCAGAAATCTTTGCAAACACCGCCCAGGCTTACTCAAGACACACCATCACCCAGGCCCTCATCTCCAACCGGCTGGACTACATCAATGCTTTCTACGCAGGGAATCGCAGCTCACCTCCTCTAACGACTACAGACCATACAGAATGCTGCAGCCACACTGTTGTGGATCTTCCTAGATGAACCGTCATCACCCCCTACCTCAGGGAACTCCACTGGCTTCCTGTACAGAAAAGATTCCAGTTCATGCTCCTGACCCATGCATACACGGCCTACGCATCTGTGGACCTACCTACTTGAACCACCTCCTTAACTTTCATCAGCACACCAGACACCTTCGCTCCAGTTCCCTTTATCTAACCCTCCCCCTTCATTTGACGTAGCAGATGCAGAGGTCGCTCCTTCTCTTATCTAGCAGTGAAGAAATGGAACGCGCTACCTTTTTATCTACGATCCTTCCCATCTCTTTCCAAATCCTGAAAGTCCCTGAAGGCCTGGCTAATCAACTGGACCTTGCAAATGCCTGGATACCCTTCCAGGTGACAAAAAGCGCACTACAAATCTACTGATTGATTGATTGTAGGGCATGATAATGGACCTGCCGGAGCCCATGAAGCAAAACTGGGACGTCCTCTTATCATGCCTAATGTTTACCTACAGGGAGGTATCACAGTGGGGGTTTGGGTTTAGCCAATCTGAGTTCCTCACTGGACACCCTGTTAGAGGACCTCGCAGCCTTGTGAAAGAGGGGTTAGGGCAATCTCCCAGGAAACCCCCCTCAGGATGTAGTCAGCTACATGCTTGCTCACCACAACCAGATGTAGTGCTTCTGGAAAAAGGCTAATGGCAATCTTGAAGCCACTCAAGAGGTAATGAAACTCTGGTACGGCCAGACGGCCACTCTGGTGGAATTTCAGCCTGGATAGAAGGTGTTGATCATAGAACCCATGGAACTCAGGGTTTTCCAAAACTGTTAGACTGGTATATATGACATGAAGGAGCGGAAGGGGGAGACCACCTACCTAGTGGATCTCAAGAACCATAGGAACCCCCTAAGGGTGCACCACATAAACCGTCTCAAACTGCACGTTGAGAGGTCTGAAGTCACCATGCTGTTGGTGACAGATGACGGAGTGGGAGAGGAGAGTGAACCTCTCCCTGGCCTCTTGCTTACCCAGGAGCAGGATGGGTCAGGAGAGGGTGTTAACCTCCCCCCCTACTCTGACCCCAGAACAGCAGAGTAACTGTCGCCAGTTTGTGGGGCAATTTTCTTCTCTGTTCTCCCTCACCCCTGGGCGTTCACAATTGTGTCCCCACAACATTGATACTGGGGATAGTATGCCTGTCAAAAACAAAATTTAGGCTATCTGATAAGGTGAGGGCCAGTATCCAGGAGGAAGTCACCAAGTTGCTGGTGTTAGGGATGATTGAGCCCTCCAATAGTCCCTGGTCCAGCCCAGTTTTGCTGGTACCTAAGGCTGCCCCACCAGGCTCCATCCCAGATCTTAGGTTCTGTGTGGACTACCAAGGACACTCAATTCTGTCACTAAGACTTATGCTTACCCCATCCCGAGCTGATGAGCTCATAAACAGGTTGGGCGATGCCAAATTCCTCTGTACTTTTGATCCACATCAGGGTACTGGCAGATTGCTTTGATTGAGGGGGCAAAAGAGAGGTCAGCATTCTCGAACCTAGAGGGCCAATGCCCTTTGGATTAAAGAATGCCCCTGCCACCTTCCAGAGGTTGACGAACAGGGTCTTGACTGGGATGGAGGATTTCTGTGCCACCTACCTAGACGACAGCTGTCTTCAGTTCCAGCTGGCAGGAACACCTAGACCGACTCCAGGAGGTGCTTCAGGCCCTGCAGCAGACACGCCTGACTATCAAGACAGATAGAACACTGTGGTGTATTTGGGGCACGTGTTTCACAGAGGCAAAATGCAGCCTCTCCAGGCCAAGATTGAGATATATCAAAAGATAGGGGCCAGGAGTGTTATAGGTCCAGCATATGAGCTCCTTATCACATCTAGATTTTTAAAACAAAGGTATACAGTACCTAGTGGAAAATAGGAGGAAGAACTGTCCAGGATGGTTTTTTAAGGGAGGAATATGCTCCAATAGGAGCAAGGGCGCTCACACACCCAAATGGGTGTCATGCTTCATCATTGGGCTAGCTCCTCTTCTGGCCTGCGCAGCAATGCCCGACAGGCACCCACAAGGGGTCACTTTGCCGGACATTTGTTTAGAAAATCCATTTGATGAAGTGAGGGTGTGTGGGCTAATAGTGTAGTGTAGATTGGTCAAAAACAAGAAATTTTAACGACTGAGTTCGCTAGCCCAGTTAAAATGGTGATCGCTACCACAGGATATAACGGTCCGAGATAGCTTAGTGGATTATTAGTTTAATTGGTCTACATGTTTCTCGCCATGTAAAAAATGATCATGTGGCAGTTCTTCAGGACCTAAAAACTACTCTAATCTGCACAGTGACAGGATTCTCTGGGTGTGAATTCTAAAAGTGAGATAACCAGTCACTCAATCAATTTATGGTAAATATTGTAACTCAAGTTTGATGAAAACCTTCCCAAAACAGAAAAACAAACATAAAATTGCATGTTTGTCTATCACAAATCGTTTTATTTTGAGTAAGGCATGAGAAGCAAGTGTCAACTACATGCCCCAAGGTAACGTGAACATAAAACAACGTGAATACAAATGGCACCACCATATATACACAAAAACGTGACAATTGTAAAGCCACAACATGAGGTAAACTTTCATATTGAGGTATAAGTAAAGAATAACAGGGACTCACCCAATTAGGGTAATGGTTCAGCCCCTGCAAGTAAATTAGCTAGTGTCCTGAGTGGAGAGAGCATTGAGATTAAAATTGGCTCCACTAACCGTGTAAGTACAAAGTGTTCTGCTCTCGTTGATTGGAGATACTTACACGGACGTGGAAAGGCGTTCACCTTGAGACCTACCCCGGCTCTGCTTCCTTGGAAGGAGGAAGAAAGGAAGGGGTGGGGTCTTTTTTTTATTAACGGTCCAATCAGCCAAGGAGCTGTTTCTTGGAACACTGAAGCCAAGCGGCTTACAGTGTGCCACTCAGAGATTAACAGGCCCCATGTTGGAACTTTAAATGGAAAGACTAGCTAAGTAAGCACACTACTATGGGGTTTGTTATACTCAAGCAGTCTCTGTTGCCGTGCAGCTGGACGGGTAGTAGTATTTAGGCGCATGAGTTACCAGCGCCATGTCAACAGATGGATGAGGAAAGTTTGAATAATCACACCATCCTCATTTAAAGATCCCAAGGTACATATGAGTCTTTCCTATGAACTCCAAAAAACAATTAGGTGGAGGAGTTCTTATGATGACAAGAAGACACTGAAGAGGGCCACAGTGTCTTCCAGGACGGTGGAGCAGAAAGGTCCAAGGCCTCCTATTGTGAAGGCTAATAAAGACATATTTGTAATGATTCTGATGCAGGGAGATGCATAGTGCTCAGTGTAATAGGTTATTAGGTATTACACATGGGGCAAAATAGGAGCCACATGGCAACAGTATAGTGTGCACCTTGCAGGTGTCATCAGTAAGACATGTGGTAATTGTATATTTTGTATACTGTGTCCCTTCTGAACTTAAAGCAAAGGTATCTAGGGGCGGTGTTGCCCATGTCATATTTCGGGTTGATCCTGCTGTGTTCAACAAGGCCTAAGCGGGGCGGGGGGGTTGTTAGTTGTTTAATTCGCCCCATGGAATATCATCATTTAGGCCATTGATGTGTGTGGATAAACTGAAAATCCAGTTTTTTACGTTCCTGAACAGAGTGTCCCTTGCGCCTATTGGACCATATTCCTCCCTTTAAAAAACATCCCAGGGGGCGTGGCCAAGATGGCAGAGTGAGCGGACGTGCTTTGCAACCGCTCTGCTCCGGGCCTGGATTTTCGCACTTACATCGCTGTACCCCGGGGTCCTGGGGGGCCCATCAGCTGCAGTTGCGGCACCGGATATTCTCCGCCGCATCGGACGGCCCTGAGGGATTTTTGGAGCCCATAGCCGGGGGTTCGGACGAAGCACCGGCGCTGACGAGCAGGCTCGCCTGGATCCGAGTGTGCAGGGCTGGCCGCACCCTCTGCTGTGGCTCGGTGGGCCGCGAATGGCGTGGGCCTAGGGAGCGGAGGCCCGGCGGACGGAGTTTGAAGCCTTCACGTCGTCCACGCCTTCTCGCTGGTCCCCATCCACTTCTCACGTGGCGGCCTGCGGAGGAAGGGTTGTCGGAGAAGCCGCCCGCAGCTGCGTTGTCATCGGCCATCTCCTGCGGGGCCTAGAGGCATGGGAGAGGCAGCGGCGCCTGGCCCTCCTTGCCGGACTTTGAAGGTACGGCGGATCCTCCTGGGGGTAGCGATCGCCCCCCGCTCATCACCCCGCATCTGGCAGCTTGGTTCCACGGCCCCTGTGGGGGCGGCGCTGTGCTCCCCCTAAAGACACTCCCAAGTTCATCGGCAGTGGGGGGCCCCACCTGAGGCCGTCCCCCCTTGTTCACGAAGGCTCTTTACTTCGCCTTGACTGCACCGGGGGGCCTGGGGGCTATGACAGGACTGCGGCTCCGCCCCTCCCCCCCTCGTCTCGCCCCTTACTGCCGGAGAAAGGCGCTAGTTGGTGGATCCTGGTGAGGGCCTGGAGGGAGGGCCGACTTAGTGGCCTCCAGTATTCAGCAGCGGTGTGTGGCAGGACGGTATAGGGCCGAGCCTGGAAGGGCCCCGACGGTGGGACCGGACTCTGAGGGGACCTACTGCTTCACTGGCTCCTAGCACCTTCTCTGTGGCCCAGGCCGTGGCGTCCACCCTCTGCCTGTGGTGACTCAGAGGGTTCTCCCTTCGGGGTTCCTCTTGGAATCAGACGCTTTGGGGATCCCTGCTGGCGAGCTCTGTGCTGGCGATTTCTTATAGTGCCCCACAGGTTGGATCGCTCCACGCTCTACTTACCTGTCCGGCGCCTCTGCGCCCGCCTCGGCCTCCAAGATGGCCATGGCTAAGAAGGAGCGTACGATCAAGGACATGCTTGCTAAACCCCCACCCCAAGAGCGCTCGGATTTCTCTGCAGAATCTTCTGCCCCGGAGGAAGGCTTGGACGGGTAAGCCCCCACCACTCACCTCCTATATGTACGCACTTTTCCTGTCGCCGAAGGAGGACCTCCAGCAGATCAAGAACGACCTGGCTAAGGACTTGCAGGGCGTCCAGCATGATATCTCAGAGATTGGGGACAGAGTGGACTCCAACGACACCGCTAAGGGTGAAGAAATTGAGTTGATCCGTCAAGAAATAATTCGCCTCTCTGACAGACAGATTGACTTACAGGCACATGCTGAAGACCTGGAGAACAGGTCGAGATGCAACAATGTGAGGATTCGGAACGTGCCGATCTCAGCGGAGGCAGGGAATGTTGAGGAGTTTGTCCAGGCCCTCTTCGCACAGATCTTGGAGGATGTACCCGTCTCTGAGATACGCCTTGACCGTGTACACCGGGTCGGACTCCCCCGTGCCTCCAACAGGCCCCCGCCGGACATCCTGGCCTGTGTCCACAGCTTCCCCATGACGGAACGTATCCTGCAAACTGTCCGGGGGTCCGATTCCATTAGCTTTCGGGGTCACTCCCTCCAACTGTTTCAAGACCTTTCTGCTGTAACCCTCCAGAAGCAGCGACAATTCCGCCCAGTGACATCGCATCTTTGCGGCCTTGGCATCTCCTATGCTTGGGGCCACCCTTTCCGTCTAATTTTCGACTGGGAAGGTCAGACTCGCCAGATCCGTTCACTCCAAGCAGCATGTGACCTCCTTAAGATCGCACAGCCAGAATCTCAAGCTGGTAGGGCTGACGAGGCCGGGGCGGGAGGTGGGCGCTGGGAGACGCAGCGGAGGAGACGAAGGGGCAAGAAACTTTCGAAGCCGAGCCCCGAGGTCATCGTCCAAGAACGCAAGGCAGTCCTGGAGAGCATTACTGGGGCGTCCTCGGTGGGAGAGACAGACTGATCCTACAGGGCCCATTTCCAGGGCCTCGGATGCCCGTTGGTTGCAGTTTTGGCCTCATGGCGGAGCGGCGCTCGGACTGACTTTGGCCACGATCGACCCCATCCGGATCTATCCTCGTGGGTGGGAGGGGACCCCTTTCCAGGGCCTATCCCCCCAGAGACTCTATTTTTCTTACTGTTTGGTTATGTTTGTGGGGGTTATTTTTATGTCTTTTGTTTACACACCAAGTACCTATGCACCGTGCACTTCTGCTTGACACACCTACGGACACCTCAGGTTACGCTCTGTGGGTCTCAGGGCACTCATGGGGTACCTTTGCTGGGAGGACAGACTGAGGGCCTAGGCCCCTTGACATGGTATACTCTCTTTCCCCTAGTATGGCGCCCCACGGTAGGCTGAAGGTTCTCTCCCTTAACGTAAAGGGCCTAAACAATCCGGTTAAATGGAGGGCCATTCTCTCCTATCTAGAGAATTCGGGAGCGGACATCTGTCTCTTGCAGGAGACTCACCTCCTGCCGGGGGACGCTCACCGGCTTAAATCCAGGAAATTCCCGCAACAATTCTTTTCCTCCTTTGGCCGTAAGACGGGCGGGGTAGCTATCCTTTTTTCACACTCCTTTAGGGGTTCCATTGGTCCCAAACTGGCAGAACTCAAAGGCCGCCTTTTGGTATATCAGGTTCAGCTGGGTTCGCAGCATTTGACATTGGGCACCATATATGCACCGAACGAGGGGCAGGAATGTTTTATTCGGGACGCTCTGGCTGATTCACTCCTTTCGCATGACTGCCTCATACTAATAGGTGGCGGCCTCAATCTGGTCATGGACAACCTCATGGACCTTTCGGACCACAGGGAGGGTGAGGCGGGGGCCTTCTCGAACGAGGGCCTTTCTTGGTTGAAGGCAGCTGGACTTGTAGACCTCTGGAGGCTCACCACCCAAACTCTAGGGACTTCACTTTCTTCTCTCATGCACACAGGACATACACTAGAATTGATTACTTCATGGGTTCTCAGGACTTCCTTAGGCTCTCTACTTCAGTGGAGATTGAGCCGCGCACCTTCTCTGACCACTCCACGCTTGTTTTGGAGTTCAGATCCCCCTTCCACCAGCAGGCTAGAAGATAGTGGCGCTTATGGGAGACCTTGTTAAGCAAACCCGAGACCCAGGGGAAGATCAGGAAAGTTATCACTGACTATCTGGCCACTAATAACACCCCGGAGGTTCCTCAGGCTGTTGTTTGGGATGCTCTGAAGGCTGTTGTCAGGGGAGAATTTATCTCCCTGGCAGCAGCTGACAATAAGGACCGGAAATTGAAACGGGCGGAACTCCAAGTTAAAGTCAGGGAGTTGGAGGGGATTCATCATCGCACAGGGGCCCCGAGAGTGTGGCGCCAATTGGAAGCTGCCACGAAACAATTGGCAGGGTTGGACTTAGACAGGGCGGAATTCAGCTTGCTTCGCCTCAAGCATTTGTATTATCTTAGTGGTAATAAAAGTGGTAGGCTTTTGGCGGCTAAATTGCGTGCCCAACGCTTAGCTAACACAGTTCGAATGTTACGGACAGAGAGGGGTACTGACCTTACTGAGGACGATTCCATTGCTGAACACTTTAGACTCTTTTATTCCTCCCTATACACCGCACAGACCACCTCACCCGATGATAATACCGACTATCTGCTTACCTCTACTGTTACTAAGCTCACTGACGACTCGGCGTCATCACTCGACTCCCCTATTAGAGTGGAGGAAGTCGTTTCGGCCATAGCCAGACAGAAGCTGCTGAAGTCCCCTGGCCCAGATGGGTTTCCCGCCGGGTTTTATAAGACCTTCTGCCCTGAGCTTGGCCAGACTTTTCAACTCCATAGCTGACTCGGGCTCTCTTCAAACGTCCATGCTGGATGCTACCATAACCATTATCCCGAAGCCGAGGAAAGACCCCACACTTTGCGCGAACTATCGCCCAATTTTGCTTCTTAACTCTGACTCTAAACTCTTCACAGGAATACTGGCTTCTCACCATAACCCTCTCATGCAGGGCCTCATACACCCAGACCAGGCTGGGTTTGTTCCACACAGACTCTGCGCAGACAATACCAAAAGACTTTTACACACCATTGACAAAGCCCACCGTAAACGAGGCTCCAGTACGATGCTTTCAGTGGACGCCGAAAATGCCTTCGATCGGGTCCACTGGCCTTTTCTTAGTGCCATGCTGGAACATTTTGGTTTTGGGGAACACTTTCGGTCCTGGGTTTCTAGTGCTTATAAGGCACCACAGGCGTCTGTCAGAGTCAACGGCGTGAGTTGTGAAAAGTTCCTTATTGGTAGAGGCACTAGGCAGGGCTGTCCCCTATCGCCCTTATTGTTTGCTTTATACATGGAGCCATTCGCCCAGCACATCAAAGACCACGGCCGGATTAAGGGTATCCCCATGGGGGGGGAGCACCCCATTAGCCTATACGCGGACGATGTTATGGTCATGCTGGAGGACCCAGTGGTGAGCTTTCCTCCATTCCTGGAGGAGATAGAGAGGTTTGGGAAGGTGTCTGGATTTCGCATGAACCTTCACAAGTCACAGGCTTTTAACCTTACGGTCCCCCCCCAGGAACTAGACACCTTGATGACAGCTCATCCTCTTAGCTGGGCCACCACCTCCATATCCTATCTGGGAGTGCAATTGTGCGATACAGTAGACAAAACGAACGCTCTGAATTACGGGTCCTTGGTGTCCCGAGTCCGTACGGACGTGGCCACTTGGCGACATTACCCGCTCTCTCTTTTGGGCCGTGTTGCAGCCGCTAAAATGACCATCCTACCCCGAATACTCTTTTTCTTCCAGACCATACCGCTTTTACCCCATCTGGCACAATTGCCGCGCTCCAGGCGGCACTGAATCACTTCATCTAGGCTGGTAAGCGGCCCAGAATGAGCAGGGAGCGGAGTTGGCTGTCACCGGTTGAGGATGGATTGGATATTCCTTGTCTGCTTCGGTATTTTCAGGCTGCTCAGCTTCGTTATCTAGTAGAGTGGTCTAGACCAGAATCTGAAAAGGGGTGGCTGTTCATGGACAGGGCCTTGGCGGGCACATCTTTGGCCAAGGTTCCATTTCTGCCTCAAACACATAGGGCACATAGCCTCTATATCTCTCTCATCACTGGCTCAATCCTGAAGGTCTGGGATGGCAATTTTTGCAAGGGCAGCCTCACTACTCTCCCTTCGCCCCTTACGCCGATACACGATAATCCAGATTTCAGCCTGGGGCTGGGGGCATCCTTTCAGGTCTGGCAGGTTTCACCTTGCAGGAATATTGGTCATCTATCTGACGCGGAGGGACTTGTCCCCTTTGAAACCCATAAGAAGGATTATTCCGTCCCTGAGGCTGAACGGTTCTGATATCTGCAGATCAGGCATTGTGTGACACATCAGACGGTTAGACCTGGGGCCGAGAGGCCATTGACACGATACGAGAGATGGTTGTTAGGGAAGGAGACGGACAGGCGGCTTATTTCAGAGCTTTATGCCCTCCTCCAGCCCCCCCCCCGACACAAGACAAACCGCCCTCTCAAAAGCGTTGGGAGGCTGAGATCGGCCGCTCACTCTCGGAGAAGGAATGGCACAACATATATCGCCGAGCTAGGCACACCACATACAACATGGCTAGCACTGAAACTGCGGTTAAAATGACTTCCTACTGGTATTTGACCCCGAGCGCCTACATAGAGGGAAACCGTCCCGCAGTGACAGCTGCTGGCGGCAGTGTGGGGCCAAAGGCACGCTTGCCATATTCTTTGGGAATGCCCAAAACTCACCACATTTTGGACCTCAGTCGTGGATGATATTGACACCCACTTCTTTTTTTTTTTACGGAGTTTTATATAACGCGAACTTGACCCGATTCGGGTATCAGAGCGCTTTACACGAGCACCAGTTGCGTTACATGAGGACACATTCATTTTTGTTAGGCACGGGGAGATTAAGTGATTTGCCCAGAATCACAGGATGTTGTGCATCCCTGCCGAGTCTCGAACCTGGTTCCCCAGCTCCGAGGTCGACCGCCCTAGCCGTTAGGCCAACTCCACACAGCTCCCTCGATTTCCTTCTTATATTCTGTTAGGACTTCCAAATCCTCTGACATTCCCGCTGGCTTCCCTCAGGGGTCGTCAGATCAGCATTGCATTGGGGTCAGCCCATCAGACTATATTGGCACTCTGGGGTACTGTTGTCATTCCTACACATAACATGTGGCTCAAGCGTCTTTGGGATATCCTAGGGATGGAAAAAATAACCCTTTCGCTAACATCCAGGGACGATAACTTTAGGACTATCTGTCAACACCTCTTTGAGCAGCTGACCAAAGACTTCAGGGAACTCACATGCCCCCGTTATCTCCGGCTTCTACGTCTGGCTGAACCCGATACAGCACATACCACAGTTTAACTACACTTCACACTTCCATACTCCCGGTTAGGTCTGTTCACTCGCACTAGGTACTTTCTTGGGGTGGGGGTGGTTTGTTTTCTTTGGTTCATATATTGTTCTTGTTATGGGGGGAACATTTCTAAACTCAAAATTGCGTTGTAACGTAATATTTTCAGGAGTTTTACTCTTGCATATTTACTCCTCTTGTTTCTACTATGCAATTTTTTTCAATAAAACAAATTTAAACTTAAGAAACTTCCTGGATAGTCTTTCCTCTCTATTTTCCACTAGGAACTGCAAGCCTGAGATTATCCTGGCCTAGCAACTCCCCAAAACATAGACTGAGGTGAGGATCTTCCTGGGGCTCAACAGATATTACAGGAGGTTTGTTAAGGGATATGGTAGTACCACTGTTGCCTCCTTTACTGAGCTGACTTCTACGAAGCAGCCCAAAAAGGTGATCTGGACAGAGGCCTGCCAGAAAGCCTTGGACTCCCACAAGGAAGCCAACTATAACTCGTGCTCTAAGATAACCATAACTTGCGCCCCTGCCATTCAAAGTTTTCTCATCAAAAATTTCATTGCAAATGTTGCAGTGATATTATCAATGAGGTCGCAGAAGATGTCACGGGTGATGCAATTTGTGGGATAATTAGCAGTGCATGGCGACTGCGCAAATTATACTTACCTTAGGGCACGAGTTATAGTTATTTGAGATAACTATAACTGTGAATTTCAGTGATATTGTACATTTAAAACAGCATTTGTTAACTGACATCTTCACCTAACTATGATGTAACCTTAATCGTTGGTTTATTTAGTGAATTGCTAGGATTTTGTTAACATGAATGTTAGAAATGGGGGTCTCTAGTTGGCAGAGGTAGGTACCTTTGTCCAAATAGGGGCCCTTGCTTCTAGTCAGGGTAAGGGGGAAACACTCCTAAAATAACCCCTGCTCACCCCCTTGGTAGCTTGGCACGAGCAGACAGGCTTATCTCAGAAGCAGTGTGTAAAGCATTTGTGAACACATACAGTAATACAGTGAAAACACTACAAATGGACACCACACCAGTTTAGAAAAATAAGTAATCCTTATCTAAACCAAAACAAGACCAAACGACAAAAATCCACCATACAGTATTAAAAATAAGGCTTTCAAATGGTAGAAATAGTTTAGCCCAATGCAAGTTGTAAATGCGACACCTTTCTCAAAAGTACCTTAGATGCGTCACACAAAACAAACAAAATGGCCGCAGGAAAGGTGATGCGTCAGTTCCTTACACTCGGGGAAGGTGATGCGTCAATTCCTTGCTCCGGGGAGGTGATGCGCCGGTTCCTTACTGCAGCGCAGGGGAGTTGATGCATCAGTTCCTTACCGGAGAGGAGGTGATGCGTTGTTTTCTTACTGCGTGGGGAGTTGATGCGTCTGTTTCTTACTGCGGCCCCCAACGAGGCGACAGTCTTGGCGCCTCAATGCGATGCGTCGATCCGGTACGATGCGTCGTTTCGTGCAGCCGCACGGCAGGCTTGCGTCGGGATCGGTGCGGTGATCTCGGACTTCAGAGATCATTGCACCCGATGCGTCGTGCGGCGATTTCTCGAGCCGCGGCAGGTGCTGCGACGGATTCTTCGGCGATGCGTCGGAAAACAGGTGCGGATGCGGCACGCTTCTTTGATGTTGCGTCGATTTTCCAACTCCCAGCGACAAACAGTCTCTAGAGATCCTAAACAGCAGCAGGCACCTCTATGCAGGTTGGAATTCCCAGCAAGGAAATTCAGGGGAGCTGGTGGTGAAGTCTTTGTGTTCCTGAGACTTCAGAACTGGAGGCAAGCTCAGTTTCAAGCCCTTGGAGATCTTTTCTTCAAGCAGGTGACAAAGCAAACAGCAAAGTCCTTTTTCTCCTTTCCTTGGCAGCAAGCAGCCACTGCAGGCCAACCCCAGACAGCAAACAGCACAGGGGCAGTATTCCTCCTCAGCTTATCCGGCTCTTCTCCTTGGCAAAGGTTCCTCTTGATTTCCCAGAAGTGATCTAAAAGTCTGGGCCTCTCTTTTTATACCCAAAAATCCTTTGTTCTCTGAAGGCAGAGAGTGTTTGTACCCAGCCAAAACCAGTTCTGTGGGGCACTTTGCAAGTGCACAACAACTTCCATTGTCAATGTGAGCCCTGGCTCCAGACACACCACAGGGGTTCGGAGCCGTCATTGTGGAAGGCAGGCACAGCCCTATTCAGGTGAAGGTGCTACTCCTCCCACCACTCCAAATGCAAAACAGGCCTATTCAGCCCAGCCCTGACTCATCAGACGTCTGGAGCCGCTGCCCCTCTCCAGCCCCTGTCATCCAAAAGCCAGACGTGCAATACACAAACCTAGCAGAGGCACACTGGATGGTTAAGCAAGAAAATACCTACTTTCTAAAAGAGGTATTTTCAAACACAGAATGTAAAAATCACCCTCACTAAAAGATGCACTTTAACATTCTGAGTTCAGGCATACTAAACTTTACTTTTCCATCTTGTTCCTAGGGTCAGTTATGTTTATAAGATGTTATAAACAAACTCCCCATTCTGTCCTATGGGAACAGATAGCCATGCAATAGTGAAAAACGAAATTGGCAGTAATTCACTATCAGGACATGCCACACTCACAAGGGCATGTCCCGCCTTTCACATACAATGCGCCCTGCCCACAGGGGTACCTTGGCCTACCTTAGGGGTGACTAATATGTAGAAAAGGGAAGCTTTAGGGACTGGCAAGTGGGTGCACTTGCCAAGTCGACATGGCAGTCCTAGTCTGCACACAGGCTCTGCAATGGCAGGCCAGAGTTACATTTTAAAGGCTGCTTCTGTGGGTGGCACAATCAGTGCTGCAAGCCCACTAGCAGCATTTGATGTACAGGCCCTGGGCACACACAGTGCACTGTACTAGGGTCTGACTAGTAAATCAAATAGCCAACAAATTACAGGGAGAGCATATGCACTTTAGCACTGATCAGCAGTGGTAAAGTGCGCAGAGTCATAAAACCACCAACAATAGGCCAGAATAAATACAGGAAGAAGGCAAAAAGTCCTGGGATGACCCTGCAAAAAGGGCAAAGTCCAACAATGAAGTAACATTTTATTTCCATACTTAAAGCCAACCCCCTGCAATGCACAGCTGTGGTGTCCTCAGCATTCATGGCAGGCTTCCATGTCATCCACTGTCACCAAGTTCCAGAATGCTGAGAAGGTTGCCTAGTACTGTTTAAACTGTTAGCGACAGTTATCCTTAGCTTTCTGCTGGATGGGGTCTCAGTGACTTGTACTGCATAATAAAGACTCTCTCTCCTAAACTTACTGCCTCTGGACATCTTCTTTGGAGAGACCGACCTCTACATTTTGGCGACGATTTACCTACGCGTCCCCTGAGACCCCAACAGCCAACATTTGCTTAAAAAAAGAATTCTCTACAAGATCGTATACAAACGATTTGCTTACCTGCCTGCAACCTCTCTTCACCTCGCTGAGCAGTGGTGGTTCCTGGGCGATCCCGCCTTCCGCTAGACCCTCATGGCATAATAAGAAGGTTTGGCCGATGCACTGAAGGTTTGGACTATGCTCTGAGTTCCCCACATCGAGGGAGGTTCGTCGGGTGGCTTCTCTTCACCGCTGGTTCCGTGGGTCCTCTGCCGCCAGGTATGTCCGCAGCGCTAATTAACTTAACGCATTAAAACGCTTCACTCTCCTCGGCGCGTCTTGCCTGACTTCGACGTCACTGCCTGACCCCTTGGGCCTACCTCTGCAGCCCCAACGTCATCACGCACACGGCGCTGTGAACGCCTAACTGGGTGGAAGTCATTGTGACGTCAGGGGATCAAGACGGCATACGTGCGCCACAGCGTCTCTTCCAGTGGTTGCTTGGCAACGGCTCGATTCTGTCGTGCGCTGTATTAACCTAACGCTGACACGCACAGCTTTTCACTCACATTCATAGCGTGTCAGTATTCACATGTCGGATGTCTCAACGCTGACACGCACAGCTAAAATACTACACTCTTAGTGTGTCAACACAGCTTTGGTGCTAACGCTGTCAGGATTCTCCTTCTGATAGTGTGGACTTTGTTTGCGCACAACGCTGACACGCACAGCTTCTAAATAAATTTTAGCGTGTTCAGTTTTTACCTACTATTACCGCATGTCAGGATAACGCTACTACATTTAAATCTGCACTCTGTTTGCCACTTCTACGACCAGGTTGCACCTCTGTTTTGTCTACACCAACACAGATTTTGGTGGTGTAACAGTGTGTCCGCAATTTTCATCTTCTTTTCCACAACGCTGACACACACAGCTTTCATAGACGAACGTCTTAGGGACCAGTTTATGTTGGGATGTGTCCTAGAAAAGACTAGAGACGCTCTATGGCAGAAGGACAATCCCTCTCTTCAAGAGGTAATTACCACCGCTAAGACCCATGAACATTCCAAAGCTTGCGTAGAGGTTATAAGAAAAGGGAACCCCACTGAAGAAAAAAACCAACCTGAAGTTAAGGCTGTTGTTGACCGATGGTCAAAGTCGAAAGCTGTTCCACTCCGCAAACCCATCATTCAAAAGGGGTTTCAAGGGAAATGTTATAGGTGTGGTGACTCAGGTCACATGGCTGATTTTAGAGGTTGTCCGGGGTGGAAGGTGATTTGTAAAAAATGTGGAAAAAAGGGGCATGTTTCGAAATGTTGTAGATCAGACCTTAACCAAAAATCTGGGAAAGAGATTGACCTCTATGATGATGAGGAAGAGGAGGTTATAATTTGTCAGATTTTGGATGATAGATCAGACGGTCCCTATGAAGAAGTTCTAATCAATGGATCTTCAGTCAAAATGTTATTTGACTCTGGGGCAAAGATTACTTTAATACCAAAGGTGTTTTATGACAATAATTTACGAAGTCATGTGTCCCTTTTGAAACCTGATGTCAAACCGAAGGGTTATGGAGGGGTTCCCATTGAATTGAGTGGCTATTTTTGTGGCTCAATCAATTTTAAGGGAAGAATCGTATCAGGGAAGATATATGTTTCTGTAAGGGGGGACTCACTTATTAGTTGGTTTCACCAAAAGGAGTTGCATGTGTTTCTCGACCCTAACGAAGACCCACAGGTTCGTCTGAAAGAGCTACCACTCATCAGGGTGGTTAATGAACCTGTTCATGACCTCTTAAAAGATTTTAGTGGTGTCTTTGATAAAGAGCTTGGGTGTTTAAAAACTATTTACATTGTATAAAGTTGAAGCACGATTCTATTCCCAAAGTTGCAAAAGTCAGGAATGTACCTCTATTAGTAAGGAATAGTATGAAGTCAGAGTTAGAGAAACTCAAAGAAAGAGGGATCATCCAAGAAGTCGAAGCCACAGAATGGGTTTCTCCGGTTGTGATGGCACGTAAGGCCAACGGAGAGGCCCGGCTCTGTGTTGACTTAAGAGAGCTAAACAGAGCCGTGATTGTGGACCACTACCCACTACCAAATATTGCAGAGATGTTGTGTTCTCTGGATGGTGCGAAGCATTTCTCCTCCTTAGACTTGACCTCGGCTTACCACCAGGTCAAGCTGCATCCATCCTCCCAAGATCTGACTGCATTTGTGACACCCTTTGGTACCTTTAGGTTCCTGAGGATGCCCTTCGGTTTGATTTCTGCTGCATCTGTCTTCCAGAGAGTGATGGAGGGTATCCTTGGGGGTCTAAAGGGTGTGAAAGTCTATCAAGACGATGTGCTGATTTTCGCTTCCAATGAACAAGAACATGACACAAGAGTTAGGGAAGTTTTACGAAAACTTCAAGATGCTGGTCTAACCCTTCGTGCTGATAAGTGTAAATTTAATGTAAAGGAGATTGAGTACCTTGGGCATTTCATTTCAGCAGAAGGTATCAAGCCGAAAGCAGGGCTGGTAAACTCTATACTCAATTTGCGCTCGCCTTCGACTAAAGAAGAACTCATTAAATTCCTGGGTATGGCTGAGTTTTACCACAAATTCGTCCCAAATTTTGCTGGTAGAACCTTGGGACTAAGATCTTTGTTAAAAAAGGGGTGCGAGTTTGAGTGGTCCAACGTTTGTGAAAAGGAATTCACAGACATTAAACATATGCTCAACAATGCACCCTCTCTGAAGAGCTATGACCCTTCCAAGCCTTCATATCTCATGACAGATGCCAGCTCCACTGGTGTAGGGGCGGTTTTGTTACAGAAGATTGATGGAGTTGAGAAAACGATCTTGTTTATCTCCAGGCCTCTAAGAGGCGCCGAATGTAATTACTCTGTCATAGAGAAGGAAGCACTGGGGGTGTTCTGGGCGGTACGCAAACTGCGGAAATTTTTGTGGGGTAAGAAATTTGTAATTTTGTCTGACCACAAACCACTCAAGGAAGTCTTTTCAAAAAAGGGGATCGATTTTGTCAGTCACAGGATACGCAAGTGGGTGGTAGCCCTTCAAGAATTTGAGTTTGATCTAACATATCTCCCTGGTGCCAACAGTGTATTGGCAGACTGCCTCTCTAGGCTGGGCACCGAGAACGATGAAACGTCTGCTGATGCTGAGTGGTTTGGTGGTGAAGAATTTGAAGATGAAGTCAATGTGTGCCTAATAAGTGAAGGTATCATTAGGGAAGATGAGTGGAAGGATGAACTTGTGGGAGATAAGACTTTACAAAACGTCATTGCCATGGTCAAAGGGGCGTGGTGTGAGAAGAAAGATTGTGAAGATTCTCTCAAGGGCTTCTGGAATGTCAAAGACGACTTGTCGGTAGTTGACGGGTTACTGTTGCGTGGCAGTAAGCTAGTTCCACCTCTAACATTGAGGGAAAAAATAATCAAGAGTGCTCATGCCTCTCACATGGGCATTGCTAAAACTAAAGAGAGGGTTAGGGGAGTGTACTGGTGGCCCGGTATGGATGTCTGTGTTGAAAGACTTGTTCGTGGATGTGTGGAATGCGTGAATTGTGACAAGTCATTGAAGTGCAGGACCCAACCCATGGTAATTAGGGATCAAGCCACTTCTCCGTGGTCGGATATTTGTATAGATATCTTGGGACCAGTGAGATTAAACTCACAAGATCGTTATGTAATAGTCTGTCTGGACATGTTTTCACGATGGCCAGAGATCAAGATTGTCAATTCCGTTGAATCTTCTGTTGTGGTGAATTTTTTAGATGACGTTTTTGAGCGGGAGGGCTTCCCTCTAACCATCTTGTCAGATAACGGTGTCCAATTTACGTCTCACTTAATGGAGGAATTTCTAACCTCAAGAGGAATCTTTCACAAGAAATCCTCCTTATATCATCCACAAAGTAATGGGGTTGCAGAAAGGTTTGTAAAGGTTCTTAAAGAAACGTTACAACAAGCAAGATCTTGTGGTGACAGCTGGGAATCTGCCTTAAAAAAGAAGGTAAGGGAGTATCGTTTCACCCCTCATTCTTCGACAGGGATTTCTCCCTTTCGTCTCTTTAAAGGGAGAGTAGCCAATATTGAGACTAGTCCACAGTGGATCTCATCCAAGAGGGTGTTGGTTGACGAGAATGTGGACAGCACAGATGGTTGGGAAGAGAGGGAGAGAAAGAAGATGAATGAGAGGAAGGTTCATTATGATGAGAGGAAGGCTGTGAAGAGCACTGTTGTCAAAGTTGGTGACTGGATCAAGGTGAGGCTACCTAGGAAAGGTTCGAGCACATCTAAGTTCAGTCAACCCATACGTGCGATTAAGCTCTTTAAGAATGCCATACAGACAAGTGATCACAGGATTTGGAATTTGAACAGGGTGGCGAAGTGTTCCTCGTCTTCCTATGCCCATCCCACAAGTTGTTCTCCTCCGCTCTTACCAAGACAGGAGGCTCAAGAGTTAGGAGAGTCTGGAAGCGGTAATAGACCGGTACGTTCAAAGCGTGCTCCACTTCATTTGTGTGACTTTGTTGCTTGAGATATGAAATTGTATTGCATTTTGCTACGTTTCCCTTATGCAATGTTATGTTTCCTCCTCCCTGTTCCCTCAACATCTCCTCACCCAGTAGCATGCTCCTCCCATGTTATTGTTCTGTTTGCATATGGAGGGGGAGGTGATGTGGTGTCCTCAGCATTCATGGCAGGCTTCCATGTCATCCACTGTCACCAAGTTCCAGAATGCTGAGAAGGTTGCCTAGTACTGTTTAAACTGTTAGCGACAGTTATCCTTAGCTTTCTGCTGGATGGGGTCTCAGTGACTTGTACTGCATAATAAAGACTCTCTCTCCTAAACTTACTGCCTCTGGACATCTTCTTTGGAGAAACCGACCTCTACAACAGCCTTTGGCCATGTGGGGTGGGGGTTGGCTGCAGGGCATGGAATGTGGCCAGGCTCTGTGGGCAAGCCCTCTCCCCTCTCTCCCCCTACTCCACTCCCCAGCACCCCTTTCCTCCTCCTCTCTACTCTCCTCTCCTCCACTCCACTCCCCTTCCCTCCCCAGCCTCCCACAACATTAAAAAAAACAAAGGTGGTGGTGTCCCTGCACCTTCTAGGGACATCACCAAAAACAAAAAAATGTGTAAATAGCCCTCACAGGGCATTATGGGGGGCTCCTTGAAGGAGCAGTGAATAATAAATGAGCAGCTCTGGCCGCTCATTTATTATTCCCTTTTTGTGTTTTACATTTTTTCTCTGGGTGTCACAGTCTCACTCGGGACTCCAGCTCCTTTTTTTTGATGTGGGGGGGGGAGCCCTAGGGCCAGCAGACCACTGGCTCCCTGCAAGTGGCCCAATTTTTCAGGGCCACGGAGGAGCTGACATGTTTTTATTTTTATTTTGTGGGCTGCCCCGATGCTCACCCGGGGCACCCCAGACCAGAATTATTTCTGGGGGCCACATGAGAGTTCAGGACTTTTGAGGCCCCTCCGGCTCACTGCTTCTACAGGAGCAGGCCTTTTTTCTTTTTTTTTTTAAGCAAAGCCCACCCAAATCACCCCACAGCTTCTCCATTTTTGCAGCTGGTGGGGGAGGCCCGGGCCCCCGCAACCCTGTGGGCTCCCCTGCCTGAACTCATCCTGGGGGCAGCGGGAGCCAGCATTGTTCCCACCACATGGGAGCAGTTTTCTTTTGCTCCCGTGGGGTGAGAGCAATTGTGTGTATTTACTATGTCCAAGAGTGCGGGCAGGGAAATGTTTTGTTCTTCCACTGGGTGGAAGCAGCTTTGTGCTCCCACCCAGTAGGAGAACATTACTCTTTCCCTTGGGGTAGGAAAAAATGTGTTCCGGGGATGGCTCCCCACGACACGGTTCTTAAGCCGGACCTGGGGATGGGGTCCCTAGAGCCATGGTATGTCTCTGGAAGGGGGACCAATCACTGCCCCCCCTCCCCATTTTGTGTTTTGTGGCCCCAGGGAATGCGGTCCCCAGGGCCTCTTCAGGTTTGGCGAGGGGGGCCATGCGGCTCCCTTCCCCTTTATTAAAATGATGGTCCCGGGGGATGGGGTCCTCAGGGCCTTTTTAGGCTAAAGAGGGGCTACTGCATACCCCACTCCCTTTTAATAAGATATCAGCCCCAGGGGATGGGATCCTATAGCCTTTTTAGGCTCGAGGAGGGGGGGGTGCATGCCTCTTCCCTTTTTTAAGATAATGGGCCTCTGGAGATGGGGTCCAAGTGACCTCTTAGGGGCTTGGTGAGCGGGGTCACATGCCTCCCTTCTATTAAATACCATTCTGGTCCCTGACCCACCCCTGGGTGGATTACATTCTTGAACTGCCAGACCACACCACTAGGGCTAGGGGAATCAAGGATCCCTACCCTGCCGCCTTATGTCTTTCTTTTTTTACATTTTAGTCCAGACTGAGTCCCAAGTCTCACGATGACTGCGCTACACCTTTATTGATGTTTTGGTAGTCAATCAGATCTCACCATGAGATCTGTCAGCCCTGCGGATCCTCTGTTATGTGATATATACAATTTTTTTAGCATTAATTGCTCAAAAACTACTGATTGGATTTACACTAAATCAGAAATAGCACTCTTTCTGGACCAAGATCTAGGTTTCTGCCAAATTTGGTGTAAACCCATTCAGGGTTTGGGCTGTAGCTGTGTCTAAAGTTCCTATGGAAAAAAGAAAGGGGGAAAATACATTTTGGGACACCTTTTTCTGAACCCCACTAAAGGATCAATTAAAGGATATTTATAGAAATCAGTCCATTACATTTAAAGCTAGCGATTACAGGACAACAACACTTAGCCTGCTGCCAAACTTACCATAGTTCCATCTCAGGAGAAGTAATTTTGGAATAGATGCTGAGCGTAGCTTCTGAAGTACGTCTTACAATTGAACTGGTCCATCAGTTAGGAAATTGCATAGATTTCCAATTTTTATATGTATTTTTTCTTTACCAGTGTGCATGTATTCTGTGATGTTCTGTCAGTTGATCATATATTTTTTTAATTACTGTATCTCAGCCACGTTGACCCTCTTTAGGTTTAACTTTGTTTTTATTGACATTCTGCAGCAATGAAACAACATACATATCTAGTAATTCCTCCCCGGGCCTCATTGTTACCTCCCCCTTTTGGGCGTACATATCAACATCCGGAAGCTGTGCGCGGGCGCCATTTAACGTGGCCCCGCCTGCGCTTATGAGGTATTTCTTAAAGTATCTGCCTGCTTTGGCGTAATACAAATTCTCAATTGTACAGCAATGTCGAAAAGGACAACAGGAAAAAAAAAAAAAACATTCCCCTTCGCCCCCAACCCCTTCCCATACACGAACTGGTGTGCTTGGCCTATCTCGTTTTTAAACACTATATCGGGCAAGAGCGAGAGTGTAGATCATGATGCCGTAGATGGCTCATTTGGGGCTGTGAGGCGAAGGAGGTGCAGATATTTCGGGCATGTGATTTCATTAATTTCAGTGGCCAACAGAGATACTATTGGCTGCCAGACTCCTTGAAACCCTCCTTGGAATTAGTGAGGGGAGCCTGTATCCGTTCCATCCCTAACATGTGCCATAACCTGTGTAACCACCCCGTGTACGTCGGTCTTATCTGTGTCCCCCAATGCGATAAGATGTTTTGGAGTGCTGCCCCCAGGACCAGTCCCATCTGTTTCCCCCTCCTAGACCTTAGAGGGTAAGTCAATGGGTTGGGCAGTCCCAGCACTACATAGGCCGGTAACCGCGGTATTTGTGTCTTGAATTGCCGGTCTACGTCATCTAGAATCGTAGTCCAGTATCCTGTTAGTTCCCTGCACTCCCAAAGCAGATGTACCAGTGTGCCCTCCTCCCCGCAGCCCCGCCAACAAGTCGGGCTACGGTCCGGGTTCCCTTTGTTAAGGCGTACCGGCGTCAAGTACCAATACGTGGCTATCTTGACTGCAGTTTCCCTGCTGGCGGTGTTACGTGCAGTGTGGTTGGCCCGGTAATAGATGTCTTTCCATTCTTTTTCTGTAAGGTCCCGACCCAGTTCCTTCGCCCAACGTTTCTGGTTGGCCGTGGGCGTTGTAGGAGCCTGAGGGCGCAACATACCGTACAGTTCAGAGATCATTTTCTTGTCTGTAGTCTTCGTCATCAGCCATCTCTCATATTTTGTCAATTTCCTATTCACTTTTGGCTGCACTTCCGCTTGGAGGAGCCAATGGCGGATCTGGAGGTAATGGAACCTCTCTGTTTCAGGGAGGCCATAGTCTAGTCTAGTCTGAGGTCAGGAAATGAGATAATCCCCTCTGGGTCAAAGAAGTGCCCTGCCGCTTTGCATTTAGTGCCCCCCATGTCGCGAACGCCCTCACGTCTAGCCTAGGTGGAAAGTCCTTATTGTCCAGTAAAGGGGTCATGGGAGAGGGGAAAGACGACAATCCTCGTTTAGTGGCGACCCCATCCCAAACCCTCAGTAGTGTGTGCGTTATGGGTGAGCCCTGGAGATTTGAAGGCCTATCTGCATTCTTCAGAAAAGGGACTTTCCATAGGGAGAGTTTCGCTAGCGCGCTATCCTGAAACAGCCATCTCTTTTCAGATTCCGGTCTATTTCACTCTATGAGGTATCTGAGTTGTGCCGCTCTAAATTATTCCATCACGTTCGGGATCCCCAAGCCTCCCTCATCCGGCCGCAAATAGCCCAGTTCCCTTTGCATCCTGGGACGTGCCCCTGCCCATACAAACTGCTGTATCACCTGTTGCAATTTATGAATAGTGCCTGGTGGGGGCCATATCGGTATTGTCTGGAATAGGTACAATGCCTTAGGAAGAATAGACATTTTAATTGCTGCTACCCGACCCAGAAGCGACAGCTGGTGATGTTTCCAGTGCTGTAACTCCCTATTGATCTGAGTGGTTAACTTGGAGTAGTTCAGTATGACCGTTTGCGACACTGACGGGGCCAGTTCAATTCCCAGATATGGGATAGACTTCATTGTCTGTATCCCTGCATATGAGTCTCTACCCGTCTCTGATGTTATCTCTCGCTGGCCTAAGGGGAGAATCATCGACTTCCCGACATTGACCCGGAGTCCCGAGACCTGGCCAAAGGATTCTAGTTCCTGCAAGAATGCCGGGACCGATTGCTCTGGAGACGCAAGGGAAGCGATGATATCGTCCGCATAGAGGCTTATCGAATGTCTCTCTCCGCCGAAGGGAATGCCCAGGATATCGGGGTTATCCCTTATCTTCTGTGCCAGCGGCTCGATATATAGAGTGAAGAGAAGGGGCGACAATGGGCACCCCTGCCGTGTCCCCCTTTGGATCTCGAAGGGTTTAGATGATATCCCATTTACTCTGATTGTCGCAGTTGGCGTGTTATAACAGCTCGTCACCCAAGCCCTGAACCGGTCCCCCAGGCCGAAGTGTACCAGGGTCCTGTCTAAAAAGTCCCAGTCCACCCGGTCAAATGCCTTCTCGGCGTCCACTGACAATAGAAGAACGTCCATGGTGGTTCGGTGGGCTTTGTCAACGAGATGTAGAATGCGCTTGGTGTTATCGCTACTCTGTCTATTGTGGATAAAGCCGGATTGGTCGGGTTCAATGATGCCTGGCATGAGGGGGCCCAACCTGGCCGCTAGCACCCCAGTGAACAGTTTCAAGTCTACATTAAGTAGCGACACCAGGCGATAGGAGCCGCAAAGGGTTCTGTCTTTCCCGGGTTTCGGCAGCACCACTATGGAAGCCGCTAGCATGTCAGGGGGGATCGTCCCAGGTCCAGTAAAGGAGTTAAAAAGCTGCCTTAGGAGTGGAGCTAAGATCTGGCAAAAGGATTTATAGAACCCTGCTGAGAATCCGTCGGGCCCCAATGATTTCATAAGCTTGAGGCGCGAGATCGCCCCTATCACTTCCTCCACCCTTATCGGTGCCTCCAACGCTTCTGCCTGTCCTGGAGCTAGCGCAGTCGTGTTCGCGCCCTGTAGGTATGTGGTAATGTGGGAGCTTAGAGGGGTATCCCTGCGGTAAAGATCAGAGTAGAATGCCTGGAAAAACTTCGCGATCTCTTCGTCCCCTTCTATTACCTCCACTGTACCCGTCTTGAGGGACTGGACCTTCGTCTGTTGGGTGCGGGCTCTAAGCTTGCTCGCCAACAGACGCCCCGTCTTATACCCCCCAATGTAGTAGGAGTGCTTGAGTCTGAGTGCTGCGTACTCAGCTCTGTCTAGATCGAGCCCCGCCAATTGGGCCCGTGCCACTTTCAGCTGGCGCCAAACTCTAGGCGCCCCGGTCCTGCTATGTACCCTCTCTAGCTCCAGCACTTGCGCCATGATCTGTTCTCTCTTGGTTTTGCGTTCTCTGTTTTTGGCCGCAGATATAGCTATCAATTCTCCGCGCATCACTGCTTTGAGGGCCCCCCATAGGGTGGTCAGGGAAATGTCAGGGGAATCGTTCAGTTCCAGATAGTCTGTGATGCATTTGTGAATCTGTGCTGTTACCGCTGCTCTATGCAGCATTTCCTCCCGCAGTCTCCAACCCCCAGGTTGGCGACGTGGCTGAGGCACCCGAAGGGTCACTGTCACCGCGTCGTGGTCCGAAAGAGCTGCCGGCGTAATGTCCACGTCCCTTACCAGCTCGTTCAGTTCTGTCGTGCCTAACAGGTGATCGAGCCGGGCATACGTGCCGTGTGCGTGTGAATAGAAAGAAAATTGAGAGGTGTGTGGATGAGCTGCCCGCCAAAGGTCTACCAGCCCTCTAGTTTGTAGCCAACTTTTCCCTTCGGAAGACAGTTCCCCTGTTTGAGTATAGTGATGGCTCGATCTATCCACAGTCGTGTCCATAACTAAGTTTAGATCACCCCCTACCAATAACCACCGCTCCTGCGCACTCAGGACTTTGGAAAGGGCTGCTTTCAGAAATTTCTCCTGTCCCGAGTTGGGCGCATAGATGGACCCCACCACCAGGGGCGAGCCCCCCAACCAAAGCTTATAGGCTAAGAGGCGACCCTTCACTTCCGCTACTTTGTCCCCTATCCGCCCGCAAAACGTTTAGCCACCAGTATGGCCACTCCCGCTTTTTTATCCGTCGTTGAAGAAAAAAACTGCTGGGGAAATGCCCTGGACCTCATCCGGTGCCAATCTTTAGGGAGGAGATGGGTCTCCTGCAGGAGACACACATCTACCCCCAAATTCTCTAAATAGGACAGTATGGATTTTCGTTTATTAGGGTTGTTCAGGCCCCTCACATTTAGGGTGGCGACTTGTATTGTGGATTGAGACATGTAATATTATCAAAGGTGGATCGCTTCGTCTGCGAATTTCCCCGCCCTTCGTGCGGGTGTGTGTCCTCCTCCCCTGATCTTCTCTGCATCTAGCCTACTCAGCTGGGCTCCTGTTTGTAGCACACCAGTTCCCCCCCTCCCCCTCCCTAACCCCAACCTAAAATCCCCAACTCCCCCAAATTGTCCAGCGCCCGCAAGGCGTAATCGCGTGCACCTGGAAAGAAGAAATAGCAGGGACATGTCGTGGCCTGAAAAACCCCGCCTCCCCGCTCCCAGCAGCCCCGGCCCTGCGTACCACACTTGCTTGCCGCAGCCCCTCCAGAGATCATGAGCTGTTGTGGGATGCTGTGTCCTTGAGGACTGTCTCTAGAGCCGCCTGCCGTTCCTGCACCATGGTCATGGGGTCTGGCCCCAGGGAGTTAACAGGAGGGCGCCTCCGTCTGACTCTCTGCCATCGCTCTCGTGTGTTTCGGGGCTCCGGATTGGCCGCCTCCTCTGGACTGTGATGTGCCATTCCTAGAATCTTGCAGGCTTCTTGCAGAGATTTGATTTGGTGGAGCTTACTGCCCCATTTGAAAATCAAGCGAAACGGATGGCCCCAGGAGTATGCCACTCCTTTGTCTCGAAGATGGGTGGTCACCTCCCTAAACTCTCGCCTCTTCTGTAGTGTGATGGCAGTCAAGTCCTGATAGAGGGCTATGGAATGGCCCAGGTACTTGATCGGTTGCTTCGCCCTGGCCTCCCGGAGGATGCGTTCTTTGAGGGGAAAATCTGGCAGGAAGGCCAGGATGTCCGGCGGGGGCACAGGGGCTCTTCTTTTCAACCCCACTCTATGTGCCCGGTCAATGCGGATCTCAAAGTCTGACGGGGCTCCCAATATGTCCCGGAACATCTCCTGTAGGTACTGAACGATATCCAACCCCTCTGCGTCTGAGGAACTCCATTCACGCAAATGTTATTCCGCCTGGAGTGGTCTTCAAGATCCTCCGTATGTGCTTGGAGGTCTATGTGTTGTTCCCGTAGGCGGAGCACCTCTTGCTGAAGCAGCACTACCTCCTCCTCTCTGGCCTGCTCCTGGTCCTCTATGCTGGCCACTCTTTCTCCAATCGCATCCACGTCTCGTCGGATCTCTTTCACTTCCCCTGCCACTTCGCCTTTGAGTGATGGAAGTCCTCTCGCAGGGTGTTGAACAGTGTTTCCAGAAAGGAGCGGGTGATTGGGGCCTCCGCCCCCTCCGGGTCAAGGTGGAGCTGTGTCGTCCGGGACGACCGGCCCTCTCCGCCACCCGCCTGTGGGGGTTTGGATAACATTTCTTTCAATGTTCTGTCTTTCTTCCCCCTCATTGTGGACATAATGGCGATGACGGTTTTAGGTTCTAGAGTGAACCTCTGAGTTCCTTCTGCTTTTGGTCTGTTAACTACCACCACTCTCCTCCGCTGGTTACGCGCAGGCACTATATTGCTGTCTCCCTCGGGGACTGTCGCGTTGCTCAAAGGAGGTACTCTGTGTAGGTCCGGTGATTCAGGCTCTCTCTCTCAGAGGGGAAGCAGTACTTGTCGGCGCCCCCTATGCGACACCCGTGGAATGCGTAGCTACTTCCCCTGTCCGCTAAGAGGCTGTACCGCTGGGCATGCCTCGATCCCGGTGAGTGCTGCCAACTCTTTGGTTCTCCGGCCGTCTAGGCCCTCAACCTGTGCTTCCCTAGCCAGCCGAGAAGTCTGGCCGAATGCTCCCTCCTCTAGCTTTTGCGGACCTCGCCCCTGTACAGGAATCTGCTGTGTGGTCTCTGCTATGGCGTAGCGCCCTGTACCCCACTTCTTTGGCCTTCGATTGCCAGTCGAAGGCCCTGGCCGAGTAGATACGTGGTGGAACCCCTAGGAGGCGGGTCCTTTATCTCTCCGTGGGGACCGCTCCGTTCGCGGGCTCTGGTAGGCCTCTCTAGACCCGGCTCCTCTCAGCGTCCACCCTGGCTACTTTGCTCGTTCTGTTGCTGAAATGGCAGAAGTGGCGCCGCTCACCTATGGCCCCTCCGGCCTCCTGCTTTCTTCTCCGGCCCTTCCCAGCCGTGCCTGGAGAGATCGATTAGGGGTTTGGGCCTCCCCTCCGCGCTGATACCCCTGAGAGGGGCTTGGCTCCCAGCCTCACTGCCTTCGCCCTGGTACGCCGCTGATTGTGCCTTAGTGCATTAGCTCCCCGTTACAGGAAAGCCACCGCCTCTGGGCACCTAAGCCAGTCGATTACTCTGGCCGAGATGCTGCGGGTCAGGCCTCAGCCGACTTGCTGCGCTGTTGGTCGCTGCCCAATAGGCCTCACGCCTGTCTTCTCTGAGGTGAGGTTAGTTCCACGCTCTCCGGTACACTGGAAGCCCCTTCACTGCAGGCCACCCCCTATTAGTCCGCTGCACCGGTGGGATTGCGGTCGTACCTGTACCGTTGCCTGTGGGCCGCTCTCTGGCCTTGATGCCTCCGTGTTTGGCTAGCTGCGACCGCCAGGTGCTGCGCCTCGTACCTTGCGCTGCCCCACTCCTCAGCGCTCCCTGCGTGGTTTGTTGTCGTGTTTTGGGCCATGTCTGGGTTCTGCCTGGTGCCCAGCCGCCCCCATCGACCTGTGTGCCCCCTGTTGTAGTCGGCTAAGAAACCTCCAGATAGGGCAGCTGCCGCGCATCTCGCTAGTGCTCTGCCCCCTGGGTCTGCCGCCCACTTTGCTCTCTTCCCGCTGCCGACGCGGCCTCCCAGTTGGGGGCCCCCTTACTATTCCGCGACGGTTTGGTGAGCGGCCAGGCCCCAGGTCGCCGGTCTTCTTCGCAACGGGCTGCTGTCCCCTTCTGAGCCCCTGGACCGTTCAGCTTCACTCCGTGCTCCGCTCCTGTTCAGTGAGGGTCGCCACCCTCTGCAGCCCGCCAGACCCCTTTATGTTGCCACTACGATCGCGGGCTCACCCCTTCTGTCTCTCAGCGGGGGTCGGCCTGCCTCTCTGCCTCCAGGCCGGACCTCGGCTCAGCCCCTTCTCTGTCCCGCAAGCGCCAGTCGGTGTTTCTGGCCGGTGCTCCGCAGGGCCGGGCCGCCGCCCCCGCAAATCCCGGCACCGCCGCCGCCGCTCTGCGTCTAGGCTATGTGCGGCCCGCTAGGCCTCACACTGGTGTGGTCGCCCTGGCACCCGCACTTGTCGCTCCGGCGCCTGGCTCTGCCTGAATCACGGCTCAGACTCTTCTCTTTCCCGCGAGCGCCAGTCGGTGTTTCTGGCCGATGCTCCGCGGGGCCGGGCTGCCGCACTTCCACAAGCCCCTGCGCCGCCTCAGCTGCTCTACTTCAGGGCTACGTGTGGTCCGCTAGGCCGCACTCCGGTTTGCTCGCCCGGGCGCCTGCACTTGTCGCTCCGATGCTGGGCTCTGCACAGGGCACCCTGCCAAGCCCTTCACCTTGCCCAGTAGACGCCAGTGATCAGTCGTCTGCTCTCCTGAGGCTGGCGTGAGCTATCCAGCAGATCTATCGGCCTCCGCTCGACTGGCCGGGTCCGGCCGCCATTTTCTCCTCTCTGCCGCGCGGTGGGGCGGATCACGATTTCGCCGTCAGGCAGGCCCCCAGCCCCACTTTACTCTTTTCCAGAGGCGCTGACGGGCCGGAGGGGGGTCTCCCACTCAATCCCGGACACCCGGAAGGTGCACATCGCTGTTGTGGGCCGAATTGGGTGCTCAGGAGCGGGGAGACGATGTGAAGCACGTCTTACCTGCTCGCCATCTTGGCCACGCCCCGACCCTCTTTAAAGAAATCAAACATGATGGATCACAACATGAGGCATGTGGAATATGAACTTAAAAAAAAATAATCCACCACAGAAAACCTGCTCGAGGTTCTTAGGCCAAGCAGTCTATTTTTACAATATATATGCACTTGACTACTCTCAAACACTATGGGATGGTGTTCCCTTGCCTATAAAATTCAAGGGCTGTCTTACTGGTGTGAATACCCTTTCAAAAAATAAAGAACACAGGCATTTGCAATGTCAATAGGTTTAGCTTATAAATTAAAGTGCCTCTTGTGTCACTGATGGGTTTAGCACTCAAAAAGTCATCATACATGTACTATTCACTCCTCTTTTCACTCATTCATCTAATCATCCATCCACTGACTCATTCTTGCATTCACCCTCTGACCCAATCACAATAAAACACACACAAATTCAACAACATATGGAATTGGATACATGTTCTATGGCTGCCCTCCTCCTGTCTGTGCTGCTGCCAGAGAAAGACAAACACCACAATTTGACTAGTTATCTAAGGCACTTTTACAACATTACAGTCTCGTATATGATCCTGAAAGTTTATGCTCAGACAGCTGGATAAAAGAAAAGAGGATCACAGCTGTGTGGAGGTACCACTTTTTTGCTTTAGCACACCACTCGTGCCCAATTACAATGTACTGTTGGTTACCAACATGCGGGCAGAGCAAAAGCCCCTCTCCCGGTGATTATCACTTAATTGTCTGGCGACTGCTCCACTTTCAAGCCAAACCATAATAAAAATCATCTCCTTTCGTTGAGAAGACCTCCTAACATACTTTGTCCTCAAATATTAAGGATCCTCCTTCATTCCTGCCTCCAGGAATTAAAGAAAACAAAAACAGCTGATCAGCACGCTTAAGGCTACAACATCGTCCAGTGAAACATAGGCAAGATCCCTTACCCACCTGAAGCATGATCTCCTGACCCAACATAGACACCCTGTCTGTTTCTACCTGCATTTCTTCAGTCAGTGAAAAAACATTTATTTAATGATTAATTATAATTATTGCAAAACATAAAGCTCTCGGAAACCATAAAAATATATTTTTTGCCACACTTTACAAAATTGTGCAGAAAACACATACATATTTGAAAATAAATTAATGATTTCCCTAGTTAAGAACATGTTTAGCGTGATTTCTTATTGGCAGTTTTCAAACTGCCCAATGCCATTTGAAAGAATTACACAGAATGGGTTGACGTTTATGAAAGTACTTCCACAGAGCACAGAATCTTTACAAGGCCACCAGGGAATAAAAAAACAGCAATTCTCTGAACACAGCACTACAGCATCGACCCAAAGTGCACTATGCACAGGCAAGGTCCCCTGACCTCCTAACAGACACGGATAAGAAGCAAGCAGGCAAATAGACAGCAGGAAAGCCAACCAATGGTAAGCAATGGGTGTGCTCGGAGTCTCTCTATGTTCTTGATAAGCCACTTTGGGCCATATGTATCAAAATGTCCTTTTGAGATTCTCAAATAGCGATTTTTTGCGAATCGCTATTTGAGAATCGCAAAACGCTATGTATGTAGGATTTGCAATAATTTTTGCGAATCCTTCATATTCCTTAATTGCGAATCGCAAATTGCGATTCCTTAAATGCAATCGCAAAATAGGGAATCGCAAAATTTGCGATTCCTTATTTTGCGAGGGGGTTTCAGTGTGATACATTGCACACTGCTAATTTGCGATCGCAAACGTCGAATTTCTGCGAATTTCGGCGTTTGCGATCGCAAATTGGCTTCATACATATGGCCCTATCTGCCTTGCACCAGACAGCACATGCGCTGTCTAGTAGGCTTGACATAAAAACAGTCAATCATCACACACATGGTGGAAGCATCACTCCAGAATGCACTGCATGCTGGCAAGGTTTTGTAATCTCCGGACAACTGTTTCCCTATAACAGTCAAATACCTCTTTTGGAGACCCCCAGTGCGCCTTACTGCCTGAACGTCCACATCTAACAGTAAGGGAAAACAAGAGCCTCTTGTGTTTGGGTTTATTCAGGCTAGGAAGGGCCTATGACCAGAATCCTGTACAAACAGCGAAAACATCTTCATCATGGTCCACAGACACTGCAGAATCCCGCAAACAATCACATGCAACTCGATAAACCTCCTTCCAGTGCAACTAACATTAACAATCTAGTCCACATACCACTCATTAGCACTCATACATACATCACCTACAGTACAAACACTACATCTCATGCTTATTAATGTACTCTTTGCAGTCACCCGCACAGATGACATAGCTGAACATCATCACATACCAAAACCTAGATGCGTTATTCTTCACAGAAATGGAGCTGACCCCCATCTCCACACGGACACTTGACGTCATCTTCTTTGTATGACACAGCATCTAACACAGACTGCTAGAGTAGAGGGGGCTCAGTAACTCACAACTCATTCTGGGCCAGCACACCAAATCACCCAGCATCACTGAAGCCTTTTAAACACCACATCTGTCAATTCCCTTTCTCCGTGTCTCGGACAGCCTCCTTTCATGTGCTCTACAGACCCCTGAGTCCACCAAGAACATGATGTAAGAAATCTCTGATCTGATCATCTCTACCTACATCCAGCACACCCACCCTATGTTCCTCAGGTACTTCAAGCTAACATAACTGAACATAATTGAACCACCCCACTCTAAAAGCTGCACACTTGACCTAATTCAATCAGCCTATACCTCATTCCATTGCAAAGCCCCAATATATCTGGAATGGATGTACCAATTTACCATTCCTTTCTCCATCAATCACACCAACCTCTGCATTTGAGGGCCACCAAAAAGAGAAAAACAAATATTCCGCTCCTTCAAAGACCTCTATATTGACACCCTCCAAAAAGAACTCCCCACCCTTCTAATCTCCCTTCAACATTCATCAGATGTCAAGAAACTCCTCAGCATCTGCAATACAACTCAGAGAAACCAATTTAACTTAATGCTCCACTTAACATATGGACCTCCAAACGAAAAGACAAGCACAGTATTGATCCCAAGAACTCTTGGAGAACAAGTAGATCATATGTAGGCAAGAAATAAGAGGAATGAACAATCTCTATGACAATTCACCTAGCTTGAAGCACTTGCTCTGTATGAAGAACCCTCATCAATTTCAGTACAACTAAAACACCTTCCACAAGAATATTATCAGTAAAGCATCATGCAGAATCAAAGCATTCTTTAAGGTCTTAATGCATTGAATCATATCAGCCCAGGACCCTTCTGTCCTTATCAGTTGACAAATTCAACCTCATGAGCCACTTTTACACAAAGATCAATAACATCAGATCCTCCACTGACAGCCAAACAGACATCCACAGTACCTACACCCTAAAGCTTCACTTCATAAAATCTCTTAAGGCCCCATAAACCAGGAGGTGGTCTCACCATCATCCACAGAGACACCATCAAGTGTGCCTCTTACACTGGCCCAGAAGTCACTTCGAGCTTCAGACGGACAATAAAACAGTTATCAAATGGATCCTCTCATACTGGCCTCCAGGACCTCACACCCATTTCAGCAACCTCCTCACTGACCTCACCGCAATCCTCGCCATGGGCATCAAAGACTTCATACTCTTAGACGATCTCAACTTTCATCTCGAGGACCCCATGGATGCTAACTCCATAGACTTGCACGAAAGTACACAGAACATCAGCCTCACCCAGCTCGTACAAGGCCCTACCCACATCTCTGGGCACACTCTGGAGCCCATCTTCTCCTCCAGCGACAAGGTTAAGTCGGCCACAATACTCCACTCATGTGGATGAACCACTTTATCATCCGTTTACACATAACAGGGTCAGCAACCAGCCTTACAGTGTCTAGCAACACCACAAGCTGCTGGAAAAAAGTTTTAGAAACGGAATGGCTCAATGCTCTTTAACTACACGACCCAGACCCCACCATCGAACGCATGCGCAACACAAACAACTTCAACAACTGGATCACAACCTGCACCAATACCCTGGCGCCCCTGAAAAACATCAATCCCAAAGATCCAAGAAACAAGCTAGCTTGTATAACACTGATCTCAGAGAGTCCAAGAGTTTGCAAACATTTCTAAAGGAAATGGAGAACCTCCTGAAGAACCACCGCAAGAAAGATCTACAAGGTCGCACTTAAACACTATCACCATTAAGTGAAAGAAACAAAGAAAAAGGACCTGACCCTGAGAATTAAATATAGCACCAACAACTGCAAGGAACTTTTTGTCTTCGTCAAGGAATTCACCAACCCAATAGCCGCAACCATTACCCACACACAAGAACTCTGCAACAACATCTTCAACTTCTTCCATGAAAAAATGACCAGGATCTACAGCAACTTTAAACCCCAGTCACCCCCTCCCCCCATCGATCTTCCCAACCTACTAACCTCATCAACCAAAGACTACCAACTGACAGCATGGCACCCTCTATCCATCGAGGTCACTGCAGCAATAAAGAAGACAGTCCACTCAGGGGAGCCCACAGACCTCTGCCCCCACTATATGTACAAACTGGGAAGAGCCACGATCAATGCTGCACTCACCTCCATCAACCCCTCCCCCAAGACAGCTCTCTTCCCAGATAGCTGGAAACACACCAATGTCACCACCCTCCTCAAAAAAACCCTCAGCTGACCCCAAAGTAATCACCAACTACCGACCCATTTCGCTGCTTCCCTTCCCAACCAAGTCATCGAAAAGACCATCAACAGACAACTCTCTGACCACCTAGAAAGCCACATACTCCTGGATGACTCGCAATCAGGATTCCAAAACAACCATAGCACTGAAACAGTCCTCATCGCTACCACAGACAACATGCGCACCATCCTCGACCATGTACAGACCACAGCTCTCATCCTCGTTGACTTCTCCATCGCTTTCGACACAATCTCCCACCACACAATCATTGCCAGGCTACACACAGCGGCAACACCAGGACCAGCACTCAAATGGATATCTTCCTTCCTCTCTGGAAGAGCACAACGAATCAGGCGCACACTGTTCACATCAGAACCCAAGGACCTCAACTGCAGAGTCCCACAGGGATCATTACTCACCCCTGCACTTTTCAACATGTACTGGACTCCTCTGGCTAACATCATCAGATCCATGGAACCATCATCCCCTATGCTGACGACACACAGCAAATGTTTTCCATCTCAGACAACACCACCAAGGCAAACTTCAAATCGTGCTTGACCAGCGTTGCCAATTTGATGAAAGAGAAATGCCTCAAGCTCAACACCAACAAAACTGAAGTGCTGCTCTTCGGGAATAAGAGCTCACCTTGGGACTCCACCTGGTAGCCCGCCGAACTCGGACCCACAACCACCGCTACCGACCACGCTAGGAACTTAGGTCACATCATGGAAACCAACCTCACCATTAAGTCCCAGGTCAACACCGTCAGCTCCACATGCTTTCACATCCTCTGGATGCTACGTAAAATTTTCATGTGGCTCCTACTGGACACCAGATGTACCATCACGCAGGCCCTAATCACAAGCAGATTGGACTATGGCAACGCACTCTACACCAGCATCCCAACCCATCTTCTTCACAGACTTCAAACCATCCAAAACGCCACTGAAAGACTCGTCCTTGACCACACCTCTCCTCATAGAGCTCCACTGGCTCTCCATCCAAAAGCGCTGCCAGTTTAAACTTTTCACACATGCATTCAAGTCACTACACAACACAGGACCTGCATACCTTAATCACTGGCTTCACTTCCAACACAACTTGGCTCAGCATCACTCTCACTCGCTCACACACACCCCATATCCACCGAACCAGAACGGGAGGTCGATCATTCTCCTACCAAGCTGCCAAATTCTAGAACGACCTACCCCAACACATCAGGGCCTCCTCCTCACTTCATGAATCCTGTAGGAAGATGAAGATCTGTCTTTTCAATTAGTCTTCTGCTGGAACCATTGAGACTGCCTGTACTCAGGCCCAGCCTCACCACACGTCTACCTTCACCTACTCTCACGGGTGACAAGCAGCGCTCTACAAATCCACCTAACATCACATTACATTACAAGGCCACTTTCTATGAAGACAACATTCTACCGTCATTCATTGTATATTGTTTAGTTTGCTTCAATCGTGAAATATAATTTCCCTTGTGTGCAGGGTAAAGGAAAGGGTAGGGTATTAACACTTATTCACGATGAAGGCGTTTCCTAAAGTAACTTATTTCATGTAGCACAATTTCTACAATGTTGATTGGTTCATGTTATGTATCTTTGTTAGTACAGCCCTATGATACAAATTCTCCGTTAGTAAAGTTCGTTTTTTTTCACTTCTGTGAAAGTGTAAAATCGGTCCTTTCTGGGATGTGTGCCAGGCTTGACTAGCCTAGACTTGCCAAAGACTTTCTCGAGACTTTTTGCTCATTTATTTGATACATGCTTAGAGACCTTTCCCTTACTTTAATGCCCAGCAGTCACCATGTTAGACTGTTATCTGACTTTATAATTAGACTTTTCTTTACTTTTAAATTTAGCGGGCTCTAAGTTAGACTGTCTACTGATTTATTTCTTTTCTCTGAGGCAGACCACGCCAGTCCTCTTGTTGATTGCTCTTGCTTGACTTGCGAAGGGAGTAGATTTATGCTATTACTTTGCAGAACATTATTTGGCTATGGCTGTTTTTCTTATTTTATGACTTCTAGCAATTGGCTTTATTTTGATGCATTATTGGTGCTGATTTGAAATCTGACTCACTATTTTTTGCCTTCTGTAATGATTCTTAATTTTGATGACATTTTTATAGTTTTAGACTTTCTATTGTGTCCTGCAAATGTTTTCTATATTGGTTCAGGGTCTCCCCACTTATGGGACTCATGTGGCCCGATCCTGAGCATCGTCCCTTTAGATTTATTAGTGAAATCGCTGACCTAATTATTGCAAAGTAATGCGGGGAATGGTAGAACAAACAAAAGGATAGAATTAGAATAGAATTTTGGTACAAATGTTGGAGCAAATTAGTAGGTGCAAATGTTGGTGCGAAATGTAATTAAAACTTTGCACCTCAAAACTTCGGATTTAGGTTAGAACTAGGGAATCTTGGAATTAATGCAGGTGTAGCTGATGTTGTCAGGAGCTGCATTATTAATAGTGAAATGAGTTATCTTGCACAGTGAGTTGTCTTATGTGAACTGTGGGTAGTAACAATGTGTTAGAAATGAAGTCTCTAGTTGGCAGAGGTATGCACCCTGTCCAAGTAGGGACCACCCCTCTAGTCAGGGTAAGTGTAGTACACAATAAAAGTTTACCTGTGCTCATCTGAGTAAAACAAGACCAAAATGACAAAAATCCAACATACACATGTCTAGATATGAATTTTTCAAGATTAAATCAAAATGCCATGCTTAGAAATCAATAGCTCCAACTGGGGCTATCTGGTAGCGCTTGACCGGGACAAATCCAAACGTTCAGTACAACCATGATGGAGTGCGGGCCGAATACAAGAGTCAAGCAGACCCGCTGACAGTACCTTGGATGCGTTGGAAATTGTAGACGGTGCGGTGCGCAGAAGAGGTGAGGCCTTGCGGATGCAGGTGATACGTTGACCTCTCGAAGTGGGGCTTGAGGCGGTTAACGTGCAGGACCTTCAAAGGGTTCCTAGGAGTTTTCAAGTCCACCTGATAGGTGACATCACTCTTGCGCTCCTTCATCTCAAATGGGCCAGTCCAGCAGTCTTCCAGAGCACGAGGCTCTAGGGGCACCATCAACCACACCCTTTGACAAGGCTGAAACTTAACCAGAGTGGTATTCTGGTCATATCAGTGTTTCATGTCCTCCTGGTTAGCTTCCAGATTCTCCTGGGTGAGTTTACAGAAGCGGGCTGTCTGGTTGTGGAAGGCCAGCATGTAACTGAAGACCTCCTCGGGTGGCTTCCTGGGAGCTTGCTCCCAGCCCTCCTTCACCAAACTGAGAGATCCTCTCAAAGGGTGCCCATACAGAAGTTTGAAAGGCCTGAAGCCAACCCCTTCTGCGTGACCTCCCTGTAGGCAAATAAAAGACATGGCCTTCACCCAACCATCCAGTGCTCTGCAGAAGGAATCAACACATTCTATCGATGTCTGAGGATGAAGAGCCACAATTTCCCTAAACATTTGCCTGTATCTCTCTGGGGTAAGACCACATCTTAATCAAGAGCTCCTTCATGGCGGGTTACCTTATCTTGTCCTCTTTCCCTAGGGCCATTAAGGTGTCCCTCCTCTCCACTGAGAAATGCTTAAAAAAATCCTGCCCCTAATCTCTCTCAGGGATCCTGTGCATTTGCAAAGCTATCTCATAGGCCTGAAACCACTGATCTATGTCCTCTCCCACTCCATAATCAGGCACTAGACTCTTGGGTAGGTGTACCTTTCCTTCTGAAGATATGCTGCCACCATCTGTGCTGGACTCAGCCCTCTTGGCTTTCAAATCCAGCACCTTCAAGCTCAGCTCCTGAGCTAAAAGCAGTTTCTTCTCCACCATGGCCAATTTATCTTTCTCCATTGCCAATTTCTGTCTTTCCACATCCACATTGAGTTTTGCCAGCTCCAACTGTAGCTTCCTTTCTTCCTGCCTGTCCTTCAAATCTACCTAAGACAGACTTTTAGAGGAAACACTGCTGCCAGCTCTGGAGGTAGCTCTTCCACCATTCAGGATGGCTCCCAGCCCCACAACAATGCTGGCTCCTCCAGCCTTTCCAGATGCAATCTTGGTTCCTCCTCCTCCTCCACAACATTATTCCCATCTTCTGGGTGCCCAGCTGCATCCCTGGCTTCTAACTAGGTTCTCAGCGCCTTTGCAGCTCCTCCTTTTTAGTGAGGCCCTTAAAAGAACATTTGAATTTTGTGCAGAACCATTTGAGCTGGGACGCGTGTAGGTTTCCAACTTCTCCTGCTCAAACTCCAGTACTGCAGGTACAGCGATGGCTCTCCAGATTGAGACATGCTTGTTGCAAAAGCTCAAAAGGTTGCAAAAGATGAAAAAGAAAAAATAGTATATTGGTACGTAATGGTATGAGATATGGAAGTAGTGTACACCAATCAATTTATGTAATGCACAAATACAAGTCCTAACCCACAGCTGAACACCAGTTTTAGAAATGCGGTCTCTAGTAGGCAGAGGTATGCACCCTGTCCAAGTAGGGACCACCACTCTAGTCAGGGTAAGTGTAGTACACACTAAAAGTTTACCTGTGCTCACCCTCTGGTAGCTTGGCCCAGAGCAATCAGGCTCAACTAAAGAGGCAATGTGTACAGTATTTGTGCGCGCACACACCCACACACACATGAACACAGTGAAATCACCACAAAGGTTCTCCACACCAGTTTAAAACAATAGCCAATATTTATCTGAGTAAAACAAGACCAAAACGACAAAAATCCAACATACACAAGTCAAGATATGAATTTTTCAAGATTAAATCAAAATACAGTGCTTCGAAATCAATAGCTCTAACTGGGTCTATCTGGTCACGCTTGACCGGGACAAATCCAAAAGCTCAGTCCAACCGCAACGGAATGTGGGCCAAATTCAGGAGTCATGCCTACCCGCTGACAGTACTTTGGATGCGTCGGAAATCATAGATGATGCATTGCGCAGAGGAGGAAAGGCATCATGGATGCAGGTGATGCGTTGGTTTCTGGAGGTGATGCAAGGTCGTTAAAGGCTTTGCCGCTCAGGGCCGATGCGGTGCGCAAAGGAGGTGATGTGTCGGTTGCTGGAGCAAGGTCTCTGTTCCTGAAGATGGCACAGTGTCTAGGATGCGTCACTGTCAAGAGTGCAGTGCGTCGGTTCCTCAGCATCAATGTCAAACCGCTGGGCTCAAGGCGATGCGTCAGTTAGAAGCCACGCAGGGCCAAAAATGTGTCAAAGTCGGGACAGTGCACCATCGGTGTCAGTGATGTGGTGTCCGACACTCACACCGCGGCAGTTCTTTGGAGGCACTGCGGCAAAGTCGAGGCTGTGTTGTAAGTCGAGGTCGAAGCATTGCGCACTCAACGAACGGGTACCACGGCTTCCGTGCAGGCATCAGCAATGCAGTGATTTCGTAGGGATGCGCTGGTTCCAAAATGACGCTTTGGAGTAGCTGCTTTGATTTCTTGCTTGCAGCACCAATACTCTACTCCAAGGGCCCAGGACTGGATTTGACACCACTTGACAGAGCAGGACTCACAGCAGAGGAGCCCAGGTGCTGGTAGCAAGATGCAGGTGAAGTCTCTGTTGTCCCTAAGACTTCAGTAACAGGAGGCACACCCAAACTAGCCCTTGGATAACCTTTAGATGCAGGATATAAAGAGTAAAGTACAGTCCTCTCACTCTCAGGTAAGAAGCAGCAGGCCAACACAGCAAAGCAAGCAGCAAAGTGGCAGACCAACAGCTCTTCTTCCTGGCAGAATGTCCTCAGTCCAGAAGTGTTCTGAGTATATGGTGTCGGGGTCCAGTACTTATACCTTTTATAGCCTTTGAAGTAGGGAGACTTAAAAGAAAGGTCTTTGTAGTGCACAAGACCCTGCCCTTCCTGGCCCTGGCTCCAGACAAACTGCAGGGGGATACACAGCTCTTTGTGTGAGGACAGGCACAGCCCTATTCAGGTGCAAGTGTCAACTCCTCCCTCCTCTCTAGCTCAGAAAGACCCATCAGCCTGGTGATGGGCCATCAGGATATGCAGGGCACATCTCAGCTCCATGTGTGACTGTCTAGAGGCAATGCACAAAGCCCAGCTGTCACCCTGACCCAGGCGTGTATTCTAGGGACAGGCAGAGGCACAGAATGGTTAAAGTAAGAAAATGCCAACGTTTTAAAAGTGGCATTTTTAGACTTGCAATTTAAAAAACAACTTTACCAAAATATGTATTTATAAATTGTGAGTCCAGAGACCCCAAACTCAAATTTTCTATCTGCTCCCAATTGAAAGATACACTTGTAAAGTGTTAGGCAGCTCGAATGTTAACCTATGGGAGAGATAGGCCTTACTGTAGTGAAAAACGAATTTAGCAGTTTTTACTACCAGGACATATAAAACTCAAAGGTACATGTCCCACCTTTTAACTACTTTGCACCCTGCCCTTAGGTCTACCTAGGGCCTACCTTACGGGTGCCTTACATTGTAATAAAAGGGAAGGTTGGGGCCTGACAAGTTGGTGAACTTACCAGGTCGACACATCAGTTTAAAACTGTACACACATACTCTGCAGTGGCAGGCATGAGACGGGTTTGAAGGGCTACTCATGTGGGTGGCACAATCAGTGCTGCAGGCACACTAGTAGCATTTGATTTACAGGACTGGACACATGTAGTACACTGTACTAGGGACTTATCAGTAAATCAACTATGCCAATCATGGAGAAACCAAATGCCATTATATTTTGGACACCGAGCACATGCACTTTAGCACTGATTAGCAGTGGTAAGTGCCCAGAGTCCTAAAACCAGCAAAAACAAAGTTCAGCACATAGTCAAAACAGGAGGTCAGAAGCCAAAAGACAGGGGAAACCATGCCAAAAGATGCCAGGTCTAACACAATGTGACAATGTACTCATGTTATCTTGTGACGTGTGATTTGGAGTGAATCATTTGTATTGTGCAAACTGCATAGAGTGTTGATGGTGTTTTGTGCTTTCGTTTTGCTCAAGTAGGAAACTGCAATGCATTGTGATGTTTTGTGTGAATTGCTGAAGCTGTTTACATTTTTCTTTTGATGAAGAGATATTATGATGTTGTGTAATCTATGTGCAAAGGTTGTCCGATTTATGTATAAGGTCTACAGATTTATAGAAATCCAAGATCTTGAGATAATATTATAAGGATGTCTGCTGGAAAGGCTTTTGGCCTCACATCAGGTTGTAGGTGAACGTTCTATACTTTAAAGGCCTGTGAAACCAATAATGGTATGGCAGTGTACAAACTAATCTGGGTAGTGTTTATTCACTTGTGCATAAAGATAGACACTGTGGGCCCGATTCACAATGGTAAACTTAGACCAAACGTCTACGTTTACGACTTTGGGAATTCACAAAGGGCATTTACGAGTACTATTTTTATGTCTGCACTCTGGGCTGATCTCTGCCTCGAGTGCAGACATATAGTACTCGCAAATGCCCTTTGTGAATTCCCAAAGTCGTAAACGTAGACGTTTGGTCTAAGTTTACCATTGTGAATCGGGCCGAAATGCTTTTGGACCAAGGATTATACTCATGCTTGTGGTGTAAAGAATGGAATAGAATTACTGCTGTCAATAAAAAGTTACAATTTCATGTGAAAGGTTAGTTTGAAGTGAAAATGATTGGAAATTTGAAGTGTATCATGTCTGAGATGAAGCCGTAGCTTAGACCTGCAAAGTTTGAAGCCTTGAATGAGTGGGTTTATGTGGTGAATGAAAAAGCACATGTGAAAATGTTGAAAGGGAAAATTGGTAAAGCTGTTTACCATTTGATGGATGTGAGATTTCATATACGGAAGAAAGCATAAGACAGCAAATGCTAGTGTCGTATAGTGCGTACTAATCCATAGGATCTGCGCATTGTTTGGACAACATAAACCAGGGGCTTGGTGCCGAGACTGATTCCGGACACCCCCGCAGGATATGTTGGCCTATGGACCAGCTAGCTCACAGTGCCACCGTAAGCCCCCTGAACCTATCAGGAAGCGAATGGTTTTTGGCAACCACTGAACATGACAACCCTGTCCCCTCAGGGATCGTAGAAACAGTACAGAACCTTTCACTCAGCCACTCGTGCTCACTTATTCTCAGAGAAATATACAAAGAAAACACAGTGGGTGGTTTTCAATAAATGTATTGAACCAATGTTATTCTTGCATAAAATCTGTGTGCTGCAATGATGAATAGACAGATAAACGTGATTACAAGACCAAAAGCGTAAACAGTAGATATAGTTCTGCCATGGTGCTAAAGCAATGTATATATGCAGGCATATAAAACAAGGCGGTAATCGAGCGTACTCCTACGAAGCAAACCCTACTCTAAGTGTACCTAGAGTGTGGGTAGGTGAAAAGCCAAGAATCCCCCCAAGGGACGATCCAACCCCATTGCCTGATGGGGTAGACTGAAGGACCCCGTCTTGGACATGAACTGGACACCCCTCACGAGATGTCAGACCGCTCCATGGTGATTTCTCAGCATGCAAGGACCTCGTTGTCAGCAGAAGTGCCTCTTCTGCTAATCTATCCTGATGCTCATCTTTTATAATAGAAAGCAGCCTTGCGATGTACGTATAGACTAGTGATATTATGGATAGCCCTGTCGCCCCGTGGATGAAGATAGTTATGACATTTGTACATAGTGCGAAACGAGACCTTGTACATATATTGAGGGCTTTGTGATAATGTTGTGTGAAGCTAGATGTGTAAACAAGTTTAGTTTCAGGGAAACTAATCCAAAATTGTCGTGCACGCAAATATGTGAAAAAGGTCACAGCTGAAAATGTTATTTGTGATGACAATGTAAGAAATAAGCTGCTTCGCTACATGGGCCTAACTCGGGAATACAACACTAGAAAGTATAAGTGCTTTCCCTGTGATTAATGATGAATTAGACGAAAGAAAAACAAAAGATGACTAACAATGAGAACAAGAAAGAAACAAATGGAAAATTCAAACTGGAAAACAAAAATTGCAGCGACATTACAAATAAGCCAGACACTCCGAATGTCCCGGAGACTAAATGGAGAGACGTTGATGTACATAATATACATTGCCCTGTCATTATAGTGGTTGTTACTAATGCGTAAACGTGGAGATAGTAACATCCAGCAAGTGGTAGACCAAGTTCCTTATCGGTGAGTTTATTCGGCCTGGAGTGTAGGCAAACCAGGTCCTCTGGCTAAAGAGGGAGAGTGTGGGAAAAGAGAGGGAGGTGCGAGGGGATAGAGGATTCCGCTACGCTGGGCAGAGATGGGGTAGGGCCAAGCGTAGATCCTTGAGCAGGAAGTCACCCAACTAAGATTCGACATATAAGGCATATTATGGTGGTTTATGTTTCTGTAAGTATTCGGCAAAGGCATCCCATGAAATTAAAAATATAGGAACTTGTCAGCGCCTCTAACTGAGCATAATAAGTTCCACCATTGGTCAAAGGCTGTCGGTGTATAGGATTTCCAATCAGAAAAGACTGTTTTGGTGCCTAGGGAAAGGAGGAGATCTGTCAGTAAGGATGTGGAAGAGTGCAACGTGGGTTGGCTTGGAGACCTATGGTCATAGTCAGGAAGTCTATTTCTATCGGGATATTTGTGATCCGGTATAGTAGGCCTTGAATTTTGGTCCATAATAGTGATGCCATCTTGCATGTAAAAATCATGTGTTTAAGGTCCCCAGGGGCCTCCAGACACCACCAGCATGTGTCTGAGTTCCTTAGTCCCAGTTTGTGTGGTTTGTAAGGGGTCCAGTACGTTTTGTGAATAGACCAGAAGCTGGACTGGAGTGATTTTGGCTTCAAGGGGGGAGGTCCAGATCTTGCACCATTTTGTTTCATCAAATGGGTGAGTACCCATTGCGTGGGAGTGGTGTTCCCATTTTCTGCTAAATAATTTCCATGGATGTGTGTCCAGTAGTTTATAAAGTTGGGAGGCCGTGTGCCCTCTTCTTCTAATGGATACTAAAAGAGCAGGCAGGTCTGGTGTGTGAGGGGGCTTCAATTTGTTTAGAGCTGTTTTGATTCGTAGAAATTTATAGAAATCATTATTAAGTAGGTCTAATTTCTTTTGCAGGGTAGAGAAGGGCACCAGGTTATTGGGTGGTCCTAGGTTAAGGATGGTGTTTATACCCTTTTGGGCCCATGTCTCCCAGAACAGTGTTTTCCGGCCCAGTTTAATAGCACAATTATACCATAGTGATGTAAGAATTGAGCCCTGTGTATGGTGGTCTAAGCGTTTGTCTCACAAGAGGAATGATATTATAGTATCCTTTATAATTTGGTGTGAGTGAGCATGAGGGAGTTTCAAGATGTTGTGAATTGTGAGGGCGGAGAAGATGGGGAGTGGTGTAATGAGGCTGGCCTCAATACTAAGCCAGGGGAGGGGTTAGGCTACTGTGGGTTGAGCCACCACCCACTCTGCGCAGCCAGCTAGGCTCTTTGGTAACGAGGGAAGTCTGGGATTTTTAGGACTTTCATGGAAATCCTTGGTTTTTTCCTTTCCAAATAAATTCAGAAATGGCGCTGTCCACCGGAAGCATGCTGGATATGAAGTTGATCAGTGTGGCTCTCATCTTCACCATTCCAACACGCACCCACCAGGTGATGTTTTTGGGTGACCACGTGGCAAGAAGTTTTTTTATTTTATTCAGTGTTTTTTGCTTGTTAAGTGCAATGGACTGTTTGAGAGAACCACACGCCCAAGTATTTGAACGCTGATGGTTGCCACTTCAAGTCAAACTCACCAATTACATCAGCTGTGCAATGTACATTTAGGGGAATACCTCTGTTGTATCTATATTTAAGGAATAGCCTGCAACCTGTGAGTACCTACTTATTTCTTTCATAATAATTGGCATGGCTAGTGGGGCATCTTCAGTAAACAGTAGTACGTCGCCCGCATATGCGGCAACTACTTGTCTGCCAGAGGCTAATTGAATAGCTGGGATTCTTAGGTTGTTCTCAAAGGCAGCAATGAGAGGTTTAATAACCAGTAGGAAAAGCAGAGAATAGAGAGGGAACCCCTGACGGGTGCCCTGTGAGAGGTTAAAGGAATGGGAGAGGTGGCCGTTTACTCTCACCCTCGCTGTTGGGCCTGAGTAGAGGGCTATGGTCATGTGTATAAAATACTCTCCGAGGTCATATTTATGTAGAATGGTTTGCTGGAAGAGCCACAAGACCTTATCAAGGCCTTTTCTGCATCAATGGCTGATGCCGCAGTTGGGGAAAGGCAAAGTTTCGCCCTTTCTAGGGAATGGCAGAAGGTCCTAATATTGTCTGCTGCAAGTCTGCCCTTAAGGAAGCCTGTTGGAGAGTTAGGGTTACGTTTTTGGATGACCAATTCCAACCGGCAGGCCGCAGTTTTTGCATATATCTTGCAATTGATGTCAATCGGCCTATAGTTTATGACGTTCAGCCGGTCTTTCCCCACCTTTATTATTACTACAATGATGGTTTCGGTGGCTGAGCCTGTGACATTACCCTGGGAGGCATATTCGGTGAACACTGCATGAAGGGGATTGGACACTATATCAGCAAATATTTTATAGAATTTAGCCAAGTAGCCATCTGGGCTGGTGGGCTTTTCCTGTTTTGAGGGAGCGGATAGCCCCGGTGATTTACTCTGATGTTATTGGTTTGTTAATCTCTAATTGATCTTGCTGGGTCACAAGAGTGAAGATAGTCAGATTTTGGATGAGGGGGTGGGTGTATTTGAATTGTATAACTCCGTGTGGAACTTTTGAAGGAGTCAAATAAGCCTGGGGTGGAGTTGACATTAGTCCTGTGAGGGTCTCTTATGGCCCTAATGAGGGAACTAGTTTTTGTGTATTAGGTAATTTGCAAGGGATTTGCCCTCTTTGTTGTTGTAACATAATTGAGCAGCTTTGATTACATCAATCGATTTTTGGGCTCTTCTGCTTAGTATTTTATTATATTCGTAATGTTCATCGTGCAGTTTGGGAAGGAGTGATGAGCCCTTGGAATACCAAAGTTCAGTGCTGATCTTTTGAATAGTACCTTCCAGCTCCTTAAGGCAAGTCAAGATGGCTTTATTTTTAGCGGCCGCAATATATGTTAGGAAACCCTCAATGTTGCTTTCAGAACATCCCAACATGTTGCCTGGGAGGTGTCAATCACTGCATTTTCCTTGAGGAAGTTCGTAATGTGATGTCCATCTCGACTTTATTTCTGGGGTCATCCAGAAGGTCATCGTTCAAACGTCACTGATTTTTTGAAGATGTGGGGTCATTGAGATTTAATTTAATTGATACACATGCGTGATCAGATATGACTATAGGTTCAATCTTTGGGCAATAGGAGTTATGGAGTAGGACATTGCTTACCACAATATAGTCTATACGTGTGAAGGAGTAGTGTGGCAGAGAATAAAAGGTGTAGTCATTACCTGTAGGGTTATGGAGACACCAGATATCTGTAAAGTTGTTTTCATAGCAGATTTTCATTTGTTTATGCGCTCTGTTCCCTATGAATTTGTGGGCTGATATTCTGTCAAGATTTCCATCCATGGGGAGATTAAAATCCCCTCCCAAAATAACGTCTAGGTTATCCGGGAGGTCTAATATCTGTTGGTCTATGTCCTTCCAGAAGTCTGAGGTGTTATCATTAGGTGCGTAGATGTTTACAATGAAAAACTCGATCTCTTTTTTCATTTTGGTTATGCGCCACCTACCCGCCTAATCATGAGTGTGTGATGAATAAACTCACTTTTTTTTTTTTTTTGGAGAATGTTGTAACTACCCAATTGTTTTTTTGGTGGGGTCGGTGATATGACCAGATCGGCAATCCAGGTGCTATAAACTTTTGCGTCATGAATGGATTTTAGGTGGGTCTCTTGTAGCAGGATGATGTCACCGTCCAACTTATGACAGTAATCCGTCACTACTCTTCGTTTGACAGGTTGGTTAAGCCCTTTAGTGAAATAATATTCAGATGTTGTGCCATCAAGATATCTCCGTGTCTCTTTGGGGTTGGGTGGCGGTATGGAAAGGGCAGGACCATGGAAACTGACAAATTCCAATCCAACATCAATGTGAAGTAACCATATCTGCCAGTCGGTGTATCAGTCGATCTAGTCAGCCTGAGTGAAAACCTGGGCCAGTACTGCCCAGGTAGTCAAGGGAGGGAAGGACCGGGTGAGTGGAGAGAATGCGAAGAGGAGAAAAGTCGCAGGAGTACAAGCAACATTTAAAACTGCAAAAAAAAAAAGCAACATAATCATAAACCCACCCCGTCCACCCATTAACCCACCCCTGGAATGCGCGGTGAAAGCATACCCCCACCCATTTTATATGTGGGGAGCTTTTCTGCCGTCGCCCATCCTAGGACTAGAGCGCAGATCCTGGTTTTTGTGTTGGCGCTCCAGCTTTCCTTCCTGCTTGACGTTTTCAGCCGGCGTGCCACTTTTCGGTGACATGCACACCAGTCTAATGGTTTTTTATCCTGGTGTGCACTGACAAATTCGGGCGGCGTGTCACATTTCGGTGACACGCACACCTTGTTGCATTTCCTGTCACTCAAGCGTGTTCCTTCATGACACGCACACCTCATTCCATTACGTTTTTGTGTTTGCACTGTGCTATTTTTGGTTATCTCAAAGGTGTCATACATCGCTACGGAACTCAGTAAGTTGGACTCAGACTGTTTTTTGGTTGATGGTGAAGCCCAGGAAGCATAGGTATTTGACTGTTTTTTGTTTTTTTTCACACTCAATATTTTCGTATTTTTATATATCTTTTTCTTTTCTTTTGCCTTTTCATAGATTTCTATTAAATTGGATCGTATTGCAATTTTTCTAATATGCAATCTGTAAATCCTCTGACTCCCTTTCTGGAAAAATCAGGCAATCCTCACATTCCGTGGTGACAATGATTTGACGCGTTTGAAACTTACATGGGGTCTATTGGGGCATCGCGTTACAGACCAGAAAGGAAAAAGTACATGCTTTTGCATTCTTTAGGTTTCGAGGGCAGGGAGGTTTTCATGCAGCTTCCTGATTTGGTTCTGGGAGATGGTGAAGAATTGGATGATTATCAAGAGGCGGTAAAGAAGTTAGTTACAAAATTTGATGTGCAACCTAGCCTGGTTGTGCTACGTCACAAGTTCTTTAAACGTGCCCAATTGCAGAATGAAAACGTGTTAAGAAAACTTTGTGCATAATGTCAATTTGGTGAATTTCATGACCAGCTGGTAAGGGATCAGTTTATTGCTCATTGCTCAGACATATACAACAAAAGCTCTTGAACGTGGCCAACCTGATGTTGGCGGACCTAATTAAAGTGGGTAAGAGTGTTGAATTAGCACAGAGTTTAATGTAACATGTATGGTAAAGGAAAATGTTAGCGCTATTTCTGCTAGTCTACCAGTGCGTGGGGATAGTAAAGGCCATGAGAAACATTTCTTTAAACGTACTAACATTTGTTTTAGATGTGGTAACCCTTCTCATGCAAAGCAGAGGGTGCCCTGCCATGAGTGTGAGTTGTAGCAAGTGTGGTAAGGTTGGCCATTTCGCTAAAGTTTGTCAGTCGGTACAATCTAGGTCTTCCAAAGTCAATTGTGTGGTGGAAGATGAGTTGGTGAGTGAGCAACACTTTGTCAAAGAATTTACAGGATATGATTGTGGTGGTGACTGAAGATGAAATTGTATCTGGAGATCCGAACAGTTGTGTGGATCGGTATGTTGAAGTGGTGGTTGGTGGTAAGACTCTCAATCTGTTGGTGGATTCTGGTGCTTGCATCTCTGATCACCTTTAACTTGTATCGGAAGACATGGGGTGACAAAGCATTGTTTCCGCCAGACAGAGCAGCAGGATCTTATGAGGAGAGGAAGATAGATCTGGAAAGTGTTATTGAAGACGTCATGGAATTTAAAGGACATAGGTTCAAGGCAAGATTTATGTGGCAGTACATGGTCTAAATATCCTGGGGTGGTACCACCAGGGCCTATTTGGAATGGTGCTCAAACCGGGCATTAGTGAACAGGTTTTGGTTATCAAGGATGTGCCCTCTTAGCTACCTTTTGTTGATGAGTTTACCAGTGTATTCTCAAGTGATCTTAGGAGGATTGTTGGTTTCAAACACAGGGTTAAGGTTAAAAGGGATGCCATACCTGTTAAGCACAACGTTAGGTCAGTCCCATTTAGTCTTAGGGATGACCTCAAAAGAGTTGGATATCTTGCAGGCGATAGGTGTCATCAAGCCTATTGAGTCCAGTCTATGGTTATCTACACTTGTTGTTGCGGGCAAACCCGATGGGGATATGCGTTTCTGCATTGATTTGAGGAGTCTCAATAATGAGATTTCGGTGGGTTCCCACCCCCCTGCCAAAGATTGGGGATCTCCTAGAAGAGTTAAGTGGTGCTGAGTGGTTCTCAAAAATTGATTTGGTGTCAGCGTACCACCAGGTGGTGTTGGAAGAAACATCCCGTCACTATACGGCTTTCAACTCTGCTTTGGCACTTTCCAATTCTGTAGAATGCCGTTTGGCTTGGCCTCTGCCGCCTCGGTCTTTCAGCGGATTATGCAACAGCTATTGGGAAGTGTGAAGGTTGTCCTCATCTTTCAGGACGATGTTTTGGTGTTTGCCAAACATCTGGAGGATCAGAACAAGATTCTGAGGTCTGTTCTCCACATCTTTGAAAAGAATGCCGTGGTTGTGAAGAAAGAAAAATTTGAAATTTTGGAAGAGACAAATAGAGTTTCTGGGACACCTGGTGTCAAGTGAAGGTTTTAGTCCAAGGCCTGGTTTGGTTAAAGCGGTTGTTGAGTTCCCCTAGTCCCAAGAACAAGGAGGAACTGCGCTCATTCATTGGGTTGTGTGTGTTTTATTCCAGGTTTATCCCAGACTATGCTACCAAAATGAAGGTCCTTCTAACATGTTAAAAATCAAAGTTCCGTTTGTGTGGGACAACGTATGTCAGGACACATTTGACAAAGTTAAAATGGAAATGACCAATTTTGAAAACACTTAGTGCATATGATCCCAGTGTACCTTGCAGTATAACTGTGGACGCTAACAATGATGGTTTGGGAGGGATGTTGACTCAGTGCTTGCATGATGGTGAGGTTACCATTAGTTATGTGTCAAGGGTCTTACGTGAACTATTCCGTGATTGAAAAGGAACTGTTGGCATGCCACTTGGCGAGTGAAAAGTTCAGGAGTTACGTCTGGGGTAGGAGGTTTGTGATACGGACAGATCGCAAGCCACTCATGTACATGCTGAGTGGGGACAAAGTCAAGGATACAACTCCTCGCATAGCTCTGCTTATCACAAAGCTACTTCAGTACGATATTGATGCCAATTTATTCTAGGGAAAGAAAATGTTACGGCTGATCTTCTCTCGAGATTACGATCAATGATGTGGGTATGGTTGAATCTGAGGAGGACAAGGAAGATTGCTTCATTGCAAGTGTGGATGCTGTTGAGGTGAAAGCATGTGGTGAGGGTGAGTGGAGAAAGGCTGAGGATGACGACATGGTGTTGAAAAAATTAAGGAATAGATGGTAAATGGCCTAAAGAAAGGAATGTGTCTTCTGAAATCCAACCGTTCTGCAAAATTGTGGAAGATTTTTCTATTGAGGATGGGTTGGTAATGAGGTGTGATAAATGTGTGCCTCCATTTGTCATACGAGAGTTGCTGGTCAATAACGCACATTAAGGCTATTTGGGTTCGACCATGACGAAAATAAGGATCAGGGCTCACTATTGGTGGCGGTCTATGGATAAATATATTGATTTGGCAGTGAAAGAGTGTGTGTATACAGTAGGGCAGAGAAGGGGTGCAAGATAGCCACTCCACCTTTACAGCCTATTCTGAAATTGACTGAGAGGCCCTGGATGAAGGTTGGCATAGAATTGATTGGGCCATTCAATTTTCTTCCGTATCATTTGTTACGCTTTTGTGCTAATGGAGTACCATAGCAAGTGGCCTGAGGTTTGTTTTCTTTGCATCTCCCACTGCGAGCAATGCTGTGTGGTTCTTGAAAGACATTTTTATGAGGGAAAGTTTCCCAGAATCGTTAGTGCCAGACCATGGTGTACAATTTGTGAATCATGAAATGGAAGCGTTTTTGAGAGACTCAGGGGTGAAGCACTTAAGGGGCTCAATTTGCCACCCACAAACGAATGGATTGGTTGAAAGGATGAATAGGGTTGTGGTGGATTGTTTAAAGTGGACAAAAACCAACGGATATGACGTGGAGGAGGTGATGAAATCTATTTTGTGGTTTTATCGCATTCTCTCACCAAAGTGTCCCCTTTTGTATTGTTTAGAGGGCGTCTATCCATGTCTATTTTGTATCCTGCTTCGTTATCTAAAGCTGTACAGAATAAGGTTGCGTGTGGTGTTGATCAGGAAGCCATGTGTTCTAGGGTGGAAAAAGAACAGAGTAAAATGAAAGACAGATATCACGTCAAGATGTCTACGAAACAACTAGCTTTTCGTCCAAGTGATGTGGGGTATATCAAGGAAGCAAATTTTGTGAGGAATGGGGAAATTGCATATAGTGACCCAGTTCCTATTGAAAAGATGTGTGGGAGTGTGGGAATGGTCCAAGGTAGGCATTGGTGAAATGTCAGTAAGATTGAAGTACAAGGTGTGACTAGCACTACAAGTATGGTGGAGGAGATGGATTTTGTCAGTCTCTAAAAAGGGTGTCTCAAGTGTGGTGCTGCGTAGGTTTGCCCATGAAAGGTGTTTACCATGGAAATAGAGATAAAGGGGCATCCTAGTGCGCCTCTGTTATTGGGTGTTTTATTTCTGTTTAGTTCCTGTGTAAGATATTTATTTTTAGGTATTCAATATTAAAAAAAGATAATATGTTATGTGTTGTACTGAGAGTTGGTACATCACAATATTTGTAAGCGTTCCCATAGCTGCCCTCTGGCTGGAGAGTTTGACTGGTGTCAGTTGGCAGACCTACAGGCGAGAGTGCAGCGGTGGCTCGCATTTGTGCACTTCTATAGAAAATAAACATCTTGAAAAATACAAAGGGGCCGATTCCGATCTCGGCCGGTAGGGCTCCGAATCGGATTCGGCTTTACCGGATCCGATTCGGAGCCCTGTTTCCCGACCGAACCGTACACGGGTCCGGCCGAGCGAGTACGATGCGAAATCTCCGACCGACTCGTCCGGGCGTCCCGACCGCTCCGACCGACTCGCTCCCGGCTCGAACCGCTCCGACCGACTCGCTCGGACTCGACTCGCACCGCGCAATGGAGACGTTTCCCGGCCGGGTAAGTACGATGCGCGCCGCGAGCAGTCCGACCGAGCCGCGCACTCCGGCTCGTAAGAGCTGTCGGAGCCGTACTTAGGGGTCCGTGTCGGACCCCCTGTACGCGTAGCCGCGCGAGTCGCACACAGGGGGACCCATGGGTCCCCCTACCTGTGCGTGTACGGCGCGAATCGCTTCGCCGCGTACCCGCTGTAGGGGGCGCCCTTGTCCGACTCGCACCCATTGAGTCAATGGGAGCCCGCGTACGCGTTGTACGACCGGCTCCCATTGACTTCAATGGGAGTCCGACCGACTCGAGTCCGATAACATACGGACGCATCGTACTCGTTCGGTCGGACTGCACGGGTCCGATTCGGTCGGAAATCTCTCCGGGTCCGGCTCGGTCGGAGAAATTTCCGGCCCGAATCGGAATCGACCCCAAAGTTTCTGTCTTCTTACCTTCCGTGCACACAACACACTACTTTGAATTATTTGTTTTCTTGGTCATCTTGTTTGATTTGGCTAATGTGATGTGGTGTTAGATATTCGCCTGCCTTTCTCTTCTTTGATTTCTCCTTCACGGAACTCTTGTATGAAGCTGAGGGCTCCTAGATCTGAGATTTTTTTAAAATGATTTATATCACTAGGTACTTCAAATTCAAGTTTGCACTGCCATTAACAATGTACATGTACTTAACACACTATCATAATTTTACACGAACAAAATACATATGCTTGTTCAAAAGAAATTACAATCTGTATAGTCAGTCATGTTTAGTTTCCTTCTTAGGTCTCGCCTGAGGCAGCGCATGCGCTGTAACTGCGAGATCGCTGGTAAATAAAAAAAAGACTTTAAAAAAGGGCTTGGAGCCCACCCATTACTTACAATTGGTTGGGTTCAGAGTCAATCTCATTTCCGTGATTTCTATTGGGCAGCATCTCTCCATTTCATCTTCCTCTGTTTGAACAGTCCGTGGAGCATGGACCAAGCATATCTCAATTACTTAGTGTCCTTCCGCTGCTCGCTCTTGGATTGAGGTACTTTTTGGGGGGTTTTGTGAATTCTTCCATTGTCGCTGCTTGTTCCCCTATCTCTCTGCTCCACTCTACAAAGTTGCTTGCCCATTGATGTTGCTTTAAGGGCTCGAAACTCCCCTTTCACTGTTACAAAACTTTAATCCGGTGGATACAATAAAATTGAATTAAATAATATATTAAGACTTATTTTTGTAATATAAAACTGATGCAGGGTGTTGCAGCTCGATATGCCATCTGTTTGATTCAGCGTGTTGATCACTGTTGCAGCCAGTAAGTTAAATCAGTATCCGATGTCTCTGGGCTGCTCACTCACATTCCTGCTTCAGCCGTGAGAGGCTCCTTGGCTGGCACTGCACTCGAGGGGTCTACTGCATGTGTCACTGCCATGAGGGTTCAGCTGAAAGGCATGACAGGTGTCCCTAGACCTGTACTTTAAATCAAGGGAGCAGAACATTTTCCTATACTGCGTGCAGAGTTTGCTCATCCTGGGCATCCTCAAGTGCTGCGTTCTCCTCCTGCGATGGCACAAAAGACTATACCTGCTGTAATATTTATATTTTGGTGTTGCGCTAACTTGACGCAACTCAGAACTCTGCTATGTCCACCAGGATGAATCATCGTCTCGACCTGAGGCTAAAATCACACATTCAGTTGTATTGCAGTGACTTTGTAGCAGAGTCTGCCCCACAGCAACGACCAAAGGAATACGTTTGGCAAACCATGGAGGTTTTATTACAAATGAGTAAAGTTACAATCAAATCAGAAGAGTTAATCATCAGTCAATAGTCACCTGAATCCTACATATACGAAGTTATTTCAGGTAGTTCAATAGACAATTTCATGTACTAGTTATTAAAGGCAGAATATGCAAATTGCAAAGTTTTATTCCCATAAGGGAAACCCCCTGAGACTAAGCTAAGTTGCAGGCAGGTCAGAGAATTCAAAAGCAGCAGGTGTCATCAAATCCAGTTTTGAAAGAGGAACCAAATGAAGGTTCTTATTAAAATAAAAAGTAAGGTGCTTGCTTTTGAGAGCATCTCTAGGAGCGGGAAAATTAGGTGCATTTAGTCACAAAAGAGAAGAATCCATCTGCTAAGCTGGACAGGGGTAAGTGATCTAACTAACAAACTTCTCAGGGTTAAAACATAAAGTTACATCCAATTAATACACCCCACAGGCTCCCATTGGACAATGACCAATCAAAACTCCATGTTTTTCTGTAATTGGGATCGACTTCCTTCTCACGAATAATACAATGCCAACTTCTTCCATGGTTGCGACCTTCACGATATGTCACAAAGGAGTATCCACCTCCTCTCCTCCCAGCCTGCTGGTGCACATCCAGACAAGTTAATGATTACACTCCAACCTTCAAAATGTAAGCTAACAAAAAATAAACTTTCTAAAATCGAGAACACATCGACTTTTGTGCCTGAAAACAAAATAAGGGGTATGCACAACAAGCAGAAATACAGCATCTATTTCATAATGGAGTGAGGCACCTCGGCCCACTCGTGTCAACTTTAAAATAAAATGCACATCCTAACTGCAATAAAAGAAGATCATGTAAAAATCATTCATTTCTCTAAACCTATGTGTAAAATAATGTGTGTACTCATATATTCTTTTTTTTAATTTAAAGTTTTTATTGACTTATTTCAGCAACATACAGACAGCAAAAAGACAAAAATCATTATCTGAGCCAGCATTACACATAGTGATGAAAGAACTCAATAACATTTATGATGGGGGGGGGGGAGGATGGGAGGGAAGGGGATAAGGGGGGGGTCCTCCAAATGCACCCATCTATTCTGTAACACTTCACGTACGCCACACAGGAACGCAATACCCGCATGGTTGTTGCGGCCAAAGTGTGTGTATTAGTGCGGGGTTCAGCGCTAGAAATGACAACGTGTGAACCCGGGGCTGTGGCCAGCTCAGGGGTGTGTACTCATATATTCAATAATTAAATATGTTACAGGTTAGCATATTAAGCAAACATGAATGAGTGTGACTTTGTGTCACCACAGGCTTAGAATAAATTGACAAGATACTCGGGCAAGCGCATTAACCCACTCTTCTATCCCTTCTGATAGTGTAACACGGTGATTTTACTCCACCATAGCACCCAAACCTCTCGGGGGTGTGAGCCCTCCTTGCCTCCACGTAGCATTTTAACAGTTCTGGATGAAAATAAATATAGAGTTCTAAAAAGCAGCAGGGAGGAAGCAACTACGCCTGATAATTATTTATACAGAACTCTGAGCTGCTGTATGTACATAGCTATCCGATTTAGATAAGCTAGTTACTGTAGCATTCCACGTGCTGATTGGGAAATGGTGCTCAACCAGCCTCTCAAACAGGCGAGGACTCAGCCCATTCCTCCACTTCTTCCTCGTTGCCTTGTGCTTCCTGTTTGATTTGATAACATAAGTGATGTGCTTTCGTTTAATTTAAATGTAGATGTTTTTTGTCAAAGTTCCAAAGCATGCATTGATTGGATAGTACAATTTTGCGTTGTGCTCGCCTTTGGACGTTGTAAGGACACATTAAATGATTGATTATGAAATTTAATATGTTAGAAAAAAAAAAGAATTAAAACATGGGTGTTAATGCAAAACATGTAGTATTATATCCCAACCAGTTATGTTATATATAGGGCAACATGTACGACCGTTTTTAGCGGTCGCTAATGGAGATTCTGCCATTGCAACCGCTAAAAAGGGTTGTAGCGAGTCACTATTAGGAAGAGGTGTGCCAAGGGCGTCCCTTCCTAATAGCAAGGCGCAGGGGAATATACGATTGATTTGCAACCGGAATACAGTCGCAAAGCAATCGCATTTTTCCGCATATTGTAAGTAAGTGGTAAGCCAGTCGCAAACTGGGGACCCCTTCCCCTTTATGACTGGCAGGGAAAACGTTTAAGTGCAGTGGACAACTGCCTACTCTTAAAAAATAAAACTGAAACGTTTAATTTTTGTTTTTAAAATTCATCCAATTTTCCTTTAAGGAAAACTGGCTGCATAAAAAAGAAGTTGCTTTATTTAAAAAGTAAACATGGGGGTATGCTGTCCCCAGCAAGCCACCATCCCTGTGTTATTGCCTATTTCCAGTGGGTCGTAAATTGCTACCTACCTCATGAATATTGATGAGGCAAGTAATTTGCAACCCCATTGGGAATCGCAAAATGTGTCTGAGACACATTAGTACATTTCCTTTTGCAACTCACAAATTGCGAATCACTAAAATTTGCAGATTGCGGGTCGCAAAAGCAAATGGAGGTACATGTGGCCCTAAAATGCTCTCATGTATAATGGCTCAGTGGATACAGATATCGTTTAGCCAATGTTAATGTGGATGAACTTCTCCCATTTCAGTTACGGACACTGCAAACATTTATATGGCATTTTATTGTAGGTTGTATGAGCCTAGATCCTTAATACAAAATTGTTACATTTCTGAACATCCTTGATCTTCTGTGTGTTAATTTGAAAAAGAAAACCTGATTATATACATATTTATATGTATACAAGCAGTGTTGCTGTGCATCATGGCTAAAAGACATTGGTAAAGCCAATAACTTTCACATAATTGAGACCTATTGGCTTTGCCAATGATTGTTTTTTCGGTATGCAGAATTAAAAACGTAGGAACTGTTTATGTACCATAATAATGTCATAATAATATGTAAAGCAATCCTCAAACTTACAATCCGTTTGCTGTAAAAACATAACTTTTGATTTCAGCACTTGATCGTTTGTGTTTTTTTCAGTGTCTTAATAATTAAGAACTAGAATCATATACTTACATTATTGTGGGAGACATAGGGGCCGATTCCGATCTCGGCCGGTAGGGCACCGAATCGGATTCGGCTTAACCGGATCCGATTCGGAGCCCTCTTTCCCGACCGATTCGTACGTGCGTCCGGCCGAGCGAGTACGATGCGAGCGCACGCAAAATCGCCGACCGACTCGTTCCCGGGTTAGAACCGCTCCGACTGACTCGCACGGACACAACTCGCACCGCGCAATGGAGACGTTCCCTGGCCGGGCAAGTACGATGCGCGCCTCGAGCAGTCCGACCGACTCGCGCCGTCCGGCTCGAAAAAGCAGTCGGAGCCGGACTTTGGGGGTCCGTGTCGGACCCCCCTGTACGCGTAGCCACGCGAGTCACACACAGGGGGGGCCCATGGGTCCCCCCTACCTGTGCATGTATGCAGCGAGTCGCATCGAGGCGTACCCGCTGTAGGGGGTGCCCTTCTTCGCCTCGCACCCATTGAGTCAATGGGAGCCCGCGTACGCGTTGTACGTCCGGCTCCCATTGACTTCAATGGGAGTCCAACCGACTCGAGTCCGATTGCATGCGTGCGCATCGTACTCGTTCGGTCGGACTGCCAGAGTCCGATTCGGTCGGACATCTCTCCGGGTCCGGCTCGGTCGGAGTGATTTCTGCCCTGAATCGGAATCGGCCCCTGAATTGGGGCTATTAGCATGCATGCATGTGCACTGCTCTATTTCCGCATTGCAGAGAGCGGTGCCTCTCCAGGGAAAACCGATCGGCTCGGAGATGCGAGGCTCTCCTGAAAGCTAGATTCGGGCCCAGCAGGTAAGTGGGGTCAATCTTATAATTTTCATTGCTGAGCTATGGATATGCTATTGGTCCGTTTTGAGGCTTTTTCTCTCACGTTGATGAATTGGATTAGGGTTGTGTTGTAGCCAGGCATTGGAACACAGGTTTTTTTTTAATGTGCGGTCTGATCTTGTTCCTTCGCACATTGTGTTTGGTAATGGAGGGGAAAAGATTAGAGATGAGAAAGCATTCTCACGCTCCTTCTTTAGAGGAGGATGGAGTGTTTTCTTTGGAGTGCAAGACAAGGGGATCAAGGTCTCTGTTGCTTGTTGGGGACAGGCTGATGGCAGAACAGGTCCAAGCCATGATTAATGAAGCAGTGGCAAAGGCTTTGGTCACCAAGGAAAAAAAGGGCAATAGGTCTGTAAAGCTTAAGGAGAAAATAGTGGACACGAACTCTTCCACTGAATCAGCTTCTGACAAGCCCTGTACTTCAAGAGGCAAGTGCATTTCTAGGGAGGAGTTCTCTGCTATTATTAACCTTCATATCCGAGACAATTTAGCCTTCAATCTGAGGAGGAGGAGGTTCCTGATGGATTATTTCCACAATATGCTAAGCAGCCAGCTGCTGCCCTGCCATTACGTTCCAAGATAAAATCATTGATTTTCAGAATTGGAAGGAGCCAGATCAAGCACAAATTCTGAGACTTCTCCAAAAATCACATGCCATAGAGGAAGGGGATATACTGGCTCCTCAGGCTAAGGTTGCCTCTATCTTGGACCCATTAATCTGGAGGTCTTCTCTGAATTCACAGGATGGTTCCCTTTCGGATCCTGTAGATCGTAAAATAGACAGTGGGGTTAAGAGATATTTTGGAGTGTCTAAATTGCCTTTAAGGGCAGCATCCTATATGGCATTGACTTCTCAGTCTTTGGTGAAGGACTTTAAGGTATTGGCAAAGGCAATGCAAGAGAGCAAAGATGTGTTGGACATTTTGGTCAAAATGGAGCAACAATCTAAATTTCTGAGAGATGTATCTTCTGATATTCAATCAGTCAAAATCTGTTTATTTCCGATTCAAGATCCATAAAACAAACATAAGATAAAACACAGAATTTGATTCAAAAGCTCCAAAGTAACTTGTTCACAATAACAGGCTATAAAACTGTTATGAAAGCAATAATTGGATCTGTGTTCTTTTGTGCAAAATAGCAATTACAACAGTGTGAGCTCGTTAACACCTACGTGGCCCAAGAGTTCGTCGCCATATGGAGCGGAGTTTTTTGCTTTCACTTTGTAAATTTCTATGGCTAGGTAAAGATTTTTAGATTTCATTTTCCTCACCATCTTGAGGATAGCCCCTGTCTCCTGTTGTAGTTTTAGCGCACTCTTATTTATCTGTACTCTCCAGCTAACGTTGTGGGTTAGGTTCACCCCTAGATAGACAAAGTCTTGGACCTGCTCAAGGTGGGGAATATTGGACTTAAATTCTTGCTTGTACTGTCCTATATGGGTTTAGCACCATAAATTTAGTTTTGCTTATATTAGGCTCTAGGCCGCTGTCTGCGCAAAACAGGAGGAATCGGTTTATGATGGCCTGAATACCTGCAGGGATTTTGGACATAAGGAGAGTATCAAGCAAATAATACAGTGGGGATTTTGGTGGAGCCTATTTTTGGGGCATCATTATTAGGAAATCAAGAAACTCAACCAAACCATTAATAAACACGTTGAAAACTGTTGGGGACAAAACACAGCCCTGGCGGACTCCCCTCTCAAACTTGAAGTGGTCGGTCTGTTCCCCATCCTTTCCGTACATTATGCATGCATGATTGTCCTCGTGGAATCTTATGAGGATATCTAGAATATTCTCCGGGACCCCCATGCTACCTAAGACCTCCCACAGTTTACTGTGGGGGCCCAGGTCAAATGCTGACTTTAAGTCTACAAATGCTACGTAGAGATGGCCTTTCTCTAGCACTATTGTTTCCCAGTATATTTAGCTGAATCGCAGTATTTGATCTAGTTTGCTGGTTTTTGGCCTAAAGCCAGCCTGGAAGTCCAAAAGAATACAGTTCCTAAGGGCCCAGTCTGTCAATTTCCCCAAGTGTTGCCAACAAAAAATCTTCTGAAGCCCATCTAAGAGTATTAAGATAGGGGACCTGGATACATATATATCAGCTGGTATACAGTCTGGGCCAGGGGCCTTCTTAGGAGCAATTGATTTAAGAGCCTTATGAGTCTGAGATAGAAATTTCAAGTGGTTCTGTTCACCTGGAATTGTTAATTTGGTCCTGGCCAGCTGGCCCCATACCTCCAGCTCCACCGCTTGAGTACAGCTTCTCAAAATGCTTGACCCACCTATGTGGTTTGGCATGGAAGGCCACTGGGAAGGTTTTAGAGCAGCTGCCTTGTGTGACAATACCCCAGAAGTTCCTAGCGTCTCTCAGTTTTAGCTTCTGATATTATTAAGGCTGCATCGGTTGTCTCAAGTGCGACTATTATGACAAAGAGAAATTTATGACTCAGAGAAAAGAAGTCTGACTTTGCTGAAAAGGGCTTGTTTCTTAAACTGCCGCTCGAAAGGAAAAAGCTCTTTGATGAAGGTCTAGGTGAGATGATCAAGAAATCCTTTAAGAATAAGAAACATACTTGGTCGTATAAAACTTCTTCTGGCAAAGGATTTTGGCCTTGGAACAGGGATTCTCATAAGTTCACCAGGAAAGATTCCAAATCGTATTCTGCCAGGAGACAAACATTCCAGCCAAAGAGAGCTAACAAGTTCCATGACATGGCAGGCAAGGCGGGCTCGTCTAATCAGCATTCTTGACTATGCCTCCCTTTCTGTGGCACTGCCAGTGGGAGGACGAATCCTGGATTTCTTCGAGGTTTGGAAAAAAAGTAATAACAGATTGTTGATTTCTGAATAGTATTCAAGAAGGATGCTCTATAGAGAGTGACTCGGAGCCTCCCGATTTATGGTGCATACCTACTCCCGTCCCCAGGGATCCAGTTGAAAACAAGCATTTGCAATGCAATAGGTCGCACATTACTGAACGTTTGAGCTATAGGCCGTGCATTATTATTTGCAATGCCAATAGCTCAGACTTTTAGTAATGCCTTGTTTTGCAAATGGAGACTTTTTGAAACGACATTGTGATTAACTCTATGTTTTTATTGTTGTCCCCAGTGGGTAGAGGATAAAAGGAAGGTGTGGCTAATTTAACACGAAAAGGGAGGTCAACATGTTTCAGAAATTAAACAACATATTAAAGATCTTCAAGAGGAAAGTTTGAAAGTGCCTGTTAGATATGATGAAAACTCCAACAACGAAGTTGACAATGCTAGTAACATGGGACATATTCCAGAGCCAAAATGTGGAAATACAATATTACATAGGACTGGTGTTGGGAAAAGAGATACTGTGAGACCATGGAAGCACAACATTTTATAAAATATTGGGTCAATGGAAACAAAATTTGGAATGAGCAAAACACAATGGGAGTTAAGACTGGGAAACCTAGAAGTAAGGTCAAGAAAGGCAGATCAAACAGAGTTTAGGTTGTTGAAAAATTACAATTGAATCCAAATAATGTAAAAATTATGCATTTCTGTTGAAGATTAAAGAATAAAAAGGTGTTTAAAAAAACTGCTTGAGATTTTCTTTATGTTCCTCCTTGTCCTGACTGTTTTTTTTAAAAGTGTAAAGGCTTTTTAGAAATGTAATATTTTCAAGGTCTGTACAAATGTATTGATAGAAACTTTTATTGACAGGCCTCCTTATGTTCTTTTCGATTCCCACAGCATCCTCTTTTGCCTTCTTTCAGTTTTACACTTGGTTGGTCCACTGTTAGTAATTTAAAGGCCAAGTCAGTCACGGAGTTCATAAATTAAAAGGCCAAGAGTTGTGCATGTCAGAAGAAAAATCATATGCGGCTGGCTAGGGTGCCTCATGAGACGTTTATTCAATACGTCAAGCTGCTAACCGTGCTCAGTTCTACTGCCACTGGCTGTCAGTCTAAGAGCAATGATGCACCATCAGTTCACAGTTACAATTAAGGAGACGAGACATTTCTGAAATCAGCGAACAAGCAGAAACTGACATCTCTACAAACATTGATGGGCACTGGAAGGACGGGTGATTCCCAGACCTTTAAACACTGACCGCTGCAAAACAAATTAATTTTGTCTAAATCTAAAATTTTTCCGAGTCTGTCCATGGTAAACATTGCAATTTTATTGCTTGTATTAAAGGCTCAGTATTTGAAGCCATCTATTTAACGTCAACCTAAAATGCTACATGCACACAAAATGCTACAATAGGCTAGGGGTATGTACATGCAAATAAGACTGCCATAAAGCTAGGACAGACTGGAGGGTCTTACAGGAACCGGCAAGCTACTGAAACAGTCCAGTCATTCCACAAAGACCAGAAGGCAAACCTGGGCAGTGCAAATGGATGATGGCTACTGAATAGTTTAATGTTGAGGATATTGGGCAGAAAAGGCTACAGCGCAAACCCATACCAGAAGTGCTTACTACAATGGGATGGCAAATATTAGACTGCTTGTGTGCAGGTTCAAACAATTTTGCAAATCTGGACCATGCAATGCAGACTATGACTGTACACGAGCAGCAGAGATTTAACGTTTTAGTAAATAAATTACTTGCTTTCAGCACGTCAACCTTGCCACATGGACACGAGGTTAATATCCCTCATCGTGGGGGGAGAACCCAGAACACATTTTTACAGGCACCTCCGACTTTAAGGCAAGCTCCATCAACCAATGAGCTTATCCTGTTCTAGCTACTGGCATTCATCCCATAGTTTTTTGTGTGGAGTAAATCATAGTAACGTACATCTTTAATGCAAGCTGCAAATAGAGAAGTAGTAATCGCTTCCCATTGAGCCCCATACTGTGAAGATCCTCCGTCACCACGGGGAGATTTTTGGCACCAATATACAAACATAAACCATACGGCTGGCTGAGTCTGCACGGCAAGCCATGTCTATGCCGCTGCGGCGCTCTGAAATAGAGCGGGGAGCAACGCAAACAAACAACAAAAAGTACAGCGGGCCGAGTCTGCACCACACCCCATGGCCAGCAGCTGTGGTACTGGCGCAGCTATAAGGAAGTGAAGTCTGCCCGGGAGTAGAGCGGGAAGTGCAGGTGGAGTAAATCAAAGTAATGTACCTCTTTAATGCGAGTCGCAAAATGAGAAGTAGTTTTCCATTGAGCCCCATATTGTGAAGATCCTCCGTCACCATGGGGAGATTTTTGCCACCAATATACAAACACAAAAAGTACGGCGGGTACAGCAGCTGGCAGGACTCTGAGGCAGCGGCTGCCCGGAAGTAGAGAGGGAAGCAGTGCATACAAAGTCAACAAAGAGTAGAGCGGGCCGAGTCTGCACGGCACGGCACGCCACGCCCAGCAGCTGCCCGGGAATGGTGCGGCAACTAAGCCAGCACCTATAGAAATTAGTTCTAGGCACTCATACAATAACATAAGCCCGTCCCGTGCTCACTGCTACTGTGCTGATTAAAATGAAAACGCGTTTTTCCTCATGTGTTTTGCGATGAGTGGTGGCAGAAAGTAAAAAGAGTTCTCCCGCACAGCAATTGAAGACGGAATGTGTAAGGAAACTGTGATTGGCCGGTGCGCCAGAGCCTTGAACGGACTTGACGTATGGCCAAAGTGAACGAGTTAGGAGGCACCAAAGAAAAGCGACATTGGTGTGAGCCAATGGTAAGTAGGAGAGGGGGAAAACGTGGTGATATTGATGACAAAAGGTCTTGCAGACAGCATATGCGCGCTGATGCGCGACCTAAAAAAGCTTTGTGGGATAGGGTTATGGCTCTTATTGCCAAGAATGCTAATGTTCTGGTTCCTCAGGAGAGATGTCAATCCTTTTTCTCGTACAGAAAGTCTTGGGGGATTTTTAGCTAGTGTTGGATTTAATGGATGGGTAAAAACCACTGATTTTTAGATGGTCACATTGCAACAAATCACCCCTCTGGTCTCGGAAAAGGATTTCATGCCAACCATAGATTTACTGGATGCTTATTTGCATGAGCCTATCCACCAAGATCAACAATACCTATGTTTCATTGTGGAAAACTTGCTTTTCCAATTCAGAGTTCTTCCATTTGGGTGAAATCAGCTGCTTGAGTGTTTTTACGAAGGTGCTGGCCCCATTGATTGCGTTACCCCACCAACAGGGAATTGCTGTTCAGCCTTATGTGGACGACTGCCTAGTGTTCTCTTTCGCTACATCAAACGACTATTCAGGTGAAAGAGGTGTTGCATATGTTGACAGTTCATGATTTTCTGATCAATGACAAGAAATTCCAGTTGGTCCCATAGCAAGAGCGAGTTTTCATAGGTGCCAGATTCTGCGTGGATCCGGGCATAGTGACCTTACCGGAGAAGAAAGTGGTAACTATTCAGTCTCATATTGTGGATCTAATGGCAAGAAATGGTGCCAGGGTATCAGCTTGAATGAGAGTCCAGGGGAACTTGGCAGCAACGCTATTTCTTGTTCACTGGGCAAAGTACCATTTGAACAAACCGATATGATTCACACTGTCTCATTGGGCGTCAGTCTCCTATAACCTGCCTCTTGTGATCCCAAAGAATGATACCAGAGTTGGTTTGGCTGAATCCTGCAACCCTGTTGAACGGAGTTATCGTGTGTCCTCCGGCTAGGCTAGTGATAGTCATACTGGGTGGTGGTCGGCATCAAAGACATCTGCAGTGAAGGAGGAAGGAGCAGGTATGTAGGCAGAGGATCACCCTCATAGCTATCAGGGAAGAGGTGGCAATTCAGTTATATAGACTGAAAAAGGAAAATATTTTTGCGTTATTGGAGAAGAGTGGCTCAGGTATACAACCAGCAACAGGACGTTCTAATGCCATACCATCACATGTTAAAATGATGGCAGTGCTCCATATGTTGTCTTCCGGATCCTTTCAGAAAACATCTGCTATGTTGGCTGTCATGGATGCAAGCATCAAAATTACTCCAGAATACCTACACTTTCCAAAAACCAGTCAAGAACAACTAAATACAAAGCAAAGGTTCTATGAAATTGCTGGTTTCCCTCATGTGTTGGGAGCAATTGATTGCATGGATTTGCAATTGGTGCCTCCTGCAGCAACTGCACTTATATACAGAAATAGGAAGCATTACTATTCAATCAATTGGCGGACAATTGTGGACTATAAAGGCATCTTCCCCAGTGTGGTACTAAAGCACTCTGGAAGCACACATGATGCCTACATATTTTGACACCATAATTGTGCTCTTCAAGAATGGTATATATGGAAATGGAGTTTTGATTGGTAAATCTAATGTCAAATTTTTACAATTGTAAATGGATGTGAAAAATAATTGTAAGTTTGTATTTTGATGAATAATAGTGAATTACATTTCCCTACAATGGGTGGTTCTATGTAAATATGAAAAATATGAACATACCATTCTGTACATAGTGTATGTAAAGAAAACAAAATTGAATGGGGTAAAAATGACGCAGTGGAATGCATCAACCACGTGTGTTGGTCATGTGTGTGATTGTGACAGAGGTGATCTTGGCAGAAACTACTTCAAAACATGCATACAACTTAGACACATATCATGGCTGTACAGTTGTGGGTGATATTCACTAACACTCGCACCTTAGTACCACTATACAATAATCAGTGTGTAATGTTGAACCATGTTATAAGGGAATGAACTGAAGTCTGCATACAAACAATAAAAAATGAAAGGGATAAATGTCTGTACATGACTACATCTAAACCATCCATGTAATGCAAATAGAAAATGGGCCCTATATTTGTATCCTCGTGTTCTGTATATTGTATGTGTGACGTAACTATATCCAAATACATGGTAGTGCACCTATATGAATACAGTTAACCTAAGCAATATGCTGTATGGGTAATATGGTCCATGGGTAAATCTTGCAAATAATATGTGTTCAGACATTTAAATGTCCATTAATACCTAAGTATGTTATGGAGTAACTGGAATTGCAGCATGTTACCAAATACCACGTAGGTATCAGTCACTGTAGCATAAACTCATCTAGTAGTAAATTCCATGTGTGTCTATCGAAACATAATACCAATAACCAAAACATTCTCTAAGACTGGATGAATATGTAGTGAATTTGTACAGATGATCATCATAGTCTTGGAGCATTGGGGCATTGATGTATGGTTGTCAAAAAGTATTGACAATTATTTTAAAAAGGCCAAACTAAATGTTTTCATGCTTGCAACAGTAATTGTACCACAGCAAACACCATGTACAAGTAAAAATAAGTTTTTTCTAAAATCATCATACATGCAGCATGCATATGTATGTTTTCAACTATTCCTAATATGTATTTCTAACTTTATGATCAGGATATGGTGTCCAAGCATGGATGATGACTCCATTCAGCAATCCGCAGACCGAGCCGCAAAAAAAAGTACAATACTTCATTGCTCAAAACAAGAAATGTAGTTAAACCGTTATTTGGTGGTGGAAGTCAAGATTCAGATGCTTGAGTCTGGGGAAAAGAAGGCTGTACACACCACCCATGGTGTGAAAAATCATGATATGTGCTTTGCTGCACAATATATGTGTAGGATCAAATATAGAATGGGACTCTCCTTGTCTAGAAACAACAGAGGAATAAGATGATATGGCCAATGAAGACGTAATACAGTCTGTGGAAGGGAGCACACATCAAAGATATTTGCTTGAAAACATTTTCAATGGTAGAAGTGTAACTATATAATACAATTAATGCAGATAAACATGTGTAATAACAATAAATCATGCATGGTTGAAAAATAGACTCTAACATTTATTAAATTAGTGAACCATTGAATTTGTTAAAGGTGGTTAACAATTTATTTGAGTCAACAATATACGAATGGAATGGGCAATCGTATCCCAAGATCTATAGTCTCAGCAAATAATTAACATTACAAATCTGAGGCTCTGGCTAAGCATATGTGTCTGATGTGTGGAAGTATAAGGCTGCTGAGTAGAGTCATCTAAGATGCCTCAATATAGATTAATATACTCCTGATCTTAATTAAAAATGACATCTGAGTTGTTCTGCAGATGTTGTCTCACATTGTAACGATGGAAGGTGGCACAGTGTGAGTTTGGCACAGACTTCATGTTTTATGTTGATAACACAAGAAAAGGTGATGTGAGTTTGTGTAATTTATAATCGCTGTTAACATTTCATTACAGACCTCCTGTTGCCCACAGTGTGTTTATGTTAAGCATTATGAATAATATTGTTAAGAAAACATAAATTTGATGCTATGCTGACATAGCCATGCAATTAGAGGGGCAGATTTAGTATTAATTTGCATTGGTTTTGTTACTTTAGTGTTGCATCCCCAACATTAAATAAATGCTCCTATGTACTAAGCCATGCAAATCACTTTGTGGAGCTTCATGTCATTAAGTGAATACAAATCAATATGGGGCACTGCATAATGCTGCCTTGTGTTACCTTGCACTGTGAAGGCGTTCCATTGTTTGAGTACCATTCACAGATTGACATCCCACAAACTTCAAATAAGTTGATGTTTGAAATTCAGGACTGCTGTGGGTCAGGATCTAAAATGTTATTTCAAAGAAGAGCAAAACACTCTGCTACCCCACTCAGTATATTATTATTCCAGATCTTGAAGTCTGCACATACCAAATCATCATACTCCAATAGGCCCACAGTTTAGGTTAGCTGTACATTATGTGCAGGCAAACAACCACATTCCCTAACATATTTGTCTAATGGTATGTGTAACATACTTATTGAATCTGTACACACTACGGAGCTCACAATTGATGTAGACTCTACTCTGCAAAGGTAGTTGTTTTTACCAGGCACATAGACTCTGGGGGAACAAGGACCCTGCAGGGTACTGTCACCATCATGATGAGGAGTATCAGAATAATCTTTATTCTGTTTAAAAAAAACATAAAAGAAATCATGACAGAGAATCATCATAAAAACATATCATGACACAATCTCATAAAAACAGACTCAAGTATAAAATAAAAAAGTGCAATGTGCAAATATTAAAAAATGCCGGCTGAAAGCTCACATGTACCAGAAGCTTCCAGATACCATTTTGTCTTTATCATTGGGATTATTAAAGGTTCCTTATACCAATATGAGCAGATAGAGTACTACAAAGTATCAAGACATCAAGATACATTATCATAAAATACTATTTTCCTACAAGATTCCTTAGTCTCACAGCTGCGTGGATACATTTGTAAATCATCAGACAGACAAAATCAGTTTATAAAAGCTGAAGATGAAACTGGGCAGGCCTACACCTCCTGATATTCATGCTACTCAACAGCAGGATTAGGAATTTCTTCCTGGGCTCCGTGTAACAATTACAAAAGAAGAAAAAGTGCAGCATAGACTACATTGAGCATGAGTCACAGGGGCATGGTACAAGGGCAGAGTCAGAATAAACACTACTAGGAAATGAGACTATAAAGTGGGCTATATTAAACCTGAACCTCACCAAGTAAATCTAAATTGTTAACATATAAACAAAACAAACATGGCACCAACACACACCCCTGCTTCACACCATGCTTCATCTTGATGAGAACAGTACATTCTCCATTCGCACCATGTCTTACACAACCAGTTACATCTTCATGTAACTGTGCCAGGAAGAAAACCACTGCCTCATCTACACCCATGGCTAGCATTTTATGCCATAACTTCTCCCTGTTCACCCTGTCCACCCTGTCCAAGGCTGAGGTGAGGTCCATAAAGGCTAGGCAGAGACAGCCCTTCTTCGTGACTGTGTATTTACTGATTACAAGATGAAATTTAAGACATTGATCAGTAGTGTGAAGTTCTTTTCTGAATCCATTTTGGACTTCAGAAAAACAGCCCTTCGCCGCCGCCCAAGTTTCCAATCGGTTCAACAAGATCCTCACCATCACTTTACTTGTTGAGTCAATAAATGAGATCAGGCGGTAACAACATGGGTCTGCTCTGTCACCCTTCTTAAATATGGGGACTATGGTAGAGTTTGACCATGATTTTGGAGGCCCTGCCACAACAGCACACCCCAAGACACACTAGTGAGTAATGGTGCCCAGAGATCAAGATTATCCATAAAAAGATCGACCGGTAGGCCGTCTGGTGCAGATGCCTTATTTCTGGTGCTCTGTTCTAATGCACATCTGACCTCTTCCAGGGTAGAACGTAATTACTCCAAGCTCCCCCCCCACCCCAAGATGTTCGGTTAAAGTGTTATCACAAGTGCAATCTGCTGCATCATCACTACCGTACACCTTGGAGAAATGCTCAACCCACTTTGCTGGTGGAATGGTGCCATCAATAGGAGTATTATGAGTGTCACCAAAGTAAGAGGCATTAACCATTTTCCAAAAAAGGCAGGAGTTATTCCTTGTGCTAGCCTCATGCAACTTTTCCCAGGCATCTAGCCCAATAGCAGCCTTCTTCTGTGCAATTGCCTACAGAATCTTACCACCCCCCATCCCTTGGCACTTGCTTTAAGGTAAAAATAGGATCTCTGTGAGCTTTAGAACACTTTGCGTCAAACTACCTCTGTGGCTTGGGCTTCCTCACCTTACAATCAGCAATCAGGATATCAGAAACCAAGAGGCAGATTCCAGAAAAAGCATGCAACACCTGCTTGGGGTCCAATTCACTGTTTAGGCAGGTCATGACCTGATCCTTACTCCACCCTACTAATTCTTCCAAAATGACTTCTGCATCCACCGTGCGCAGAATACCCTTGTTCCTATTACAGGCTATTGGCACATTTGGAACACCACACTGCTTCTCTTTACCAATATCAAGGGAGCTGGCAAGGGGCAATGGTCACTCAAACATTTAGATACTATTGAAAAATCAATGGCCCTATATTGTGGGGAAAACACAAAGTCAATAAGACTGCCCCTGCCTCTTCGAATATAAATGACAGGGACAGTTGCAGGAGGAACTAAAAGGTCAATGGCGATAAAAAGGAAATACTTGTTCATAATAGAATTAAAAATATCCTCACATGGGGTGTGTTCAAAATGAGAATGACCCTCAATATCACATCCTATCTCACCACATGCAGAATTTGTGGAAATTGGGCACAGTCTACAATTGAAGTCATCCCACAGATCACAAAAAAATCCATGTTAAGCTCGCTTAGAATCTTCTTGAGAGACTGCTCAAGTGAAGCTGCAATACCTATATTATTAGAAATAAAATTATGATGATAGAAGTTAACAATGACACACATTTCCCTGGGTTTAACCAAAAAAGTAATGATTTTAACATGGGGAGAATCAAGATGTGTTTAATAGATCCCCCATGTCCATGGATGTTGAAATACAAGTTAAACGGCCACCTTTATGATGCCCCCTTCAGATTGTTGATGGGGTGTGAATAGAGAAAAATCAATTTATGTGCACTGCTTCACAGGTAACCAAAATATAGGGAGCCACTCAATTTGCTGCGAAATAACCCCCACAAGGTGAAGAAAACACACTTGTTTTCTTATATAACCCTCACCCACCAGGGTTGCCCCTTGGTGGCATACTTCATCATCGGGTCCATCCCTTTCCGCTGCGGAATGAGGCGTGCTGCGACCTACGAATTACTTGGGAGCACTTACAGATGTATTAATATGGTGCCCAACATGATAATAGGAGTGGGTTGGAAAGAAAGCCATAAAGATACCTGACTAGTAGGTAAACTATTATTTATGCTGGCCTCTAGTCGGTATGATTAAAAATGAGGAGAGGGAAGGGTGGATAACTGTGTACCTGCCTTCCTAAGCATTGACATGTTTCAAGCCATCTCCTTGGCTTTTCATCAAGACCAAGGATTGACCTACTTGATACCACCCCTGTAGTGCTGTCGTCGCTAATTGTGCTAAAAAACTCTGCATGCTACATATAAGAAGGTGATTATGCCTACTTGGTATTCACTGTTTTGTAATATTATTTAGGCAAATGTTTTGCTTCATGGATTGCAGGTGGTCAAGGTGAGCTTATAATCACACTTACATCAAAGCATCCCCTCAACCATTCACCGAAAGGACAGATATGTGCACAGTATTTGAGCGCGATTAGTGCCAACAGCACTACAGGAGTGGTATCAAACAGGTAAATCCTTGGTCCTGATGAACAGCCATGGGGATGGCTTGAAACATGTCGACCCTTAGGAAGGCAGGTACATAGTTATCCACCATTCCCTCTCCCCGTTTTTAGCCTAGGTCTCTTGTAGGCACACAATTTTGAATTTCTTAATGCTGTCAATCCATTCATCATCCCCCACCTTGCTGGAGAGGCCAGCCACTTTCCAAAACATTCATTTAAATTTGCGTCTAGTTCCCATCGGTTGGGGGGCGGCATCTGAAGAGGGGCCCAAGCGAGAGGCTATGACTCAATATGTGTTGTCGGTGACAGTCTGCATCTATTTGATCACACAAAACACTGGGCTTCACGTCTCAGTCAACAAAGGCTCAGTCATCTCTACCATAGCACGACAAAGGCTAAAAGGAATTGTGACCGGAAACTTCTCCTCGGCTGGGATTCCCCTCTCAATGTTACAATTAGAGGTTATGCTGCCCGATGAGCCAGTTTGCAGCGTGCGAGATGGTGATGGCCCGATATTCAGAAGTCAGTCAACTTGTTCAAGGGGTGCAAACTGATTATATGTTGTATCATAAAAGGGCTCTAAGCAGGTATATCATGGAAGGAAAATCTGGATGAGCTTAACCCAATTCGTTTATTGAAGTAGTCCAACTGTACCGTCATGATGTGCCCATGAGAGGGATGAATTATAGTCCGCCTTTCCAACAGGGTTCCAAAAACTTACCTATTACTAAAATTGGTAACTATACAATTGTCAGGTTCATCTTTTAAGCTGGGTCCAATCCAATGAACCGTTTGCACAGTGATTGTTACTGGATAGGGTCTCACAGCTATATAACTCTGACGATTTTGGCACCCAGTGCACAACTTTGTTTTTTAGCTGGTGATGATCCTCATCCTGGTCATAGTCTAAGGCTAGAAAGTTCTTTAGGACTATCACCAGTGGCATGGTCTCTGGCGGTAGCTGAAGGACCCTATTGATTGGCCTGCAATCTGGTTTGGGTGTTCTGCTCTGCCAGTGCTACACTGGGCTTGCTCTGCTGCATGATGACTATCTTCTGTCCGAAAGGTGCTTGCTGTCAAAACATCCCTTTGGGACCTGTTTGTGTAGGATACACATTAATTCCCTGGCACCCCCGGTATTCACCTTCTGATGCAGCATTTGTCCCTGCAGAAGACATTATGGCATGAGAATCAATCAATCAATCACAGAATTTGTAAAGCGCACTACTTACCCGCGAGGGTCTCAAGGCGCTAGGGAAAAAAAGGGGGGGGGTGCTGCTACTGGTCGAACAACCAGGTCTTGAGTAGCCTCCTGAAGGTCAGCAGGTCTTGGGTCTGTCGTAGGCTTAGTGGAAGGGTGTTCCAGGTCTTGGCGGCGAGGTGGGAGAAGGATCTGCCGCCGGTGGTGGTTCTTCGAATGCGAGGGACGGTGGCGAGGGAGAGGTCGGCGGAGCGGAGTTGGCGGTTGGGGACGTAGAAGAGGAGTCGTCTGTTGAGGTAGGCTGGGCCAGTCTTGTGGAGTGCCTTGTGTGCGTGGATGAGGAGTTTGAAGGAGATTCTCCTGTCGACGGGGAGCCAGTGCAGGTTCCCCAGGTGGGGGGTGATGTGGCTGTGGCGTGGTACATCGAGGATCAGGCGTGCGGAGGCGTTTTGTATGCGTTGCAGTCGCTTGATGAGCTTGGCCGGGGCTCCCGTGTAGAGGGCGTTCCCATAGTCAAGTCTGCTACTGACGAGGGCCTGGGTGACTGTTCTTCTTGTGTCTGTCGGGATCCACCTGTAGATCTTGCGAAGCATGCGGAGGGTGTTGAAGCAGGAGGATGAGACTGCGTTGACTTGCTTGGCCATGGAGAGCGTTGAGTCGAGGATGACTCCCAGGTTGCGTGCGTGGTCGGTGGGTGTCGGGGCTGCTCCCAGCGTCGTTGGCCACCAGGAGTCGTCCCAGGCTGAGGGGTTGGAGCCGAGGATGAGGACCTCTGTCTTCTCCGTGTTCAGTTTTTCGACACAAGGTTTTCGGGCTTGTAGAAAGACAATAGGGCCTACGCCCTTGTCATTATCCCTACTATTCCCTTGATCAGTCAGAGTTTTCAACAAAGAATCAATCCTGAGAGCAGCAAACATTGGGTCAAAAATTTTAGTTAGGACAACCTCAAGAGCAGTAATAAGTGAGGTGCATATTGGTTCCTTCAGATCCTTCCCCTGATTTCCCAAAAAGTCCACGGTAGCATCAGTCGCAGCTTCTGCTTTCCTAGAACTCACAGGTTTTTTAGGGCTGGTGGCAGTTTTCTGGTCATTATCAATATTTTTCGCTTTTTTGGATGGGGGAGGGCTCATGTGCCCATTGCTGTCAGTTTCAAACTCAGCAGTCAAACCATTACTGGTATTTGGACAAAATATCGAGTTAAAAGTATTGAGTTGCAGAAATATGGAATTTTGAATATCATGACCCAGAAATATCATGTGCGAAAATATCATTGAAAAAATATTGGTTTTTAAAATTTATTTTTTCAAGGTAAGAAATATTGTTTTTTGATTTCTTTGGGCCCGATTCACAAAAGTAATCTGAGACAAAATCCTAACTTTACAACTTTCGGTACTCACAAAAGGCATTTAGTAGTAGTAAAGTTAGGATTCCTAACTTTACAACTACTAAACTGAGACAAAATCCTAACTTTACGACTTTCGGTATTTAATTGTAAAATAGTAATTTATAGTGTCGTAGCTGGGTCTGAGGTTTGTAGGGGTGGGAAGTTAATTAAGTATAATTAATTTATAATTTTTTAAAAATAATAAATATTTATTTGGTTATTAAGTATGTAAATTGTGTAAATATTTTTTTAAGTTATTTTTTAGGTGAAGGGTTGTTGGGTTTGTAGTGGTATAGGGTGGGAAGTTAATTAAATAATAATTGATTAATAATTGATAAATTATTAATTATTTAGGGGCCCATTACGATGGCGGGCGGAAGCACAACCGCCGTGCTGGCGGATGCAGAAACCACCAGTTACCGCCGGCACGCAGCAGTCCACACGCCCGCCCAATTACGATGCGAAAAGCAGGCCAAACACCGCCGGCAAGCCAGCAACACCGTCCGCCATCAAAGTGCGCCCGCACACGTAGCGGCGCAGCACAACTGACACACACCGTCCGACGAAACACGTCCCGCCCGGCGCATAAATTACGATGCCGCAAACAAACGGCTCCCACGGCCAAGAGATACCGTACGACAAACCGAAGCGGTAACACGGACGCCGAGCACGGACAACGAAGAAGCGGCACCCGGGCATGAATCCAGCACTGCAGGCCCTTCCCATGCTTCTGCTGATGCACCACCAAGGACGCAACGTACCGCGGAGACGCAGGTAGGCACACACACAACAAGTGCACGCAAACAGCGCACACAGTGCAAGGGCGGAAAAAGCGGACAACCCCCACCAGCGCGTGTACACTACACATCCACCATCGCATCCACATATGACACACAGGCCAAATCGTAACATCGCAGAACACATGTGTACACACCACCTGGGACTAGGAACCAACCACCCCGTCACGGCCCCAAAGCGCCGATGGCCGCCGCCACACATGCGCACAACGCAGAGGCCAACCGCAGCGCCATGCATGCGTCGCACACAGACACAGGGACACAACCAAGCAGCACACACATCAGCCCCACCCCGAACGCACATGACACGTGACAGGCCGGCCACAGACATGTCCCCAACGCCCAATTCACGGACAACACCCAACGCCACACAAACGACGCACACATGTCAGTGAAGACACGCAACTGCAGGACACACCCCAGTGTAACAAACATGGCGAAGCACACAGCGGCGGCAACACCAACTAGGAGAAGCAGGGCCCCTTCGGGAAGTGGAACGCCAGTACCACACTGAAAAACCCATACCACCCTGCACATATGAACAAGACACATGAAACGGAACACCAAAGAGCCCGGGGACCGACAACAGGTGGCCCAAGAATAACATCCACACACAAGGCCCAACGCAGAGCGGAAAGGCAGCCTGCCGCCCACACAAGGGAGAGCAGACAGCACTGAATGACCTTCCATTCCAACACCGAAACCACAGCCCTACGACAGAAGCCGGTGAATACAGCCATTGTCCAAGAATAGACCAACACAGGCATGCCGAGGAGACCGACCACAGGGCAGATAGCGCATATCACAGAAGCACACAACGGACGGGGAAGAAAGAAGAAAACACTCCCCATGTCGGCCACATGCAAGTTAATTGGAAGGAGTCACACAGCACTGACCTTGAACTGTCTGAGAAGCATGTGGGAAGAGGGCCCGTGTCCTCCAAACAAGCCAACAGAACACAAGTCCTGTCTCCCCACGACTACACAGAGCTCACAGCAACCCCGGAGCGTGCACATTGCAGACTGCACACACAGCCGGAGCACGCCACCTCTACGAACCGCTGCGAAATGGCAACCGCAACACACCTACCCAACTACGCCGAACAGCTCAAGCTGTACCAAACCAACACGATACATACATTGGGATGCGATCTCCTGTCCCTGCTGAACGTAAGTTACCGACTGACTTACCGCATCACATTGTTCAGCTGCGTCATGCCCGTCTTCTACTGTCGGAGGTGTCCCTACCAGCATCCCGTCGAGATATGCCTCTCCAACCCGGCATGTCTGAAGGCGGACCTGCTACCACTACTCCTCCCTCTGGACGCACACGACAGGGCCTGCTCTGCCTATGGGGGCATGGCGTATGTGGCCAACATCGCACGCGCACTGAAATGGAACCACTGTGCCTCCACACGACGGATCATCGAGAACAGCTACATCGAATGTCACCCAGCATGCCCCATCATGGTCCTCCAAGGGACAACCTACGAACAACACCTTGACAGCCACCATCCGCTTCATTGGCTGGCAAACATGTACACCACCAATGACATGGAAGCCCTGCTGGACGGCATCGCATACCTGACAACCTGTAAATACGTCGGACCACAACGCAGGTTCCCCGAGTGACCTATGAAGTCCAACCCCGCACCCATGCTCAGCTTCCGCACGGACTGGCCAGTCACCACCACAACAGCCATACCAAACGACCGGCAACTGTAACCACACCATCAACGACATCGCCATGACATCGGATATGACCGGGACATGCACACTGTTCCCCATCACATCCAGGAACACCGCATGCATCGTGGGAGGCAGTGGCATGGGCTCTGTGCATCGCACCCACATGGACGGAACTGCACGAACAACCAGGACACGACATGGATCCAGCGCCCATGGACACACACACCGCTCAGTGGACATGAATAGGTCGCCTGGAGTCTGTGGGTGCTGCACCCCTCCCACCCCCGCCCCGGGAATCCCATACCAGGACCTTTGCATGGACGACAAGTGCATACAACAACAACACGACCCCAGTGACTGTGACATGTCCAGTAACCACCACAGTGCAACAACAAGTGGCACGCCGCTGCATGCACGCAAGCACATGCCCTGATGTCATCTCACATGCACGCGTGCATGAGGAACAACCGCAGCAAACCTGTCACATGGAACTGAGATGGACTGTGCCCATGATGCCGAGCGGTCTGGTAGGCTACATGTATACCGTCTGTCAAAGTCCGCAGCTATACGTAAATGTACATTAGCACAGCCTTGGCCAAGCAGATGTAACCCCACACCCTATCCCATTTGTTATCATGCTCAGTATATCCTCAACATGTATTCCGCTGCCAGTAGTGTCCACTATACTGCATCACAGAGGACAGAAGACTCAATATAATGTTTGAAACCAGAACTGTCTCCGCTGACTCATTTCACAAGTACGAATGAGAGAGGATGAGAGTATGTGAAGTACACGGCAGTCGTGACATGACCATGTAGTCCACTGGTATTGGATGTCAACGCAAATGAGTAGCACTACTGTGGAAGACACACATGTGTCGTGTGAAGTCGTATGGACGCAGTGCTCAGGTGGGTGGGTGCGACGGGTAGATGCGCACATGCCAAGTTGGAGCACGCCGTGTTGGGAGGGGTCATGTACAGTACACCACCGCTTCCCTGGGCATTGTGAGAGGACACCTGTCGGGGGAGTGAACACGTGTGTGCACAGCAGCCGGGCACACGTACAAAGCGGTACCAGGCGCACCTCAGCCCACCCTCTGTGGACAAGCTGGATCCTGTTGTGCGCCCGCCATGCCCCTTGACAAGGCACACACAGCCCCAGTCGACCAGGTGTAACCCCAACATAGTCAATCCGCACAGGCGATACAGGGCACGGGATGGCAGTGGAGCATGGTGTGTGAGAGGTCTCCTCGCGCTCCTCCTGGTCATATCACGCAGGCAATAGAACCTCAACGTCTAGCATGGCACAAGTCAAATGGAAGTGTAGGGGGACGCACCACAGCACGAGCAGCACTGACGTCACGGGAGGTGGCTCGCACCATCCCATCCATTGCCCATCATACCAACCACGCCACATGCCATTGCGACTAAGTGCAAGCGCGTGCGCCACCACCCCCGAGCCCTCCCCAGAGAGGCCAAAGAGTGAATGTGTGGGCCAACAGCCACAGACGGACGCGGCCTGGCCGCAAGGGCAGCCACAGCCACTGGGTGTCGCAGGTGGCGGATCCGGAAGGCGAAGACTGTGATGCATAGTCCATGCAGGCCGGGTCTCCATTTGGGGCACCACGCAGGTGGACGGCGTCCCGCCACACATCATACCCTGAGACAGCCCACTCGTGCAACTGGACCCACACATACACTCCTTGCCCTCTCTGGTGCGAGCTTGGGGCTGCCTGTGCAAGCGCTAGCCTCGCAGGTGAGCATGCATATTGGGGGGGCGAAGATGACTGTATCACTGTCAGTTAGTACAAGGGATGACCCAGATGTGGAAAGGAAGAGACGTGTCCCGTGTGTACTGCAACTAGTCGCCAATCCAACTACCCCCCATGTCCGGAATGTAAGCCCGCACCTAGGCCCGCCCATCCGCCACATCGAACATACCACCATCACGACAACCTTCCCATTCGAAACACTGACTGGGGGTGGCGACCAGTGAACAATCATGTGTAGCCTACCCACGCGTACATGTGGGCCCTCCATGATCCATGTCACCTGCGGCAAAGACATGACATGCGCAATGAGGGAAGTGAGGAGAGCGGCCCGCCCCACGCGCAGAAGGTGCATCAGCTCCACAGACCCAGCAGCGAGTCCAGCAGGGGTCACATGTGCAGGGGCAGCTGTGCCTGGTGTGAAGGCACATGCATATAGACAGCACATCGACCAATGTGTAGTCTGCCCACATCCACAGTCCATCATCATGCGGACATAGGAATTGAACACAGGGCAACACATCTTAGTTGGTGCACCCACCGTGACCAACAATGCGCAATCATCGACGTACCCGCCCTGTGCATGGCCCCCCACCCAACGGAGGCACATCCAGTGCCACCATCCCACACACACAAGCCTTCCACGGAACATGCTGTGTCCAATGGTCAGTACAGAGTCAGCGCCCATCTGGTGGATCCTGAACAGGAGACACATGCACACACATGCCAGCTCCCACTATGTACGTCTGCCACCTGGCACGTGCAATGTAACCTCTCACCTGTGACGTGTGACTGCAAGCACACAGCCGTCTTGGCATGGGGCTGTCAATGTGGACACCAGTCAATGTTTCGGGCGCTGTGATCCGTACAGTGCTGTACATAGGGTGCAGTGCTGACACCTACTACTGTCTCATATCCCCTCGTGCCACAGGTCCCACTTGTATTGGCCGCTCAGCCCGTGCCCACATCGTCGTCGTCGTGTGCCATACTCATCCAGCCTCGGAAGCAGTTCCATGCTCAGCAGACACTCATGTTGCCGTGGCGTTGCCGCTTGACGAATATGCAGTCAGTCCCCATCAGCACGCCCCGCAAGTCATTGGGGCCTAGATCCCCATGTGCATGCACATGGCAGTGGTATGTCTCACTTGCCATTGCCATTGTTGGGAGACCTGTGTAAGTGTATTGTGGCCGTGCCGTCCCAGCTTGACAGCTGGGCTGTGGCTCATGTGCTTGCTCAGTCATGTCAGTGATGTGTATGCGAAATTGCTATGTGCCGTGTTGCTTTGACATGTGTCCTCTGCCATTTAACCCAGGCGGAGACCGAACATTGACCGCCCATACCAATTGCTGGCGGACATGGACGATACAGAGGTAATCAGGAAGTTTCGGCTGGACAGGCCAACTCTGCATCGACTGTGTGCCATGTTAGAGCCCCATCTCCGTCCCCGCAGGGTGTATCCGACTGCTGTCACCCCCACGGCTAAGGTGATGGCCGCCATGCATTTCTTCGCCACTGGGTCATTCCAGCACACAGTGGGCAGTGGAGGAGGGATGTCCCAGCCCATGTTCAGCAAGGTGCTGAGGGATGTACTGGCAGCCATGATGCTGTACCGGAACAGGTACATCAGATTCCCCAGGGCTCGTGAATTGGCGGCAGTGAAGGGTGCATTCTATGCCCTTGGCAGAATCCCACACGTCGTGGGAGCCATTGACTGCACTCATGTTGGCCTTGTTCCACCACAGGCCACTGAGCACCTGTACCGCAACAGGAAGCACACGCACTCCCTGAATGTGCAAGTGGTGTGCCTTGCGGACATGGTGATCACCCACGTGTGTGCCAAGTTTCCAGGCTCGGCCCATGACGCACACATAATGCGCAACAGCATCTTGCCACGACTGATGGCCAATCTGCAACAGGATCGTGCCTGTATTGTCGGTGAGTATGTGGAGTGGTGTAGCGTGCTGGTTGTGCGATGCTGTCCCCTGTCCAGTTGGAATAGCAACGGTTCTCTGTGTCCCTCACACCCAGGTGACTCTGCGTATCCGAATGGGGCATGGCTGCTCAGTCCATTGAGGAATCCTCGCACCCCAGCAGACGATCGATACAATGAGGCACATGGGAGGACCAGACGTGTGGTCGAGCGTACCTTTGGCCTCCTCAAGTCCAGGTTCAGGTGCCTGGACCGCACCGGGGGTGCACTGGCGTACTCCCCACAGAAGGTGTGCCAGATAGTGGTGGCGTGCTGCATGCTGCACAATCTGGCCATTCGGAAGCAGATCCCCCTCATTGTGGATGACGGAGATCAACCAGGGCCCCAGCCCGCAGACCAGGACAGCTCGAGTGAGGTGGACAGCGGAGAGGAGGAAGCTGGGAATGTGCGCCAGCAGCTCATCGCCCGCTACTTCACTTGACGGTGAGTGTCCATGTACGACGGATGATGTGTCTGTATCTGTGCAGGTGTGTGTGTGCTGTGTCAGGGTGGCCGTATGTTCACTGCGTGCAGTGTGTCAACGCTCCATGGCCAGGGTAGTATGCCACTGTTGGTGACTGTGGCATTGTGCCCTATTGCTCTGTGCGATGTGTGTACATTGCTTGTAGTTGTTGACATGTACTGTGTGATGGGTGTGTGACACACTCATTGAATGTGCTCCTGTTCTGTCTCCCACCCCTAGGTCCCTATAGGCCCTCCGGATTCCATTGCCATGCCACGCATCAGGTGCCTTTCCGCCCAAGGTGGCCGTTGTATTCCGTACAAATAAAACACAGGGCACAAACAGCAGTTAGTGAATAAGGTGCATTTATTACAAACTGTGACATGTGATTGTGTGTAAGGTGATGACAAAAGTGGTGCGTGCAGTGACAATGAGCTGTCGGTCATGGCTGCGTGATGATCAGGGTGTACCCACTGGTTCTATGTCCATAGTCCAACACACACATGCCATCCAGCTGGCTGTGTGGAGTGGGATCGTAGAGCAAGTCAATGCAGTGGCTGGTCAAGGAAGGCTGGCGGAAGGCTGGCTGGCTGCCTCACTTGCGACTGGAGCGTGCGAAGTCCTCCCGGGAGATCTGTTTCCTCTTCGGACGGCCCCTTCCACGTTTGGGAGGGGGGGTGTGGTGGCGACCTGCTGGTGGTGGGTGAGGTGTGCTCACTGGCTGTGGACGCAGGGGAAGTGGACACTGCTGCCCGAGCCTGCGCCCTAGCAGGTGGTGGCGGAGGTGGTGTTGCTGGCCTTGCCTGTGACCCCACCGCCACCACCAGCTGGCCCATGAGGTCCACGAGTTGGTCCATACGGGACACGAATTGGCCCATATGGGCGTCCATGGACCTCAGCACCCCCAGCACCTCCCGCGTGTCAGTAGCAGACCTGGCCCATTGTCCTTGGGCCTCTTCATAGGCCCCAAGGACTCTGGCCATTTGAGGCAGGGCATGGCTCCCAGGGGAGGCTGGCGTTTCCCTGACCCTGCTCCTCCTACCAGTCCTGCTGCCACCGGCCTGCCCACTAGCCACATTGCACACCACGGTCCTCGCTGTGGCTCCCAGGGTGGATCCAGTCGGCCGGGCCACCACCTGCGCTGGGGCTGGTGCCAGCGAAGACGTGGTGGTGGTGGAGGCGGTGGTGGTCGGTGCGGCGATGGTGGCGGTTGCGGCAGTGGTAGTGGCCGCAATGACCGTGGGTGTGGCCGCAACGACAGTGGCAGCAGGGGACTGGGACTGTTCAGCATCCCTGGATGATGGGTTGGTGGGTAGGAGGGGTCCTGGGGAGCGGCTGGGCCCTGCCACGCCAGATGGGCCAGCTTGGTGGTCCGTGTCCGAAGAGGAGGACAGATCCTCCAGATCCGTGTGTCCTCGTTGGGGGCTTGTAGGCTGGCTGTGCTGGCTGCTGTCTCCATCCCCAGCATCCAGCAGTTCGTCACCTGTGGAGAGAATGAGATTTGTTATTGTGTTGCACCTGGCGAAGTATGTATTAGTCGTCTGACATTGGCAGTTCGTGCAATCTCGTACATGGGTTTCCCGGAGGCGAGTGTGTGGCTGTGGCATCTGTAGTTGTGTGTGCTAGGCAATGGGACTGTGTGCTGTGCACATGTGGCATGGGACGGATTGGCCATGCCGATGGGTGTGTTGCTGTGCCCCTACTCATTGTGACTCTGGTGTATGCGGGCTCCTGGCCCATCCTGGGTCTGGTTTGTACTTTGCTTTTGGAGTTCATATGGAACGCTTAGGAACGCATATGGCAACATGGGGGCCATGCCCCAGATTCGCATTTGGGAGGGGATATGCTTTTGGGGTTCACATGGAACGCTTAGGAACGCATATGGCAACATGGGGGCCATGCCCCAGATTCGCATTTGGGAGGGGATATGCTTTTGGGGTTCACATGGAACGCTTAGGAACGCATATGGCAACATGGGGGCCATGCCCCAGATTCGCATTTGGGAGGGGATATGCTTTTGGGGTTCACATGGAACGCTTAGGAACGCATATGGCAACATGGGGGCCATGCCCCAGATTCGCATTTGGGAGGGGATATGCTTTTGGGGTTCAAATGGAACGCTTAGGAACGCATATGGCAACATGGGGGCCATGCCCCAGATTCGCATTTGGGAGGGGATATGCTTTTGGGGTTCAAATGGAACGCTTAGGAACGCATATGGCAACATGGGGGCCATGCCCCAGATTCGCATTTGGGAGGGGATATGCTTTTGGGGTTCAAATGGAACGCTTAGGAACGCATATGGCAACATGGGGGCCATGCCCCAGATTCGCATTTGGGAGGGGATATGCTTTTGGGGTACATGCTGTGAGCCATGGGTGCCGAACGTGACATGTGTTGTGGCAGCATGACAGTGCATGGTCTGAGGTGTGTGCATGCCTGACATGCCCTGCATATTTGCTGTCTGTTGTGGTTACTGGACATGGCATTGGACGCATCGTTATGAGTGAGTGATAGTTGTGTGCCAGCCAACGTATTGCAGTTGTCCCATCTCCTTGGTGTGCGTGCTGCCCTGTGCCATGTGCATCACTGCAGTGCTCGGGGAGTGTGGCCCATGTTGTGTGTTGTTGCTCACAGTGTGTCGTGCGCTTAATTGACTTCTGGCACATGGTTGGTCATGGGCATGTGTCTTAGCGTGACTGCTGTATGTGTGGCAGCTGTGCGGATGACATGCCTTTCATGAGACTGGGGCTGACGGATGGGATGGATGGTATGTTGTATGTGCATGGTGTGTCTGTGAGTTTGATGGGTTCAGTGGTGTTCGTGTGCATTTCTGTTGTTCCGCTCTGTTGCGTCTAGTGTTGTTTGTCTTACATAGGCGTAGTTGTGGGGTGTGGGGTTGACAGGCAGTGGGGGCTACATGGACAGGACTTCAATGGTGTTTCGGTTGTGTGTGATGAGTTGCACAGTGGCTGCCGTGTGGGACTATATTCAGTGTGGCTTGTGCATGCAGACGTGGCTCCTTGGGTGTTGCTATGTCTGTGATGGGTCATGTGGGGTGTGAGTCTGTTGTTCATGTCCGTGTGCACATTGTTCACTTGTTCGTGACGGTGGGCGGTGCTGCGTGTTCGTCTGCTACGTGACATGTCCCATGTGTTGGTGGTGTTATGCTCCTCATGCCTCCAGTAATCCAGCCCTGTCCAGTTTCCCACCTGCAAGTTGTTCGTGCGTGCACTGTACTGGATGCCACATGGCTCTAAGCGGGGGTGCTCCATGTTGCAGGTCTGTGGGGGGGTGTAGTGGGTCGTGGGGGTGGCTGTACACCCACTGACACCGATTGCTGTGGACCGTGATGTCTGCCTTTCGGCTGTCGTTGTGCACTGCGGTGGCTGACACGTGGCTGTGGGGTGTGGGGGATGCTCCTCCTTGCTGTGCTGTGGGACTGGGGCCTGGTGTGTGTTGTACTTGGGCTGTCCACCGTCCCACCCACTGCACTTTGTGTTCCTGCCACTTACCTGTTACTTGTCGGTTAGTGCAGCTGTGGCGGACACATGGGTGTGGTGGGTGCTCGTTGTGGCGCTTCTGGCATATTTGGGGACCTGTTGGTGGTTACGTGGCTGGCTTAG